>JAEDXX010000092.1:0-423117 GCA_021725515.1 Epicauta chinensis | reverse complement strand
CAATAAATTTGCGAAAAACGCCCGAATTACGAAAGATATCTTCAGTGTTGAATTACGAATGATTTCATCGTTCGCTAATAGATTAAACCTTACCAAAAAAAAAACACACACGCAACAACTTTACTTAGCTAACTCTTTCATACGATTCAATGCACTGCCAGCTTTAAACCAACCAATTTGTAAATCATTCAACGAATGATTCAACATAATTGTCTCAACTTTACCATCTTTATGTTTAATTTCACATTTCACCTGTTTACCGGGTGCTAAATCTTTTAGGTCTTTCAATGAGATCTTATCAGTTGGTTCGATTTTATCATAATCGCTTGGATTGGCAAATGTTAATGGTAAAAGTCCTTGTTTTTTCAAATTCGTCTCATGGATACGTGCAAAACTCTTAACGATAATTGCACGACCACCTAAATGACGTGGTTCTAAAGCGGCATGTTCACGTGAACTACCTTCACCGTAATTCTCATCACCGACTGCCACCCAACCAATACCATTCGATTTGTAGTGACGTGCCGTATCTGGTACAGTACCCCAATCACCAGTTAATTGATTGCGTACCTTATTCATCTCACCATTCTCGCTATTTGTAGCTCTATAAACAAAATAATGATTACCATAATTATTTCAATGAATTATTGGGGAATTACCCAATAAAGAGATTATTAGAGATGTTATCAAGATGTCCACGATATTTCAACCATGGACCAGCAGCTGAGATATGATCAGTTGTACATTTACCTTTAACTTTAATCAATACAACTAAATCATCCAAATCGTTACCATTCCATTTATCAAATGGTTCCAATAATTGTAAACGTTGTGATTTTGGATCAACATCAACTTGAACTGATGAACCATCAGCTAATGGTGCCTCATATGTATCTTGACCAGGATCGAAACCTTTACTTGGTAATTCACTACCAAACGGTGCTGATAATTTGAATTTTTTACCATCTTTACCAGTCAATTCATCACGTGTTGGATCAAAATCTAATGTACCAGCAATACTTAAAGCTGTCACTAATTCAGGTGATGTTACAAATGCATGTGTAGCTGGATTGGCATCATTACGTCCAGTGAAATTACGATTGTATGATGTTACAATAGTGTTCTTTTCACCTTTTTTCACATCTTTACGGTCCCATTGACCAATACACGGACCACAAGCGTTGGCTAATACCTTTACAAAAAAAAGGTTCAGTACACGGCCAAAATCGATTTGACTATAAAAGTAATTTGGGCAACTAAAAATGGCTAATGTGCAGGTCCAATTTTGGGCTTCTAAATGAATGTGGCAGTGACAAAAATTTAAATATAAAAGATGGTGAAGAGATATTGCAACGAAAAAGTTCAATGCGCAGCTTGTCAGAGAGAACATTGAGGATACTTTGCGCTCAGCAAAATTTTTCCTACTACTAATAGACTCCAAATAGCTCTTACAATCGTATGCGTATGGTTTTCAAAACATTTGAAGTATTTTGGATCTCAAATCTATATAAAGATTCTATTGAGGCGGTTTCTTGAATTGTGGAATATGAAATTCCGAGAAATAATTATTAAATTTCAGAAACGGAACTAAAGAGTAAATGTAAAGATCCAATTTGGGCTTTAGGAGGCATTCGACGGTGTGACAAAATCTGCAAGAGGCTGGAAAGATCGAAAAGTCTTAGCATAGAAGAATGAGGCCACCAAAGACCGTCTGCAAAAAGCGCTTGCAATCGCTATGAGATAAGTATTCCGTAGAAAACGACCCCAAATCAAAGAAAACCCCAACCCACAGCTTGTCAAAAAGAATGCTTTTTGAGCTTTTGTCCTCAGTCAAAATTTTTGCCTTCAGGTTTGAATAATAAAGAAGGTGTCTTAGAGGCAGTTTTTTAAGGGAATATAAAAATTGGGAAAACAAGAAGCATTAAATACCAAAGAGATTGTACAAGAGCAAAATTTACAAAAAAAAAAGCTGCAGTCTGGACTGCAAAAAATCCTAACATACAATAACAAAATCTACAGAAGTTTGGAGAGAGCCCGACTATCGATCATGCTTCTACTTATTAAAAGATTGATCACCCTTATAACTGATCTAAACAACAAAGGAGGTTCCAATTGTTTCACAAATGCACGATAGAATCGTTGGGGGTTAAATTAAAAATAGTTATTCGCCAAAGAAATTATTGGGGAGGCTTATCGTGAACTAAGTTCTAAGCTACAGAACTACGGCAAACTTTAAAGTAGTTTTTGAGAGTAAATATGGGCAAAATGGGAGAAATAAGAAGAGCCTTTAGAAAAACCAATTAGCCAAAGCCAGAAAACTGTAGGAGTAAAATTGTGGAAGGTACTATTGGTACCATCTTTCTCTTTTCGAGTAAAAAGTTACTCACGCCTTTAGTGTGCAATTTGCTCAATTTTTGCGTGTACTTACAGTTCCGCCAAAGTCTCGAAGAGTCTGTGCAATACGAAGACGTAAATAGGATACGCCACGTTGGATATCCTAAACAAAAACAAAAAAAAAAAAAGAAATCAATATAGTCGTGCATGTGAAAGAAGATCCCACAGTTTGTGACTATATATATTCTAAAATGTGTTATCATTAAGGAGCGTATAAAGTAACAACAATAACTCTAGTAATAGATCACTAGTGTATAAAATGTTGTATTTACTATTAACTGTAATTGTAAAATTGTACAAAACTCAAAATTTTGAAATAAACTACGCCTCTTTTTCCACTTGTACAAAAAACATATACACTGGATTTCTATTACTATGAAACCATATTATTAGAGCGGTACATTTAAGTGTATTGTGAATAAAGTGTACCTTCATCCACTTATACAATAAATAATTATTCACTAATCCAATTGAGACATCCTATTTTCTGTACATTAGATAGTTAGATTTGAACTATTTATACCATTCGGTTATTCAAATGTCCAAGACATAACGACTTTGAAGTAAAGTTAATAAAATATAATAAAGGTTAATAAAATATAAAGTGAAAAAAGGTGATTTAAAAACCGGTTTTTCTATCTATTAATGTTCAGCTTGGTGGGAATCTCTCGGTATAATCTAAATTACTGACTGGATTGGATGTTCACACTGTAGTGATCTAGTTTTTATAGACTACAGCAGTGATTCTCAACCTTTTTTTTTTGTTGCAGTACACTTTCAACATTTTCAAAATTTGGTGGCACTAACAATAAAATAAATAATAATTTGCATTTTTAAAATTTGGCGGTCCACAAAAGTGGTTGAGAATCACTGCTCTAGTGTTTTGCAAACCATTCTCTGGAGTTTTGCAAACAAATCTCTATAGCTTTGCAGACAATTCTCTATAGCTTTGCAGACAATTCTGTATAGATTTGCAGACAATTCTCTAGTGTTTTGCAAACAATTCTCTAGATTTGCAGACAATTCTCTAGTGTTTTGCAAACAATTCTCTATAGCTTTGCAGACAATTCTCTACAGTCTCGCAGACAATTCTTTAGGGTTTTGTACACAATTCTCTATAGCAGTGATTCTCAACCTTTTTTTGTTGTGGTACACTTAAAAATAAATAAAAATCATTTGCATTTCTAAAATTTGGCGACAGACTTCAAGAATTTGGCGGTAGACAAAAGTGCTGCGCCACGGCACAGTGGTTGAGAATCACTGGACTATAGGATACTTGGAGCATATAGTAACTGAAACTGTCACATAAGAGCGGTACATTGATCCACTCCACTAAGTTGAACCCTCACGCATTGATTGGACTGGACATCCGTTCTCTAGTGATCCTATTTTTTCTGTTAAACGGTTCCGCATGGTCTACATAAATAGTAATTAAAACTGTTATATGAGAGCGACACATTGATTTATTCCGCTCTCTAGCAATAATTTGCCTTATCACAGTTTATCTATTATTAAAGAGCGGATTTCTGTACGCTACGAGTAGCAATTGAAACTGCACCACAGGAGCGGCACATTAATTTTTATTAAAAGCATAATAGATCAAGTTTCCGTGAATAATAAAATAATACTACGCCACTGTTGTGTTTCGATATTTGAAGGCTTTTTTAATGACTCCTCACATCCGTTTCCTAGTCATCATTGGAAATTGTTAATGTTTTCCAATGGGACAAATTGTAATATAATAATAGTGACCGGATGTTTTAGCTTAACGGTTACTCAAGATGAAGATTGTTAAGCGTTTGCATTTTATGCAGATGCGAATGGAAATTTTTGTTACAACTGTACATTCGCTCCATAATTATCGTGTACACAGAACACTTGATCATTTGGCTATTGTATTGTGACAATTTGAGTAAACTGTGATAAGCATGCGATAACATATCTAAAAAAAACCGTTTCAATGTCATAAAAAAGACACACCATAACCTCACTTTGTAGATCACTTGCATCCAATTACGTAATCGAAATTATTTCATATAAACAAAAACTATTGATAAAATATCGTAATAGAAGTAAACATAAACCGTCTACGAGATCCTTCGACTTTAAACTTTAATCATTTCCTCAGAATATCAAAAAATAGACGAAAGGTCATAACCTCTTGAAATCCTGCAATAAACAATTTACCTGCTTATCAGGCTCATCTATATGCGAATAGAGGACTTTCTCTGAGAGTGTTAACGGCCGTTTGAGGCGTTTCTTGACGACTTCCAGATTTTTGACCAATTTCTCATACGGTAATGGGGCATCACAATCGAAGCGGCTCATTGCCACCTTGTCAGCGGCCGGTATTGTCAAATGGAAGCATCTCAATTGGACTTTGGTTAACAGCAGGCTGCCGGCTTTGCCACCCTGGAACACGTAAACGAGAATTCTTTAAAAAATACCAATTTTGCCAACCAACACGTGACTATTTTTATAAAAAAATCAATTACACAACAAATTCTTTGATCGTAGAATTGATTCGATTCAAGACTATTTACCTGGCGATGCAAAACTCGCATACAGTACGCCATGGTATGCAAAAAAGAAGCAGCACTTTATTATTTCTAACGATACGATAACTCTTCACCAAAAAAACTGTGTGTTACGTGGTTTGTTTTGGAATTTGGAATTGGGCTAAATTCGTCGACTGCAACTGATAGAGGTGTAAAAGTGGTGGTGTAAAATTTTCCGATGCGCACGCGTCTATTCACTTCAGTTTTTAAATAAACATCTATTATTTTTCTCAAATAACATGTTTTTCTTGATTATTTGTTATTTTGATTCTCTGCAAATAAAAATAGAAAAAAATTGGAATATTTATGTTGATCTATCAATAATTTGTTTACAAATAGATTATAAAATCACGTAATTTTGTAAATTGTTCAAAAATAAAGTGGAAATAATTAAATTTTGGATTTTTTTGTAAAACAATCACTTTTGACAGCTAATAAAAATTGTCAAAATTATAGAAAAACAATTGAATCATGTGACGGTTCTCAGTTAATTTTTTTAATTACATTTTTTGCAAAATAATCAGTATATTTTTTCGATAATTTAGTTGTGTTTTATCCACTGTTACGTCTAGATTTGTTGAACATTTTCTAAATTTATTTGAATAATAGAATTCTGGGACGATCTGATTTAAATTTAGCGGTTATCTGTCAGATTTGTATTAGTGCAGCGTTGCAAATTGGACCGTCAGCAATTCGCTATACGTTCTACCAGGGTTCGGAAAAGTACATGTAAAAAATATTTACTACGTAAACTACGTCTACGCGTAGTTTTTGATGTAGTAAATGTAGTTTACGTAAATTATGTAGTAAATACTGTCTAATATCAAATTTCTAATATATAATTGAACACAGAGCCTGCTTTAGCAGCTCTGAAGCCCGGGGCCACATTTCGCTTGGGCTCTAAATAAAATGCAAACAATCATTAACTGCTTTATCTCTTAAATATTTATGTATAAAATGTACTTTTTCAATACTTGCTGCTAAAGTCCTACTTTATCGACTAAAAACTTGATGGTAAAGTAGCACTTTACCCACCGCAATGGTAAAATGTTTACTTTACCGTTGAGTAAGCACTTTACCATCGAGCAACTTGATAGCAACTCCATAGCAACCAACAGCAAATAAACAAAAACAGTTGCTAGTTGTGGGCAATATCTTTAATGTTACGCAATGGAATTAGATAAAATTTATATGGATCGACCATGCAGCACAATATTTTGAAAATGTGAATGTATCCGTTTTTGAAAATTTTTACCCGTTATTGAGAACATGGAAGAAAAGTTTCAGTGCAAACTATTTCCTTACTATTTATGAATGAAAGTCTATTTTGAAAAATGGCAGTCAACTCAAATGAAACAGAGAATGAAGATATCAAGCTTTAATATACTAATTCTTGCTCTGAATTACAAAAAAAAAAAACGATCCGCGTAGTAAATCTGTAGTAAATACGTAGTTTTTATGAATTTTCTACACGGAGTAAATGAAAAAACTACGCGTATTTTATATCGTAAATTACGTCGACATTTACTACTTCCGAACCCTGCGTTCTACACTACTTATTTGAGAAAATTTAAATGTCACGTATTCGACGGAACACTTCAGAAGCTTTCACATTTTTATTTACATATATTTCAATCTTTATATATTATGTCAGCGGCGTACTGTCAAATCCGTCATTTAGAAGAATCTCTAGGCTTCGTCTAACTGACTTGGCAGACTGTAAAACGATGAACATTTTGAACTGTTTTACTATTCGCCTGACATTTTCAGGCATTTTCTTAAATGCTTAAGAACATAAAATCTTTTTATAAAATGACTGATTTAAAAATCTGTCTTAGTCAGGAACTCCTCCTAAACGGCTGGACCGATTTTGATGAAAAAGAAGTTTTAGATTTTTTTAATTTTTGGTGATAGAAATCGTTATTAGTGAGACGACGTTTATGCTTATATTTTTATATTTCTTTGCGTATCAGAACATATAGCCACCAAATTTCAATCCCGCCACCATCCCCCAATTTTTCTTTTGATGAAAATAGTCTGGTGAAGCCGTTAATAGCAGGCCAGCCAAAGTTTGGTCAGGACGATGTCTGTCAGGCCGCTACTATTATCTAAAACATTGTTTGATTCTTGAATTGATTTAAAGTGGGACCCTTTTATAGTAATGCGTAATTTTTGAAATAATAAACTCTGTATATCTATTTTATAGTACTTCGGTGATCAAATTTTGTTATTTAATTCGCCATGGGTCTAGTACTGCTTCTTTCGGAAACATAAACTGGTTGTGTCTCACTCAGGCAGACCCACAGTTTCTTTTTCTTTAGAATAGCAACAGTTCTTATCTAAAGACATGGATCCACTCTTGCTTCACAAACAATGCAGAAGAAAGGAAAGTAGTATCTCACTCATACAGTCTGACATTACTATCTTCCCAACCATAACAGATCTCTCTCTCTCAATATCGCAAGGGGTAAGTCACTTTGGAATTGCTTATACAAAAGTAGAGTTTTTGTTAGTTGGAATTGTGTCAAAGCTAATGGGATTATTTCCATACTTCTGAAATATGTGACACAGTAAGAAAAACACGTTTTTTGAACAAACCGCTTAAATATTGGAATTGTGGCATTTATTGGAATTACTGGAATTTGTGAAAAATTTTGCAACATTTATGGAAATAATAGACTGTTACGTATACCATATTTGCTGGTTGAAAGTGAATTTTCAAACGTCAAATACGTCAAAAAATTTCCCAAGTATATGTCGTATATGTGGAAATATAGGTGCTTTTAAGCCATTCAGTTGCACATTTGATATTTGACATTCACCTTCAACCAGCAAATATGGTATAGTAAATTAACAGTCTTTTATCTATAGCTGCATTCTTTTCAGTTTAAAACAGTTTGAAAAATAAAGTACCGTCTGCGTGTACGTAGTAAGAAATGTGCATATTTTTACCCTAACTTACGTCACTTTTAATCCGCTAGTTTTTTGGACACTCCTGTCCAGTAAAGTTTTTCTTCAATCTGGCAACGTTGCATATATCGCCAATTATCTCTACGTTCGCATAATAGCCAATATTTACGCAAGAAATCTATTAATTATATCCTAATTTTCCTTATTATCTATATTTTTATACTTTTAGTACACTAGTGTACACAATTATTGTTAATTTATCTATTTTTTTGTCTTTTTTGCTTTAATCCTAGCATATATCTAGATTTTACGCTAATTGATGTGGTGTGAACTGAACTTGAATTCAGGCAAGTGCAAATTCAAGACTGAAGGCACAAAAAAAAAACAGTAAAAATTACACATTATTACATCATCTTCTCAGCTATTGTGGGATTAATCCGAATTTGAACGTAGAATTATCAAAAATTCAATAAAATTGCGGAACAAAATGAGCCGGAATTCGAACAACTATAGTTTAGTGTATTGGTGTCCGGACCCATCGCCCCATCGATGTGGCTATTGTAAAAACCCCCAAGGCAGTATTTCAAATGGTAACTGATCATTCATCTCAATTACACTTGTAATTATCGTGAATTTTAATGAAAATTTTCAGGTATGTGGGCTGAAACACTAACCGTTCAGGATTATCAGAATTTGATCGATAGAGGATGGCGGCGATCCGGTGTTTATTGTTATAAACCGATCATGGAGCAAATTTGTTGTCCCCAATATACGATACGGTAGCATTTTATTCAGAAAAAACTATTGATAAATTTTGAAAATTGAGGTTATGTTCAATTGAGGTTATGTTTTATTGTTATTGTTGCAGCTGTGATACTTTAAATTTCCAATTAACCAAATCACAGAAGAAAGTGATCAAAAAGTTCAATAAGTACATAAATGATGATGTTTTAAACAAAACAGAATCTTATGAAAGTTGTGATAATATCAGTGATGCTGGGTGTTGGCGTGAACGACCCTCAACAACTCTGGCGGAATTCGAAGAGACTCTACCAGGAACGAACAGCGACAAACCGGCAAATCATCAGGAATTTAGTGTTGATAAACAATGTACATCGGAAAAAATCGAACCAGGTGGTAGTCGAGAGAAACCGTTAAACCAACCAAAATCGGGTGTTGGAGCGGATCCCACCCGACCACCGTGCAAGAAAGCGAAAACTCTACGTTTAGCACGTAAACAAGAGAAACTACTAAAACGCGGCATGAGCTTAGAACAATTACCAAAGAATAATCAACAGAAGAGCTTGGAGGAGTTTCTGGGGGCGATGTCCGATGACTCGAAACATAAATTAAAGGTTCGACATTTTAATTTATCTAGAATTTTTATTGATTAGACAAAGTTATTCTTTTCTCTCTTTTTCTCTTGTGTTTTTTTTTTCAAGTTTAAGTTGATTAATACTCATGATCCAGAATGGGAACGTTACAAATCGATTGAATTCGAATTATATCGAAAATATCAAATGGTCGTTCATAATGATCCACCGGAGAAATGTACAATTGAAGGTTTTTGTAGATTTTTAGTAAATAGTCCATTAAAGGTAGATTGCCGTTGTAATTTTTCAGTTAAAAGAGGTGGAAACTGTTGATTTTTCAACAATTTCTAGATCGACATTCAGATATACAGTACTGGCATATAAAGTAGGTCCATTGTGAGAAAAATAGAGACACTACCTATACCTTCCTTAATGTTTAGTACCAAGTGGAAACTTTGACGTCATTAGTATAAAAACTGTTATATTAAATTCACAAATCTAGGATAGACTTGAAACATGTCTTTGTTTAATTCATTTATTCTCCTACGAGTCTCTGCTCTTAGTTCTTGATAGTTGTTGGGTTGATCTTCCAAAGGCAAGATTGTGGAGGCAAAGTTGCGGAAAGAGAGTACCAGTTATAGTACGAAAAAACTGTCTCTTTGCAGTCTATTTAACCAACCAAATGAACAACCTCAAAAAAGTCGTTAAAAATTAAATTTTTTCAGACGCCCTAAAAAAACGTTCCTTTTGATGAAAAAATACGGGGGAATTTTTTTCTTTTTTTTTGGACAACAAGAACACGTGCCGCAAGCCCTTTGAATATTATTTCTTCATAAAATCACAGTTTTTTCAAAATATCTCTTAAAGTAGACGGATTTGAGAAAAAATCATTGAGGGCAATTTCATAGGAAATAAAATTCTCCACAAAAAAGGTCTCATTTGATTTTTTCAGAAACTTGATATTTATGGAGATATTTTCAATAATAGACTCAATAACTTCATAAAATCAAAATTTTCAGACGTACGAGTATAATAGTAGATTATGTTATTAGGCGTAAAACTGGAACTTTGTGTGCTGAAGCTGACTGTTGTCTGCCGAACGCTAGTGAGGCAGACATGTCAGCTGAAGCACACAAAGACAGTTTTGCGCCGAATGACATATACTAGTTTATCTTCAAACGTCTTAATTTAACATTTTTTAATATTGAAAAGTTTTTAAAAATTAAAATTTTAACTGATCACAATATCTTGGCAGTACTGCTTCCATGGTGATGCAAAAAACAAAATTCATACAACGAATAAAATTAAACGCCAGTGACAGATTTTGTCATTTTGTCTGCCTAAGCTTATAAAAAAAGAAAAAAGCGCCTAGGCACACAAAATGCTATTTTTACCTTGTCATTTGAGTCACAAAAACTGTCACTTTTGTGCCGTTTGAAGATAAACGTATTTTTTTCGGAAATAAAAACCATTAAATTAATAGTTGTGAATTTGACTTAAGTTACAAAATGGTTTTTATTTCCGAAAAAAATACGTTTATACGTCTGAAAATTTTGATTTTATGAAGTTATTGAGTCTATTATTGAAAATATCTCCATAAATATGCACTTTATGAAAAAATCAAAAGAGACCTTTTTTGTAGAGAATTTTATTTCCTATGAAATTGCTCTCAATAATTTTTTTCTCAAATCCGTCTACCTTAAGGTAGTACCTTCGCGACAGTCGGAGCAAAAAATTTATGTTCGAATATACAGTAGAGTCAATAATGAGTTAATATTCCTAAGCCCGAAACTTTTTGTTGTTTATGTACCATTTCTAGCCAATCCCGAACGAGAAACCGCTTGTTTGAAAAATCTGGCAACACTGTCCGAGTTTCAGAATTTTTTCAAATAAAATGTCCCAAAAATTTATCATAAAGGAAAACTAATTAAGCAAAAAGTCCTAAATCAACGACTGAAAGCTATTTCGGCAATGGCCAAAGCGAAAATACGCAAAAAAAAACGTTACTCAACACATCGATAACGGTGCATTGTTGCCAGCTTGTTATTAGTGTATCCCTTCCACTACTGAAATGTGACAAATCTTTCATTATTTATTTGCGAATATCTTAAAAACTGTGCAGTAACGATGAATTATTATTATCTTAAAAAAATCGTTGATTTTTATTTAATGTTAAGTTAGTTTTTTATAAAAATCTTAAGAAAAGTTTCTGAGATAAAAGTATATTTGTGCGAAAATTGTTCGGTATTTTGTATAGCGTAATGTATAAGAATGTCAAAAACTCGAACTTTGAAATTCAATATCTCTGAAACTGTGTAGTACAGAAATTTCATTTTTGCACCGATCGATGCAGATTCATTTGAAGATTAATCTGACAAAATTTCAAAAAAATCCTAAGAAAACCCACTTGGCGAAGGTACTACCTTAAGAGATATTTTGAAAAAACTGTAATTTTATGAGGAAATAATATTCAAAGGGCTTGTTGTCCAAAAAGAAAAAGAAAAAAATTCCCCCGTATTTTTTCATCAAAAGGAACGTTTTTTTAGGGCGTCTGAAAAAATTTAATTTTTAACGACACCCTACTCAAGGGGTTTTGTAATAGACAACGTCTACTTGTGATCTATTAAGAGATTCTTACAGTAGTGGCGAAGGAGAAGGGTTTCACATATGTTGCTACGAACCGAAACCAGTAATGGATATATAGACGACACATTGGCTACTCCCTATACCAATACTGTATGTGTTGTCATCTATACGTTTGAATAAAGAGAACAGTTAGTGCCGATATCTTTACCAGTAACCTTAGATAAAATGCCTTATCTGTATATTGCGTCTCAAATTGATCAAGTCGATAGTTTCCACCTCGTAACTTGTACAAATTAGTCAAAAGCAGAGTAAAAGAATAACTATTCTATAGATTATAGTTTTTTTTTGTTATTTTTTGCAAAATAAAATTATTAATTTATTATTTTTGGAAACAAACAGATAACTCTAGAACAAATCGATGAAAACCATAAATATTTCGATTTAACAGCAAATTTATTCGCTAAATACCAAATAGCTGTCCATAATGATACACCAGATGAGTGTGATAAGGAACAATATATCAATTTTTTAATTGAAACACCTTTAAAGGTACGTTCTACTCTGCTTTTGAACAATATAATTATAACAATATTTATATATCAATGATTTAAATTATTGTTTATGGTTTTTAGAATCAGAAAATATCAAAAGAATCCAATTTAAATTACGGCTCTTATCATCAATTATATTGGATCGACGAGAAATTAATAGCAGTAGGTGTTATTGATATTCTACCGAAATGTGTTAGTGCTGTATACTTTTTCTACGATCCGGATTATCGAGGTTTAACGTTAGGCACGTACGGATCAATGAGGTATTAAAACTTTAAGGCCCAGTCTCGTTTTGAGAGTACTTTTGTGATATGGATTGGGCCTAAGAAAAACAATAACAAATCCGATTGGATTTGATTGTTCTGTATGTTTTTTTTTAGGGAGGTAGAATTGGTGCGTAGCCTCCATAAAATATCACAATCGATCCAATATTATTATATGGGCTTCTATATACATTCATGTCCGAAGATGAGATATAAAGGTAAATTAGTACCATCATATCTATTATGTCCGGAAACGTATCAATGGATTGAAATTGAGAAATGTCTACCGAAATTGGATGTTGATAAATATGCACGTTTAATTGATGATATCGATGCAATCGATGAGAATTTATGTAATAGTAAAGATATTGATAAGATCAAATTGCAAATTTATCGTGATCGTATTATAACATTTCATGAATTCAAAACGAAATATTTGAGTAAATCAAAACAACAAATCTTTGATCTTATTGGTAGAACAATCGGTAAGAAATGTTCACGTACTATTATTATTAAATGTAATTAAAAAGCGGTCTTTTTGTATTAAAATTTATTCGTTGTAATATGCGATTAATTAAATAAAAACTAATTAATAAGTGTTATGAAGTTGTTTAATTAAGCCATATCAGTGCGCTAGATTTAACGATGTCTTAGACCCCACAACATTGAGACATAGATGTCGCTAGAAAACAAATTCGTTACAATTTAATTAAGAAAACGAGATATATAAAAGCGATTTACCACTCACTGACTGACTGACCCACTCATCACGTGATCTCTGAAACTATCCGTCCGATAGTCTTTAAATTTGGCACATATATTTCTTTCGTGGTGTAGACGCTCATTAAGAAAGCATTTTTGAAAATTCGCCCTCTAACGGGGTTACAAAGGGCATTAAAATTTCAATACATTGAATACAGCTGACATCCACTTGTCAGTTAAATGCGATGTTGTCAGTTTAATTGCGACGTTGCCATCTGTATTTTTGTATTATACAGGTGTCTCAGCTAAGTGTTCCACCTCAAATATATCGTTTGTTTGTGAATTGGAAAAGTATACTTCAATTGACCGATACGATTTTCTTTCTAGCTGTTTTGGAAATGGCAAAACATCATATAAGGTCTCGAAAATGACTCAATATGAGGAAAACTATTACCAGCAATCGATATTGCAAATGAATTAGGTACTACATTCTTTTTTGCTCCTGTAAATTTCTCATTTGCTACTTAAAAAAATCTGTGAAAGTGCGATTCGCCCGGCGCCTCCACCATTCTGCACGATGAATTGTTACGTCTTGGATCTGAAACACAATCTTTAACTCGAAATTTTGTTCATTCACGATATTCATTGCAGCTGATTGGTTTCCTAATATTTAATTTTGACGTAGGCTTCTTTCATCAATGAATAGGTTATTGATTCCAGAGAAGCTCTAATTTATTTTTGAGCAGCAAATGAGAAGTTTTTAGAAGAAAAATATTATTTCTTATCAAGTTAGTATTTATTGTAGGTAATTGGTTTCCTAATATTGAGTAATTTTCGAGACCTTATAGGACGTTTTGGCATTTCCAAAATAGCTAGAAAGTATAAATCGTGTCGGTCAACTGCATAAGTTTTGTCGTTTTAATACTGGCTGTTTTTGTAGCTTCTGACTGTTTTCGCCTTCCCCGGCTGTATTACTGTTTAGCTCAGGTTAGATCTTTGTCAGGTCAGGCCCTTGGTTGTAAAATATCTGAACATTTCAGGCAATTAAAGACTTCAAAGTATACACCGTTTTACGATCTGCCTAGTCATTTTCTAGATGACGGATTTGACAATACGCCGACGACATATACCGATAAACTAATTCAACTACGTACATAAGAAGAAGAGTGGAATGAAGACTCCTTCTATTCACGACATACGATAGACTAATTGTGTGGTCACAGTAGGAGGAGTTTTTTATCTTTATTATTTAGACACTTCTAGGGATGTGACATGGAGTGGCTTATTAAGAAAAAAATTGAAAGTGCGTGGAACACCGCGCGTTATAAGTGAAACTTCTTAGGTTAGAGATGAAGTTCATTTTTTTCTTGGTTTATTTTCTTTCTGTCGTTGCCTGAAGGCCCGTTTTTGTTCTGCTTGTTCGCTTATCTCAATTTAACGCCGTTAATTAATATTATAAATATAAAAATTATAAATCGGAGTGTCATTTGAAATTTTAGCTTCGTTCCAAAGGGGGCTGCATATCGATCAATGACACCAACTCTAGACCCTAGTATGTATTTTACACAGTTGGCAGAACTGACAGAGTATAAGCGACGCTATTGGCAACGGCCCCACTCTTCCCTCTCAGCTGTCTATTAGAGGGGAAGTGTTTCCCCTCACGGCGTCTCGAATTTTCGTTACATAGGGAAAATACATTGAAAAATATTTACACCCAAGCGCGGCTAAAAAAGTTTCACTTCAAAAATCAATTTTTGCGAGAAATTCGGTTTTTTTTAATTATTCAAAAATTGCATTTTTTTGTACATAATAAAATTACCAGATTAATATTAACAATTGTAGATTAAAATGTGTAGATATTTGGTTATATTGGTTTAAATCAACGTCGTATATCTAATTTTTTTACTTTTAATAAAAATAGAGTGTAATTAATACAATCGATTTATTAAAAATCGATCTTTAATATCTAGAAAATCGATTATAAAAAAATAATCGATTATTAAAAATCGATTATTTTTTCACATCCCTAGACAGTTCTCACTGGAGTCAAGCACGTGTTGAATTTAATATAACTGACAACGCAAGGAGTATCAACAAACATGAGTTGTCTTTGTCGTACTCATTAAGACTTTTGAAAATTGCCCACAGCCAGCTAGGTACATCTCATTCTGTAATAAGTTGAACAAGGACGCACTGTATTATTCTTTTCGAAGTTGCAAACAATTTAATAGTCCGTTGCTAGATAGTCATAACATTTAACTGGCGTGTATGGAATGAAAGGAAATTTTGCACACAATGTATAATTTCCTAGAACTATTATCTGATAATTCGAAAATAAAGTAACTAGGCATCTGATTTTTCATTTCAATGTTCATTTATTAGTTTTGTCTGGTTGGTAAAGAATCGTTTTCTTTTGTAATTTTTACAATTCCATAATTGGTATTTATGAATTTTAGATAATTTACTTGTGGACGGATTTAATTCGTTTTTTTTTATAAATTTAATATTGATTGAAATTTGATTTTGAAAAATCTCATTATGAGTACGACGAAAACAACACATGTTTGTTGATATTGCTGTCTTAACAACAGTGGGCGTCTAACTAAATAATAAACACCAAAAACTCCTCTTATTCGACTTACTCTGTCCCCACAATTGTTCTATCGTATGAATAGGAGGGGAGACTTCCTCCCACTCTTCTTCTTACCGGTATATGAAAATGAAATATGGGTCCCTTAAGGAAAAAATGCTCATAATCTAACTTTATTTTACTCATTTCACTGTTTTTTAGTCCCTTAACATATATTACGTGTTAATATGCAGCGTCCGTTAAACAATAAAAATTTTAAAATGTGGGGCACGATGGGCCCTCTTAAAAAATTGGCCATTGTCGTTTTATTATTTAGTTTTATTTTAATTAACCTGATACTGAAATTAACAGACATTAGACAATTTTTATGATTTTTTATACTCAACAAATAAATAATTGTAAAGTTTAAATTAAAAAAAAAATCAGGGGGCCCATATATTTATAGATACCAAAAATTTTAGGGGCACATCTCACCACCCTTCGCCTATAATAGCCAAAGGAGTGGTGACATTTGAGATGTTTTTTAAAACACTATTTGTTACACATTTCGTGCGCAATGATTGGTGGGTACATGCCGGTACATAGTCGCTCGTGAAAACACGCGTGTGACGTCTTCATGACCTAGAAATCGTAAGCAATTTATATACGTTACGCCACTGATCCTCATAGAGTTTTAAGTCAGCAGCGCTACGTTTAGATGACTAAATATAGTTGGTGTATTTCGATTTATAATGTTGGTTATTCTGTTCGCAAACAATCTAACCTCAAAACTATTGTTTTCTTCCCAAATTTGCCGATTCGTTTTTATTGAAAAATTATTAATAAATATGTCATCGATTCGCAAAAAAGAGCACGGCAAGAATAGAGGTCGAGGTGGTGGTGGTGGTGGTGGCGGTGGCGGTGGTCGTCATCCCGCACACCTCAAAGGCCGAGACATCGGCCTGTTCTACGCCCGCCAGAACAAATTGAAACGGACCCAAGATGCTGTTCGACCAGTACGTGTTTTTTTAATTTAAGCTTTCTTCAATTAACAACCAATTATTGTAGATCGGTACCGTATTCCTGCCGCAAAAATGGATCGAATACTACTCCAAACAAATCGTGTTGAATTCGAATTTATTATTAAAACAAGATAACGCAAGTGGTGGAACATGTGATAATTATAAACATTTAAAAGATTCAAATTTTAAACGTGATTTTCTACGTGTAATCAACGAAACTTTTGATATGAAATTAGAACGTAATTGTAATCAAATCGTACGCAATGAGAAAATTGATTTTGCTTTATACAAAAACGAATTAGAAAAACAACAAAACCAGAATTATTGCTATTATTTGGAGAAACGTAAAAAATTACCATCGTACAAAATGAAAGACGATATATTAGAATTAATCAATAATAATCAAATTATTGTGATAAGCGGTGAGACAGGTTGTGGTAAAACAACACAAATACCACAATTTATCTTAGAGGATCATCTACTAAACAAGAAAGCTTCGATTTGTAATATTCTATGTACACAACCGCGTCGTATCAGTGCTATTTCAGTGGCTGAACGTGTTGCTGAAGAACGTGCCGAGAAATTGGGCACAAGTGTCGGTTATCAGATCCGTTTAGAAAATAAAAAACCCCGAGAAACGGGCGCTATACTATTCTGTACAACTGGTATTGTATTGAAATTAATGGAAACAAATCCGTCACTATCAAATGTATCACATTTAATATTAGATGAGATCCATGAACGTGATATTTTATCCGATTTTATATTAACATTAATCAAACGAATTCTAAAGAAACGTAAAGATTTGAAAATTATCTTGATGAGTGCCACATTGAATGCTGACAAATTCTCACAATATTATAATAATGCACCACATATTAATATACCAGGTTTCACATATCCTGTACAAGAATTCTATTTGGAGGATATAATTGAACGGACACAATTTAAATTTGATGTTGTTAAAGAGAAACGACAATGGAAACGTGGTAATAATTCGAATTATCCATCGGAATTAAATGGGATCATTGAACCGTATTTGAGAGAATTAGAAAATGAGAAGAAGTATTCACAGCACGTTCTACAACAATTACGAAATCCGAATCATGAAAAACTCAATTTGGAACTGATTCTGGCGTTAATTAAGGATATTTGCGCAAAGGTTTGTTGTTGAGTGATGATTATTATTATTATTGTCTAGGCAATTCGGCTTTTAAAAAGGAGCAACCGTACTTTTAGGGTAAGCAGCAATTTTTTTCTTTCGCTGCGTAGAAGGGACAATCTCGACCTTAAGTTCGAGTTTTCGGAGCGAAGGACGTTGAAACAAGAAAATTGCTGCTGGCCCAGAATGGAGCGTATTTACTCGACTACAAGTAGTAGAGAAATAATATTTTTAAAAAGAGATACTCCATCTATTTGTGCAAACTTAAAACTTGGTTCGAAACTTGTTAAAGTTTGCACAGCTGACTCGAGTATCGTGCTCCTATTAAGGGGGGAAAATTGATTATTTCTAACTTATTTTATCCATATTACCAGTATTCCTCGGTTACTTTCACGCAAAATAATTCATAGAAATTGAGAATGAAACTTCCCTAAATTGTGTAGTTTCTAAGGAATTTCGTTTTAACAAGTTTGTCATTTTCATTAATCTATAAATATAAAAGCGATTCACCACTCACTCACTGACTGACTCACTCATCACGATATCTCCGAAACTATACGTCCGATCGAGTTTAAATTTGGCACATATATTCATTTCATGATGCTGATGCTCACTAAGAAAGGATTTTTGAAAATTCGCCCTCTAACGGGGTTAAAAAAGGTATTAAATTTTCAATACCTTAAAAACAGCTGACATACACTTGTCAGTTATAATGGCGACGTTGCCATGTGTATTTTTTTAGTATATATTCAGAAATGAAATACTAACATAACAGCACATTTGGCGGATTCAGTTTACAAATTCCCCACGGGGCAGGGCGACCGAATAGTTACGAAACAAGTCGAACAGTTTGTTTATTTTATAATTTCAAATATTTATTGCCTAGTGTCTAATAGGTATTGTCAAATATATCATTCTGGAAAAATAAAATTACTCAATCTGCCCTAAAATATATTGAGAGTATTATTACTGATGATAATAACATTCCGATAGAACACATCGGATATCTTCGGTACCCTTTTCGGTTAATATCGGCTATATTCGTGTGACGTACCCCAGGGCGAATTTTGTAAACCGAACACGCTAATTATGTGACGTACTTATAATCTATGCGAATAAAGTCACAGGGGTACAGCTAGTATTATATAGAACAAGTAATGATATAAGGCCTATATTATAAACGTTTTTTTTTAATCGAAACTCAAATTTAGATTAACCGAAATCAATCTAAATTGGATTACTGAGAAATATTAAACAAAAGATAGAGAGCCAGAGGAGTAGAAAGAGTGTGCGGCAGAGGTTTAAAGAGGCTGAGGAATTGAGATGGGATGCTAAAGAAAGACACAGAGGCATGAAGACACAGAGGCATGAAGACACGGAGTGACAGAGGTTTGAAAGAGACACAAGCTAGAGTGAGAGATACCGAAAAGCAGAGTAAAACATCGAAATACAGAGAGAGAGAGAGAGAGATAGAGAGAGAGAGAGACTAGAGAAAGGCTGTCTCTGTTTCGTATATCAAAGTGATTCTTATTACTGCATTGTGACAGTGCCAAAATTTGCATCTAATGATTGGCCTATTACCCGTTGTCTCTTTCTAGGCTAGTACTTTCTTGCTCTTACTCATATCTTTTTGTGCCTCTATTGCTCTTTTTAAAATAGTGCTTTCTTGCTCCTACTCATGTTGTCCTATGTATCTAGACCGTTAGGCAATGCGTTATATTATCTGCGTGTATAAAAGTGAAATACCACTCAATCACTTACTCACTCACTGAGTGACTCATCACGATATCTCCAAAATTATCCATCCAATAGACTTTAACTTTGGCTCATATATTCTTTCCGTGATGTAGACGCTCACTAAGAAAGGATTTTTGAAAATTCGCCCTCTAACGGGGTTAAAAAGGGCATTAAAATTTTAATACATTGAAGACAGCTGACATCCACCTGTCAGTTATAATTGCGACCATACCATGTGTATTTTTTGTATTATATATACGGAAATGAAATACTAACCGATACCAGCACATTATGTGACGTACTTATAATCTATGCGAACAAAGTCGGGGGTGGATGCAGCTAGTAGTTGAATAAGTGCAAGCTACGATCAGTATTGGATTCGATTACAATAGGAAAAATTGTCGAGAAAATTGGGAAAAACTGATTTTTAGAATATCTCTGGTGTTATCCAATAGAATTGGATGAAATTGATATGAATAATACAGGATGACACTACGAATTATCAATACAGAGGTTACAGTGCTACCAAATTTTGGAAAACTTGAAGTAGTTGAGGCCATGCTCGTTTTGCTTTTTTCTGCAAAATTGATTTCCAAAATTTGGTCGATTTTTTTTACTTTCAGTGACAGACACTTCGAATTTTCTGAGAAACGAATACCAATTATCTGAAATGAATTCCTCTATTGTTCGTAAGAATTTTACTAATTGTAAGTTCTGGTGAATAGCAAGCCAGATATTAGAACCGTCTCAAAAACAGATACTCTCGAAAATTTATTATTTTTGTCCGATAATGTTACCAAAAAATTTCCATTAATAATATTGTAATCGAATTCATCAAGGCGATCCTGATGATTGACATAATTTGTGGAATTGTACAAATCTTCGTCACTAATTGTTGATAAATTCCAGGATAAAGAAAATGGAGCCATACTGGTCTTTTTGACCGGTTTCACAGAAATCTCCACACTTACCACACTGATGGAACAAAGTGGTAATTTCCCTAGAAATAAATACAACATCTATCCGTTACATTCATTGATGCCAACAATCGATCAAAAACAAATCTTTCTACCACCACCAAAAAGTGTACGCAAAATAATTCTATCAACAAATATTGCTGAAACATCAATAACAATCGATGATGTTGTTTATGTGATCGATTGTGGCCGTATTAAAATATCATCATTTAATTTAAATGATAATTGTAAAATATTAGCACCACAATGGGTATCATTAGCCAATGCTCAACAACGTAAAGGACGTGCTGGACGTGTTAAATCCGGTGAATGTTATCATTTATATACAAGAGCACGTGAATTATTATTAGAGAAATATCAGAAACCGGAAATATTACGTGCACGTTTAGAAGATGTTATTTTAGTTGTGAAAGTATTACAATTGGGGAAAATTGATGATTTCTTTCCGAAATTAATCGATTGTCCTGATCAAGAATCAATCGATAAATCAATCAATTTATTGAAACAATTAAATGCATTGAATGATGATGAAACTCTAACACCATTAGGTTATCATTTAGCTAAATTACCAATTGCACCACAAATGGGTAAAATGTTATTGTTTGGTGCAATATTTAGTTGTTTAGAACCGATCTTATCGATTGTAGCAACTTTAGATTTTAAAGATGCTTTTCAATTACCAATTGGTAAAGAGCATTTAGCCGATCAGAAACGTTTAGAATTAGCCAATGGTATGAAAAGTGATCATTTATTATATTATGAAGTGATGAAACGTTTCGAACAATCTGGATGGAATTATAAACAATTCTGTTATAATCACTTCATCAGTTCACATACAATGAAATTATTGATTGATATGCGTCGACATTTAGCTGGTTATTTAAAAGAGATGAATTTCATTAGTAATCTTGATCCGAAATGTCCCGAATCAAATCGTAATTCGAATAATGAGAGTTTAATTAAAGCGATAGTTTGTGCCGGATTATATCCAAATGTTTTGATAATGAAACGAAAAAATAAACTATTTACACCTGAAATGAAACAAGTCGCGATTCATCGTAAATCTGTACTATTCGAATCGTATTTAGATACGAATTTGGTTGTTTATTATAATCGAATTAAAACTGATAAAGATTCAATTCATGATGGTACATTAATTAATCCATTACCAGTGATATTCTTCGGTGATAATTATAAACATTTCATTGAAGATGGACGACATATGATTATTATTAATAATAAATTGAAATTTAAATGTAAAGAAGAAACGGCGAATATTATCAAAGAATTGAGGGAACAATTCAATTGGTTTTGGGAGTATAAGGTCTCGCATCCTGGTCCAATTGATTGGACCGATACTAATGAAGAAACACGAATTTTAGAGTAAGTAGAAATTATTATATAGAGCAGTTAATATATTGACACAGTAAAGCGAGCACCTCATCAAATATACAGATTTGGCGTAACTAACTAAACTTATACCAAAAGCATTTCCATCGGAGTTGTAACACGTTAAAAAATTCCACAACTTTGTCACACTTTTTTTTATACAGTACTGGAAAATGAAACAGGCCCGTTGTGACAATTTGAGTAGCACATACAATGTGTTCGGTTGCTTATTGTCCTCATAAATATTTCCCAATGCGCCTGTTTTGTTTGCCATCCCTGTATATCGTCATAATGGCAAATAATAGCATTTGTACGCGTCCTTGTTCTGTCGCAAGTAAAATCTCGTATACTTCTCAGCGGTGGTATACAGTAGTATACTCTGGATTGTTCTACCGATAGGGCTAGTCGATTCGCCAACTCTGTATATTTATAGGTATGTCAACTAATAATCCGGACAAAATATAAATTGGATTTTTTTTTATTTTGAAAATTAAAGAACACAATATTATTACAAATAGACTCAAGCTAGTGTGAAATAAAATAATCAGCAGCCTGCCTAAGTTTAGTATGAAGTTTTAACATTAAGCGCTCGAAATGTTCATTTTTGAATTGGCGGAGCTTCGATTTAATTCTATTTTCCAATTTTTTTTAATTTTTTGCTTGCCAACCATTCTCATATAAAGGGTACAAGCAAACATCAGGGAATATCATAATAAAGTGATTTTGAGAAAAACCCAATTAAAATTTTGAAAGTCATATCATTTTTATTGAGATCAAAGTTTGCAATAACTTTTACTTATTGTTAGAACTGATGAATTGTCATTAACATCAGACTTTTTAGTTATTAAAAATATATAAAATTGGACAAAATAACAACTTAACTATCTTACAACAAGTAAAAAACTAGGAATGTCCAAAGCAACATAAACGTAGACAAGGAATGGACATACTTCAGTCATCAGCATCTTTGGTTTTTGAATCACATTTAAATGATGACGCATTTTTAAAATGATTTTCATGCTTCCCTCTTTGATCTGCAGTAACTTTTCCTGTTGTTTTCAAGCTTTTTTGTTAAAACATACAGGCACATTAGGGTGAGCCAAAATGACTAACATATCGAATTTATGGTCTCAAAAGGGCCAATATATTGAAAAAAAATTCTCCCATTGAGAAAAATTTTTGCTCAATTTTAAAAGGTTTTGACATTTTCCATTTAAATAACAGGCAAAAAAATTTTTGTCCACTAAAAATACTATAACTTTTGAACCGTTTGAGATAAAATTTTTATCCAGGCATATTCTTGTAGGACATTAAATGCTCTAGAAAAATACTTTAGAGCTGAGTTTTTTAACTAAAAAATTCATATACTTATGGGCTATGAAAGTTGATAAAAATTAAAGCTATAATGGACATTTTTCTTTAAAAATGCTATAACTTTTGAACCGTTCGAGATAAAATTTTTATTCAGGCATATTCTTGTAGGACATTAAATTCTATAAAAAAATACTTCAAAGTTGATTTTTTTAACTCAAAAATTCATATACTTACAGGGTATGGAAGTTGTAAAACACATATCTATTTTTCATCAACTTTCATAGCCCGTCAGTATATGAATTTTTGAGTTAAAAAAATCAACTCTAAAAGATCCTTTTAGAGAATTTAATGCCCTACAAGAATATGCTTGGATAAAATTTTTATCTCAAACGGTTCAAAAGTTATAGTATTTTTAGTGGAGAAAATTTTTTTTGCGTGTCATTTAAATGGAAAATTTCAAATGACCACCGACTCCTTTTAAAATTGAGCTAAAAATTTTTCCCAATGGGAGAATTTCTTTTTCACCATATAGGCCCCTTTGAGACCATAAATTCGATAGGTTAGTCATTTTGGCTCACCCTAAGGCACATCTTTCATAATATTATTATTGTTTTCTTCATGTTTTACCTTCACTTTGTAGCTGTATGCAGCTGTATGAAAACTAGCGTCATCTTCCGACTTTCTGCTTCTTCTTTGTTGAACATCATAAACATTTATAAGTCCGGACAAATATAATTTCTGCACACTAACACTACCCAATGAATTGAAATATTTAATTATGTTTCTCCGATCACTTTCATTTAAGTTTTCCAAACATTTGAACCTTGAACAGTCACATGGGGCCCTTTGTTCATGAGAAGAAAGCCGCAACTTTTTCATGACATCCTCGGCTCTACCGATTTTTTTTCTTTTCTTTGTCGGTTTATTAATAATATTATTTTTATAAGTCTCATCATTTTCTGAGTCAGAGACCATCATTTACTAGTTTTAAACTTCAAAATACAACACAACACATTTCCTACCTAAAAATCACATCTGTCAGTTTGGACAATCCTTCTTCTCTACCGGAATATTATAGACATTCCCAGTTCTTTTCGCTTCGGTCATAAACAAAAACGTCTTTTTAGCGACATTTGTTAAGTACTTGTAAAAACTAGTGACTGTGAATGGAAATACCATAGACAAAGATGTTTCCAGTATAAAATAATTAAAAAAAAAATCGTGGCCTTCCCTGTTCTTTGCCTGTACTCTTCATATATTCTTTGCTTCAATTGGTACCAAAATCTTTCTATGGGCCACAGCTGGGGTACATTTGCAACATTTTCTGATATACGAAACATTATAATTTTCATAAGCGACTATAGCAGCGGCACCGTAATGGGATGTTGCCGTGTCAGGCTAGAAGGCATAATTCCCGTCTTGATATCTTTTTAAAAGGGGCACAAGTCTTTTCTTACACACTAGTTTGTATAGATATTTTGATAAATTGCAATTCCTGAAGGAGCAATATAAGAAGGCGACTTTCTTCTGCTACTAAAGGCACATCAAACCAGAATTTTTGTGGAAACTTAGCATGTCTTTTAAATTTCACTTCTCTGCCCACCTAAATTTCTTCGTTATAAAAATAAGTATTATTCCCGGCACAATCAGAGCTACATCAGATTGCTCGGTTTCAGATGAGTTTCTCTAAGTTTTCTTAATAACGATCTTTGAGTACTGATTTGCTTTTCAGTATATTTAGACGCTGAATTTTTTTCTTATTGAAACACCTCCGATTTTGAAAAATTTCCTGACGTATTCTTGTGGTATTTTGAATTTACTTTCAAGTTTTCTAAGCGATTTTCCAATTTTTCCAACTGCTGTTTCAACAAGTTGTCGTTTTTTATTTGATGGCATTTTTTAGCTTTGCGACCACCTCCGACAACTCTATTTGGGCTGATATTACACCTAGCTATTGCAATATTTTGAAAATGTTTCACAGTAAAGGTTTTTCCATAGATTTTATTGATTTTATAAAATTCACCAATAATCTTTTAAGCTAGGTCCAGACGAGAGCAATGAGCACACACAAACAAGGTGAGCACACGTAAATGCTCAAGTGTGGACGGTAAAACGAACGCGAGCGCACACAAACAACCTGAGCCGGCGGCTGTCAGTTTTTTGGAATTGCTCAAAGGAAATGTGCGGTGTTTCAACTTGCTCTGCCTGGACGCGTTTCGTATTAGGTTCATATTGTTGTGGGTCCACATACAACTAGAGCAGTACGAACACTAAATATAAAACGCACAACGAACACACTACATTCCTGTTTACGCACACAACGAACAAATACATATGCGTGCTCGACTGACGTGTGCGTGCTCAGGTTGTACTTGCTCTCGTCTGGACCCGGCTTTAGAATGTTCATTTTTAAAGTACCACAGGAAATGGTACAAAAACTTGACAGACACATCGTAAAAACTGTCAAAAATAACATATGTGTTATTTGTTGATTACGTGATTTATTATGAAGGAACATGTAAACAATTGTCCGGATTATTAGTTGACACACCCTTAAATTGGATTTTACTATTTGCACTTTTTACAATTGCGTGATTTTTTACTGAGCAAATGTATTATCTTCTTCTTTCTAGAATCAAATCTGTAACTAATAAGATATACACGATGCAAGACAATTAAAGTCTCAATTATGTAGGGCATGAAGCGATTGTTTATATGTTTTGCCGATCTGATATCGCTGTATTAATTTGCATTAGTCACTGATTTGATCATTTATTTATTCGTTCAATAATTGTTTTTTTTTATTGTTTAAAGTAATATTCTCGAGCTGATCTCATTGGAGGACACCGGTGAGCTCGATTGTGATTTCGATGAAGATTAATTTGAATCAAATTCGCTTATGCAAGAAATTTCGATATTTTTATTTATTACAAACATACACACCACATACACATAGAAACCTTTCCGTTTCCTGTCTCCTCAAGATTATACCTGTAAACACGTAAGTTATTTCATTTATTTTTATGAAAAAAAATCCACCCAAAAAAATTGTCTCAACCTTGACACGCGAATTGTGATTTAAGTCAAGCCGAAAAATATTTAAGTCAGTGTCCTTACGCGTTTTGCATTTAACTGTTAAATGTCTGTAGACAGTTTTTTCTCTCTCTCTTTCTCTCTCTTTGTTCGTTACTTTACATCCTAATAATGAAGAATTTTTGTAATCAGAGAGTAGAGACGAGGTAAACAGAAAAAAATATTTAAAAGAAATATATTTAAAAAAAAACGCGTCTCAACGCATTTTAGATTAACCTTGACTTGTATGGCCTCTCTTATGCGTTACTTTGGATGGTATTTTATTTTTATTTTTTCTATTAAATAGCAAAATTCAAGTAATTTAATGGGATCGATGAGTGTTTAAAGAGATCTGTTAAAAATTGCCAGTACTGTTAGATAATATCAGACCGGATCACTTAAAATTAATGATTTAATTGTATGTATTGAGATGGTTAAATAATTGCATAGGCACGTTTATTACCAACTATTTGTGCCACCATTTCGACAATAAGAGACTTTTTTTGTTCTTGGGAACTCTTGGTTTAAAGTTTATTGGATACTACCGATTCCATAGAGAATATAGCGATCATATTTCCCACGCGACAGTTACGAGTTGATTTCTGCAGTTTTTTATTTTTATCAATAAGTTTTTTTTTTGTATTTACCTTTATAACATGACCGTATTGATCCAGAAGTCTATTACAGATCGTTAGGGCCGGTGTTCTCTACAAACGGGCCCGGCTACAAATGATATTTTGGGGGCCCAAAGTTCTTTTATGATAAGGAAATCAAGAAATGTAGATATATTTTTGCAGGCTTGTAGTATACCTTTAGGTTAACAATATATTAAAAAACTAAAGCGCAATAGCTAGCCAATCTTGAGAAAAAAGCGTTTAAAGTTTTTTGCATCCATTTAGTATTATTAAGTTATTCGCTTAATTATGACTTGAAATAGCTCAAGTGGTTGCGTCGTTGTATCGCGCTTAAAAGTGCAGGGTTCAATCTTCATGCGGAGAATTTTTCTTTTATTGGTCGAAACAACTTTTATTTTATTTTAGGGACAGTTGGGATACAATGGTACAAAAAGGTTATTTTTATTTGTAAAAAACAGTGTTTATTCTCAACCTAATAATTGCACAGCAAAACAGAGATCAATAATCAAACTTAAACCTAGTTATCTTTGATTTTGTGAACCCCTTCCTTTGTTCCACTGTGCCCCAGGTCTGGGGTACAATGAAACAGGGTATGGGGCACATTGGAACATGACCAGTATTCATACGACAAAATTAATCAGTGGTATCAAACCTTTTTAGTACCTTGTCAGGAAATGTGTAGATACTTTTTTGACGTTTAGTTTTTCCAAACAAGGACGAGTTTGGCAATACTAGTTCAATATCCTCAGCTGAAACCATTGCCATATCCGGTTCTAATGGAAAAAAGAAACTATTGTCAACTTTTGCGCTTCGTCACAAATAACTTATCTCAAATTCGTTGTTCTCATCTATATCAGACAGTATTTGACCAACGAAAAATTTAATTTGCTTCTGGGTAAATTTTATCACGATATAATCTTTAGGTTTTGGTGATTTATAGCTGGACAGTAGCAGATTCATATCGTCATCACTAGACTCGCACAAAGTTATATTATCATTTAAGTCGACCCTTTTCTCAGGACTAGAAAATAGTGTCTTTGTTACTTTCTCAGTTTTCAGTATTTTTACAATCTTAAGAGTCTTCATTTTTTTTGTTGTCTTTAATTTTTTTTCTTCTCTTTCACGTGCACGTTCTTCTATTTCATTTTTCACAGGAGTGTCAGTTAGTATCAAACTTTTTCCTTTTTTTCTCTTATTATTGTCTTTTCTAGGCCCTGCTCTGGGGAAGTCTCGACATTCTAAGGGGCTTTTTAGCTGATTTTCAGATTCTTGGATAGCAGCTCTTGAAGTAGAAGGTTGCTGGTCATCGAAAGGAGGTGTAGTATCCCTTGGTTGCTGCGGTTGTCGCTCCTCTTCAGTAAAAAGTCTATTTGTCACTTCGCTTGTAAGAAATTCGTCTTCAGCAATGACATCTCGGTCAAATGGAAAAATTCCGGTCTTTTTAAATCCAGATTTGATGTTACATGATGTCATAGACTTCTCAAATGCCTGTCCTACAAGCTCAGCCACATTATAAATAGTCAAAGTCTGGCCTGGGTGCCGAACCATCCAAGAATCTGCCGCGGCATTATAATAGTTTTGGAATAGCCCAAATACATACACGTCGAGTGCTTGAAGTTTATGACTTGTGTAGTAAGAAGTATTACTCCATTGTCTTTTGCAATATTCAAAACCAACGGAGATAAATGGCTCTCATGATTGTCCATGATTACAAGAGCTGGATATTCTTTCGTTGATGAAGTTATATTCACAAAATGCTTCATAACATCGGCAAACAATTCGCCTGTCATCCATCTAGTGGGTTGAGCAAGACCTAAAGTGCCTGAGGGTGCTCCCGTCAACATATGAGTTTTAAAATTCTTTCACGGGAATACCATTGCTGGCGGCAAAGCAGTTCCAGTGACAGAAACTATGCAGCAAGTGGTCACTAATGTTCCTCGCTCTGCACTGGTGACTTTATTTAGCTGCTTAGATGATTTTGAAGCAAAAACTCTTTTTGGTTTCTGAACTGTAGTTGTTCCAGTTTCATCTAAACTGAACACATGGGTACCATCCCCAAAACTTAGATACCTTTGTAAAATAGTAAAGAGATTATCAAAAAGTAGCCCTGGACAAGCTGCAATCTTCAGGTTTACGAAGTCTTATTTCGGGGTGGCGTTGTCTAAAGCCGTAAAGCCAATCAATACCAGCCATTTGCCGTTCTTTCCAAGCTGGAGGAATTTTAAGATTGTAATGCTTCGCCATTTCATAAGCTAAACGTCTTGTTTCCAAAGTGTCAAGACCGTAGCACATTTTGGAACAAGTCACCAAATATTCTTTCAATGATTTTTCAAGGTCAGTTGAAAATACTTTATTTACTGCATAGTTAGGTGTCATGCGGATTTTCACTTTATCTGCTGTAGCTGTTTTCTTTTGAACATGTCGATGCAACGTAGTACATTTGACATTTTTTGTTTCAGCAGCAGCACGCAAGCTCATACCGCCTTCTACGAGTTCTACAGCTTCTCGCATATTAGCTTCGCTGTTGAAGTCCTCTGTCACTTTTTCTGACGCGGTGTCTCACCATTCTTGACTTTAAAAAAAAATGAAGTAAAATTAGTGGGGTTCATTGGAACAGTGTTCCACTGTGCCCCGCTCCATAGTGCCCCATAGGGTGGCCAAAGTTTCAAACAAGTTTCAAAAAAAGTTAGGTTTTGTTTTGAACTTTATACACAGTTGTCTCAAATAGACAAAATGATTAAGATTTATGAAAAAAAATATCACTTACCTATTGTTTAAACTTTTTTACTTAAAACGAAAGGAGGTACTTTGAAAAGAAATCTCAACTTTTGAACATAAAAAACAATATTTTTCTATTCTATTCTATTTCCATCAGTTCAGCGCGATACAACGACACAATCACTTAGCTAGTTCAAGTTTCGATTAACCGAATAACTTAATAATACTAAATGGACGCAAAAAACTTTAAACGCTTTTTTCTCCAGATTGGCTGGCTATTGCGCTTTAGTTTTTTAACATGTTGTTAAGATAAAGGTATACTACAAGCCTGCAAAAGCTCGTTCCGAACTTCATTTCTGAGGTCGTGACCTCTCCTTGTAAAACTAACCCTAGTGTAGAACATGAAAGACAGAGATAACATATACATTTTTTTAATGACTTAAAATCTATGGTGAACCAATATCTTAATCATTAGTGGATGAAGTTATTCGTTTATTTATACACATGTGTGCGTTTTTCTCTTTAATGTGTCTCTTGTGAGTCTCAAGAATTCCTAAATTTTGCTTTGTTATTTGCCGATTGTCAAAAATTTGTCCCATTGTCAATTGTTATTAAACGAATCGTGATAGGTTATCGTTTCCATAATTTAGCCGGCATCTTCTCTAAAGACTACGTAGACAAATTATCTTTAAAATAGTGACAGAAAGTTAATAAATAGACTTTATTTCAATCAACACATTTGTACGTCAACAAATTGTTAATTTCTATCTGTTTCTCCTCCTTGCTTTCTTTTTTTATTCTTACTTTTACTTAGTTATTGAAATCTTCACTTAGATGTTGGCTGTTTGTTGATGATTATTCGTTTTGTACTTATTTGTTTACTTGTGACCAGGGGCGGACTGACAGTTGCAGAGTGCTCCAGGTTCTATAATAAAAAAAAGACTCCCAAGAGACAAAATTTATGCAAAAAACACTGCCCAATTATCCGTACGGCCAGTCCCCACATGGATTTGATATTTTTAAGCAATATCGATAATGACACTACTAAATGTTTAACTTTGGGATAAAGGGTGCATCTATATTTAGACCGGATTGCAATTCTCTTGAACAAGGCTGCAGAGCATACGTTGACAAATATAGCAGACAAAGATAGATATTCCATAAGAATAGATAGATAGATCAGATGCTTCCATGTTAGTTTGATGATGAAAAATCGCTGAATATGTCAAAGGTGTATTTCAAATTATATACAGTTTTGTTTTCCTAATACGATGGGGTGTTTCTGACTTATTATCAAGTTGTCCAAGACAATCTGCATATCTTAAACGCCATAATTTGCAATGATACAGCCATATTCTTATGCAGAAGATTAGCGAGTTAACGTTAAGAAAATTGGCCAACTTATTGTTTGAAAATTTTTAAAGAACGGTCTTTGCACTGTTTACACTGCTTTAGCTATTTCCTATAATTTGCTGCAGCAGTGTAATTTCACACTCGCTTAGCATACTATGTATATACAGCAAAACTAATGTAGCTAGGTACATTGGAAGAAGAGTGGAAGGAAGGCTCCTCCTCCAATTATGCGGTCAGAGTACGTCAAATGGTCGGAGGTTTTTATGTTTATTATTTAGACGCCTCCCATTATTAGCATACGCATACTTAGTCAAGGTTAATAGTTGCTATAAATACGTGTTTAATTTAACTGATAAAGCAAGATATAGGTATCAACAAATATCAGATCTGTTGTCCTTATAGTACCCATTATGATGTTGAAAATTGTTCACAGCCAATTAAGTACATCTCATGCTGTAAATGTGTTAGAGAAAGATATGTCTTATTCTTTTCAAAGTTACAAACAATTTAATAGTCCGTTGTTAGATAGACATAACGTTTAGTTAGATGCCAGTTGGCGTCAATGGAATTAAAGGAAATTTTGCACACAATGTATAATTTCTGACCATACAATTGTTCTATCGTATGCCGTGAATAGGAGGAGTCTTCATCCCACTTTTCTTCTAATGTACCTAGATGAATTTGGTCCCCTGTAGAATGAATAGTGAAGGCTGGTGGCTTGAATTTTTCAAGGCATTGGATTTTTCAATAAAGTGTGCTACAATTGTGCAGTGTCTATGCACCAGCCGCCATTGAAAATGAATGAAAAATAGTTTTCCTAAAGTGAATTCACCTTAGTGAAGGACACTTGCATACTGTCTCTGTCTCCGTAGAGCGCATGGACTCTTCAGTTATTATATTATATGTCGGCTCAGGGCCGGCGTGATCTCCTGCGGGGCTGTGTTCAAATGTTTTGCGGGGCCTGAATACGTATTCAAGCCTTACACTTATATTTTTCAACGGGCAGATATTTTTGGGTAATTTTCGTAGAGTGCGGGGCCTCCTTAAACGCGAGGCCGCGTTCCGGCGAACGCGCTGAGCCGGCCTTGCGCCGGCCCTGTACTCGGCTTCTTCATTCAGTGACATGAAGGAGTATTTAAAACTGAAAGCAAATTCCGTAACATACTAATAATTATCAAATATATCCCTCTGTGTCTGTTGTATGCTTCGTTTTCTTAAATATTTATTATTTTATAATTTCTTTGAGTATTTCACAATGTAAGTTTGTAACGAGTGTACTATTTAAAGATGACCAAAAACAATATAAAATATGCGGATCTTGTAAAAAACAATAAAATTTTGTACTTGTTTCTTTTTATAATGTATAACAGATCGACTACTATTAAACCCAAATACATTGTTGACTATAGGGACAGGTTACAATATTAATTCGAAAACTACCTAACGGAAACCAGTACTCATTTACAGTTAGGTTCGTTGGAACTGCCCCCTTTGCTCTGCTCCTACCAACCGTAGGTTCAGGGCTACGGACTCCTGTGTTTTGTTTCTTTTTTCGATTCGTTTATCTAGGCTAAGGAATTTACCACCACAACAATTGAAAAGCATTCCGTTTACGCTTTAAATTGTGGCATCTCTATAGATTTCAAATTATGAATTCATCTCTTTTTTTTCAAATCAAATTTATCCGTTTGCAAATTCATTCTTATGCCAAAAACAGGTGTTCCTAAATTAGGCTTGACTTGCGAAAATTGCATTCGGAGAGTACATAGGTAAAACTGATATTTGAGCAGCAGCATAGAATAAAAGAATAATACAATTACATTTTGGCACAATATTACAATTATACAGGGTGGGCCATCTAATCTGGAAAAATTTTGAATATATTTTATATCTCCTTTAATTGTAAATTTTGGAAAAATTTGCGGTCCAACGCTGCAGCAAAACAGTTCGCTACCTAGAATAGTATAATTTTAGGGACGGCATTTTTTATCAGTCTTACACTTAGCTCCAGTTGAGAATATTCTTTAATTATTATGAATTGAAAAACAAACTTCACTAGACTTAACTTTGACGAGGCGCTGGAGACCAGCTTGTCTGGAACTCTAGAAGAGTTTGAAATACTTTAGCGGCACACATCACATGGCACTGAACTCATTCATAATATGTGCCTAGATGTATCGCCAAGCCTGTATACGAAACTATTCTGTATCTGTCCAATTTTCTCGAAGCATTAGCGGACAATCTGTTTTTTCAACAAATTCTTCCAATTTACAATCATCTTCTTGTACCTCTTAAATATGACCGTATCGTTCTTCGAATGGTCGTGTTAGGCAATGATGCTGTAGAGAATCGATTAAATGCGCTTTCTCATTCGATTTTATCGTTGATTATTTTAATGTGAATCATCACAGAAAAAAAGCCGATAAAAATTAATAGAAAGTTGCAAAACGACAACAATTGTCTCTTTATGATTAATTTCCAAAACAAAAAAAAACGTGTATTCTTTATTTTATTGATAAGGAGAATAATAGAACTACTTTCATTCAGTCTAGTTTGTCGAATTACAACATTTCATAACTGTAATTTAAAACCCATCTATATTGCGCTTTTTTTATCAACTTATCTAATAATAATAATAGTAATAATAATCATAATAATGAAGAATAAAAACACACACAACAATCCAGTAAATTGTGCTTTTGTACATTACGAAATCTTTTTCTAGGTGTGTACTAGTGTGTTTGTTAAGGAAGCAATTAATGCAGATGCAATACTCAACTTATATTTATGAATATTATCTATTATCCTATTCACTTGAATAATTCACATATATTTTCTTAAATAATACATACCTGTCTACATATACACATGGTGATATATAATGGTAAATAATTTTATCGTAATTAGATCTTTAAATGTCACCAGTTGGGAAATTTTGCCTTATTTTGTCTAAATAAAGACACGAAAAATACTGTGAGAGGAGGAAAGGAAAAATAAACACACACACACACACTTACATACAGAAACAACACACACCCATCACTTCACTATCATCATCATCATCATCAGCATCAAGGAAAGTTAGGACATTGAACCCAAAAGAAAAATAATGTTTTACCCAATAAATTTTAGTAATTCTTATCAAAATTGTTGATTAAAAATCTTTTAAATATCTCCTTCGGGCGGCAATTCTTTCTCGATTTTGATGATTTTTTAATAGAATTGTGTAATATTGACACAACGATAAGTAAAGAACCGATATTTGTATATTAGATATAAGAAAACTATGAGAAATATTGATCATTTGATTGGTAGGTGCCAGTGTTTCGATTTAAAATATTCGTGTTTCATCATATTCACCCATTTCTGATCGTTGGACAGGTTAAACCCTTCTTAAATTAAATTCAGACTATCAAAACTTAAGGTGAATTTGCGGAAGGTAGATTTTGAGTTGTAAAAACAGTGGATTTGTCAGACAGTTGACTTTGTATTGATTACTTTTGTTGTATTTTATTTTATTTTTTTGCAGTTCAGAAACTCACAATCAGTACGGGGTCGAATCATATCATTGCGCAATCTGCAACTTTACACATAAAGTGTAAAATAAGTAGCCTAAAGTACAGGCATCGCGCCGAATGTGTAGCCAAACTTACTGTGCTTGGCCAAGGATTTTGGCAAAAGCTTGAATTACATGTCAGTTTTATAAGATTTTTTTTTAAATTACTGTGTAGTTTGAGCCTTACAACTTAAATTGAGCAGTCTTTATTGTATAATATGTAGGCTTTATTTGGCCAATCAAAGGATCTATGCTGAAAACATCTGCTGAATACCAAAGACTCTTGTTTGGTAATGAAACAGAATCATTTTTGAATTAATTGATTTTGCTATAGGTAAATGCTTCTTTTGTGAGCACTTTAAAGCTCCTTCGTTTCAATAGTAATCCAAAATTCAATATGAATTATTCTATTATAGCTGATTTGGCAAAAATAATGATCACTTTTGCAATTCATGCAGTTAAAAAAAAAATTTATATTGCAGACTGTTTTTTTGGTCTTAAAATCTCTGAAACGCTCACGATAAAGATATTTGTAGAAAGTTTATTTCCTATTGAAAGCTGCAATTTTCAGATTTCACCAAAATCGATTTATTAAAAAATTTTAAATTGTAAGCAATTTATTTTCCGATGAGTTGGACTTGCTACAAAAGCTTCAATAGAGACAAAATATGACATTGAAATATTTTAAAGTAGCTATATGGGAACTACTAATGATCAAAGGTTCCTGAATTTTTTCACAAAGCATCGAGACATCCGATGTCAAAGAATGACCTAGGGCACCATCGTTTTCAAAATTTTGATAAACCTCAAATATCAGGCTGGGATTTTTAATTTTTCTCTGATTCTGCAATGTGTGCATTAACAAAACGCCTCCAAGTAGACATCATAAGAGCATAAGCTCAATCTCATTGTCAGATAGATGAAAGTGAAAACTCAACAAAATAGGAGACAGGTAGGTCATCCTCTTGGTTCTATTGTTTGACTAGAGCCCTGGACTTGCTCTAATTCTAATAAGGAAATCTCAACGATCACAAAAAAATAAAATTAATCACATTTGACCCTGCAAAAGGCGAATTTTGTATTTTGTTTTTTTTCCATTCGGTCACTGTGTTGTTTTTTTTTGATAACGCTCTATTCTTTGATAGGTCTACGGATTTTTTTCCAAATTATCATGATCGAATTATATATTAAAAAAGATCAGTGAACTTTCGTGAAATCTTTAAATAAACAAAAACGAATATACAGAAAAAAAAAATGATCTTCGAGAATTATTATTATTATCTTTGCAACACAATACCTGTCTCAACCATTTAATCTCGTATTTATTTTATAATTTTGTTGAATATTTTTTGTTATTGTTTTCATTGTTGTTATTATAAATCTAAGATTCTTATAAACATTTTTTTTATGCCTCCACAAACTCTCTCACACATTTTAGTTGATAGTCGAAAGAAGCGTATGTTAGATGTCATCTTTTTTTCGCCTCGTGCAATACATTCTAATTGTACATTGAACTTGGTAAATTGGTCGGCCAAAAAAAAAACTATAAACGGGGGGCAAAATTTTTGGACCAATTGTTCCGCATACCAATAAAAAATTAATTGACATTCAACAGCAACTGATTAATTTCGCAGTGTAAACAGTGATAAAGCTGGAGCACAGAGAAAAAAATGTTGAAGAAACTACAACAATTCTGGTAAGTGGAATTGAGAAATAGATACAACAACAAAAAAGGGGCCAAATTTCTCGTGCCCACTATTAATAATAATAATCAGTTTTTTTAACTATTTTCGCTTAGATGCTAACGACTGACGCTCAATGCCAAGTTATTTATGTTGAAACGAACAAAAAAAATTTTTTCGTAGATACTACCGATTGAACTCTATTTGTTAGGTAGTGTCACAATGCTATTTCTCTCTCTATCTATGTCCTCGTCGATTTTATTTTAAACCTTAATATTACTTAATTTCAGTTATAAACGTTATTATTGATCAACGTTTATAACTTTTCAACCCAAACAAGTTAAATTTTACTGATTAATCTGATAAGATATATCGGTGCAATTATACTGAGTGTCCCATAAAACATCAAGGACAAATTTATAGTTGTATCATATAAATCGTAGTATAACTGTATTTTAAATCCCATCGAAATCGGATTATTAATAAAAAGGTTGTACGGGTACCTCTTAATTCGGTACAGTTGCAACGACAAAAATCAACGGATTTCCACTGATCAATACAGAATTGTCTCGACTTTTCTTCGTTAATTAACCGTTTTTCTTTTTCGGGTGGAAACTGTACACTTGTGTTATCCAAGCGTCAAGGTTCGTTGGGAAATACGATGATAGTAATTTCGGTTGAAATTCGAACATTGACATTTATTTCCCCAACAGTTATCGACTTTTAAATGGCTTCAAAGCTGTAATTGCAATGTTAATTGGTTCTAATATCGGTGATAAGTCAATAAATTTCAAAGAATTTCGCCAATCTACAAAAATTGAGATTTATTGTTTGTTGATTAGATACTTTTTTTTATATTGGATGGAAAACCAAGATAATTTCCTTCTTGTAATAGTTTGCAAAGGGTGGATAATTCGGTTTGTAATCATGATAATTCAGTTTCAAGGTCGGCCAACCTCCCCAACAAATCAATAATTGTTTCGTAATTTCACCCCTTACATCTAGTCGCGCCCCTAGACTCATCCCTAACCTGGAAACTCTTGTTGAGGTCATTGTACGATCGGGGCGACGACGACCCGGAAATTCCGGCCGATATGTGAGAAGGGGGGAAGAAATCGAGATTTTTTTAATGAATATCGGGTAAAATAATATAACGTGAGGGAGGCTACAAGTGCCTCCTTTTAAAATTAAACAACAAGTATAAACAACAACAACAACGACGACGACTCTCTAAACTCTCCACCACATTGCGGACTCGATCACTAGGTTCAAATCGTCAGTAGTAGTGGAGGTTCAGTTTCAGTTAAACCGTGATCGGTGTTAGTTGTGCGAGCACCTCAACATTTTTTCTCCAAAATTAAATTAAAAAAAAGTGCACACGTGTGTGCGTGTATATATGCGAATCAAAATACGATACGAAATTTTGGATTTTCTACCATTTGGAAAAAATCAAATCCAACCACCAACCCCCATTCTAAATAATGAAGCAATTACAGTTTTGTTAATGAGTGAGTGGAATTTTTTAAAAACTCGTGCTGCAGCCGTGTGGAGGAGGCCCAAATCTTATTCGCCACATTTGCCATGATTATATCAAAAGATTTATTCCTGCTGGGAGACCAAGACTACTTGAGACTCCCGAATAAGGACGAGAAACGGCCAGCTATGATAAGACCCGTCGTGAAGCCGCAAAGGTAACTCGCCCCCTAAAACACTGTTTTAATACTTGAAAAAGATCAAAAAAATAAAAGAACAACAGGACCGGATTACGTCCTGAAATTCAAACAAATATCGGAGAAAAAAACTAAAAGTGTAATCTAAAGTTTTTTTTTGGTCAACGACCCCATATCGTCACAATATAAACTAATACTAGTGTAGGTAGTAATTCTATAAATAGATAATTTTTGTGGAAATACTGAAATCGGTTGGTACCCAAATTTCGGAAATTACCAAGTCGTTTTTATCTAATTTTTTTTTGATACAAAATTTCAACTTTCCCCATTGCAAATTATAATGGAGACGGTTATTAACTTTTGTTCCAGTTTTTTTTTTCAATACATAAACATATGTCTTATATTACTGTGTTCAACTACAATTTTATAACTTTGTTTTAATTTAAATACAAACAGTTGCCAAATTCCTTAATAATAATAATAATGGTGATGGTTAATAGTGATAGTGTAGGTTAGTGGTCCTGTTACCGTTAAACAATTCCCATAGAGCCAACAAATAAAATAATAATAATTCAGAAACACAACGTTATCAAAAAATAAATATTACAACGAAAATGATGATAATTGAAACTGTTTTCCTCCTATTATCAACATGTCTTGTAACACAATTTTCCCAACGATTTATGATTATGTCTCGTGTATGTTTTTTTATTTTATCTCATTTTATTCTAAACTTTATTAATTATAAACATTTATTAATAACTGTAGATTATTGGCGTTTTCCGATAGGTGTCTGTTTACATTCATTATAATTACGGGTTCGTTTCTGTTTTTGTGTAGTTTTATATTATTATTGTTATTACGTGAATGATCAGGCGAAGAAGGGAAATTGTTGAGTTTTTTTCTCGTTTTGGATCCGATCTTGTCCTGCTGTATTTATAATTGCGATAAACTGACATACATGTGGTTTTAGGTCGTTGTACTTTATCATAAAAACGTTATAAAAATAATAATAGTAATAAATGATCTTAATAATTATTAATAAATATTGGTTTTTATGGGGGCCGATCTAATTCTCCAAAAAAAATAGTTTATAACCGCATTCCGAATATAGTCAGTTTAGTATAACTTGACTCACGCTTAAATAGGTCAATCAGATTTGATTTGATCTATCTAATAGACGAAATTCTTGTTTTTGATTTTTCATCAAGAAAGGCTAGAGCATTCTTTCCTGTTACTGAATTTCAGGACGGACTGGGAAAGCGGTAGGAATTCCTGACAACATCCTTTTTGTCCACCTGTCTAGCGCTGTTGTAGTTTTCAAAAACTGTATCACAATAGTGGCTCGGGCTATAGGCAGCGGCGACTCTTTCATGTTATAACAGGAAGACGTCAAAAAAAATGAACTTTTTTGAAGAAGAGAGCTCGATTATCCAGTCTGCCTCTGAAGTGACTAATCCCACTTTCTTCGTCTTGTTTTGCCGATCCTCAATAGTGTTCGGGTTTTATTTTGGCAGCACACGAATTCTAGATTTTCTGGTGAAAAGTGAGAATCTCTAGAGCACATTTTGTAGACTTTATCTTTTAAGCTGAGGAAAATTGGAAAGATTCCATCATCTGCTGTGTTATCCACTTAACAAGTCCCAATAACTGCTGTTTCAATATCAGTTTCTTCCATGAAAAATCGTTTTTTTAATCTATTTGGGTTTGAATTATTTGATTGTGATACGTGGAAAGTTTGGGCATTCGTTCCTGCTTCCGGCCAGTCCGGCAATTGTAATGCGCCGGGATTCCTAACAACACATGCTTCTTTATACAAAAAAAGGTTCTCTGAATATTTGCAAAAAAAGCAGCATGCCCGACCGTCCTAATGTGAGTTCACCCCTAAATATATAACTGTGGGGTAAGTTTCAAAAATGAATCAGGGGACGAAAATTGCAAGGTGGCTAAGACTATATTGAACAGTGGCGCCTGCATGTTAAAAAAGGCGCCCAGAAGACAGAATTTATCGAAAACGGCAGTGGCCCACTGAACGATTGCCCGGTTATCTTTATAGCCAGTCCTCAGTAACGTTTAGGATTTATTTTAGCAGTACATGAATTCTACATTTTCTGGTTAAAAGTGGAAATCTCTAGAAAATTGGAAAAATTCCGTCTTCTTCTCCGTTATCCAATGAATGTGCTCAACAACTTCATTCTCTTTCAACATTAAGTAGAAGGCAAAGAAAAGGCTCCAAAAATATACTCTGTCTAACACGACTTGACTGACGTGCCTTCAAAAAGAACCAAAATCTTCAAAATAGAGATACTAAACGGTAATCAACACGATAATAAAATGGTTTTTTAAGTTTTTGGAAAATTTAGTTCTCGGAAAGCATACATTTACAGGTTGATAAATCGCAGCCAAGTCGATTAATCACCGACAGACAAACGATATGAACAATTAAAGGTTGTTGCTTCATCCGAAATGAACAGTGTTTTTTTTTCTATTATTTGAAATTCTCTTATCGAAAGTAATTTTTTTTTAATTGTTGTTTTCCAATGTGTAAACTCTTGTTGTGGAGTCTGCCCCATTTGTTTTTTTTTCTATACACGATAAACACAAGATAAACTATTATTGTATTATTCATGTAATATTTATCTTTTAACCACAATGGCGTTGTTCTTATTGTTGTTGTTATTGTTTATTATCAATTTCTTCACCGTATTTCTTCTATTTCCATTATCATATGAAAGATTCTTTTAACTTTCCAATTAGTGTACAGAACGAAGAACAAATCCAATATGAACGTGTTTAATTACAAATTATCTGCATTAGATTCGAATTAGAAAGTTCGTATACATCGAAAATTAAAAAAATGTGATGTAAATGAGAGAAGAAAGATCATTGATAAAACGATTATAAATAGAAATATTGTAAATGGCATGTAAATTTTTACATTTTTTTTTTGTTCATTATTATTAATTGGACGCCGTCTCTGTATACGATCTAAACACCGCGGTATTGTAAAGAAATAGCTTTCACAATGGTCTGTGTGCGTTGTTTTTATCGTTAAAGATCGATCTCGATTAGAAATTTCGGGTCAAAGTAATAATTCTTCAAATAAAAATAATAATAAGAAAGAAGTCGGATTACGAGAGCGAAAGTAAACGAAGAACAAAGGAAACTATTCTTGATCCGTTTATTGATAAATTATTGGGAAGTTTGATCTGCTGTTTAACAATAAAACTGGTGACTTTTCAGTATTTCGTCGAAAAAATAGAAAATTGAGTGTCGAAATTGCAGATATAGTGCGTCTAGTTGGAACCGAAATGCTTTGTTTTGTGATAGCAGTGATTGCGTCCAGTACAATTTCACGAAAATATCAGTCAACTCGACTAACTGAAAGCAGGATTTTTATCTGTAGCTGAAAACTGATTTTTGAGCTTTCGTATCTTGTATAAAAATATTCAGATTGCAGATATACTCCATCTATTACGACTTGACTCAAATGTCTTTAGAACACGAATCGGTGGAGGCAATTCTGTGAACAGTCGTCGATGAATTAGATCTGATTTATTACCACCGCTCCTTGCAAAATTTTCAGTTCTCTATAATTATCGAGCACTTTCTCTTTGTTTACCAAAATCCATTTTGATTCCACAACAATCTTTCATCAATTAATCGATACATCTTTCTACCCTTAGCCGAGTCGACTAATTCCAACTAGACACACGGTATCTAAGAGAAAGCTAACCATAATCTGAAACTACTGAAAAACTCATAATAGTGAAAGTTAGACCGAAAAAAAAAACAACATTCGATCAATTAATAAATAATAAATGTATAAACATTAACAAAAAAAAACATCGATTTTTAAGCGAAACGAAACAATTCTAGAAAGATAATCAGTTTTGGCATTGTACTGAAAAATGGGCTTCTTGAGGGTTCTTTCTTGCAACCATTGGCTCTCTTCACCCATCTAAGTGTGTTTTAATAACAACTCTTTGGCAACTTGACCACACCATTGGGGACGGTTGAACGACCAATTTCGTCTGTGGTTCTTTTCGAATAACACACACACACACTTACACTTACATATATATATAGGAGTTGAAATATCAAGAAAAATGTTGAAAGACGACTAGTAAGACTAAATAGAATTTTTTAAAGTTCAATGATCGACGATTACAATATTTCAACAATATTGACTTTCTTCTATCATTTTTATTAATAAAGAATAGTACGAGATTTTTGAAGATAGAGATGGAGATGTTAATAGATTTATAAACTTGTTAATCGATGAAAATTTCCATTAATTATAACTCAAAATTGGCGATTTTTGTTCTACGTAATCGATGCCTGAAATCCAAGCTTACGCATGAAATCAAACTTTTCAGAAAACCAACTATTTGAGGGGGAAAAACCACTTACTATTTATGCAAAAATTAATCCTTTTCGATTTACTGAAAATCCAGGAGTTCAAGAATAAAACAGCAACTCTAACTAAAAGTCGCCGTTATATTTGGCCCGCACGTCGCACTCCTCTCTCTTACCCAAATCTATCTGTTTCTGTCCAACACAACCAACACGATTCAGTTGTGATGCAGTCCGATTGCAACTGCACCACCACTATACACTTGTATCTGTAGAACGAGACAGACTGCTTTAGTGGGGCAAGGAGACAATTATATGACCATACCAAACCAGACAGAGATAGTTGGATTGATTGTTTTATAGATGAGGGTATATGGAGCTGGTCGGCGGTGGGGCGGGGAACAGGGTTGGACGACGTGTGCAGACGTTGTATGTGTTGTGTGCGTCGGGTTCAATAACCGCTGAAAGTGAAAAGAGAGGAGGAGTTGTGCACAAGGATACAGTTGACCGTTCTACAGAGAGAGTGAGAGTGAATTGGACTTTGTTGATTCTTTTATGTTAAATGATGAGAGAAGAGTAAAAAAAAATGTATACGAATTACAAAAAAAAAGAAATCATCTCCATCTCTATCATCATCATTATAAACAACAATAAATAGGAAGGGGTGACGGGGAGGCTACGATGAAATTTGCATTATCATCGGGATTGATTGGGACAGTTTTTGGGGGAGGTTTTCAATGATTTCCAAACACTCTGGAAATTTTCGTGTATTCCGATGATGGAGAAACTCAATATAAACAAATAATGAAACTAATTTTGTTGAATTTTAACGATCAAGTGCTAACAAGTAAATGAAATCGCAATCTTGAATAAACTCTCTTTTAATAGACTCTTTGTAGATATCACGTGTCCCATGATGAAGTCACCTAATTTGTACTAACAATAAGACTTCCACAAATATAACTGTAAATATTTTTTGAAATAGCAAGTTTAGGGGTAATTATTACAATTCTTGTGGAAGAAAGCCCAAAAATCGTTTTGTAAATAGAATCACCAACAGCTTTTGGGATATATCGTGTGGTTATTAAAACAGGACTCTTTAATTATGAAAAAGCTGAAATACATAGCTAAAAAAGGGGTTTTATTTTAAGGAGCAGTTAGTTAAGGGTGGTGGTTGTAGTTCTTCTTTTAACATGTTCGTTGTCAAGCTGAAATTTCTCTACTACACACTTGATGTTAAGTCCTCTTTTAGCGTAGTAATTAACAAAATACTCCAGCGATGTAAATCCTGGCGACAGAGATAAAGAATTTAGGTAAAGTTGGTGTTCAGCCGGCCACGACAAATTAAGAAAAAACGATCTGTGGCTAGAGTTGACACGACTTCATAGTAGTTTTTGCATTCTTTGTCTACATTTCCGTAGTGAGCAGCTCAAAGTATTGTGCAGTAAAACCGGTGCCATCTGTATAGTGGATACCAGAGTCCGCTATGCCAACGAACGGGTTAGAGTTTCCTCTCCTGAAAAAGTCTCGTTCATTGTTTTGCTGAAGTTTAAGGATTTTGAATTAACTGTATTTCATTACGCACCATGAGGATATCACACGTCACCAGGCTGACGGTACTTACAACCCTAGTAGGAATGAAATCGATGCGCTGACAAGGGCCTGGATAATTTGCCTAGATTGAAACCAGACGCTAGCCAGTACACAGGAAATAAAAACTTTTAGATGCTACATGTCGTAGACCTCTAACATGATCCTGTAGTAGCAACAGGAAAGTTCTGTAGCTGCCACAGGACCAACACTGCAGCCACAACAAGACTAGTCTTGTATTATGGTATGTTTCCGAGGGGGTTACCTAAACTGGGGGACGGGGGATTATAGTGAGAAGTGTGGCCTAAGAGTGAGAGAACCATTGGAGTCCAGCTAAACACTACGGCAGGCTAATTGAAATTATATTATATTAATTGTTTATATATTTTGATCCGTTAGAACGTGACTATTACACAGTCTTATCGTAAACATTATAGTATTTACAACTGACACACCCGGAAACACCTCCCTTGTAGTAATTATCACAAACAAGCCATACCAACTACAACAGGTCTAATCCTGTTGCTGCTACAGGATCATGTTACAGGTTTACGACATGTAGCACCTACAGTGTTTTTTTTTCGTGTACTGGCTAGCGCCTGGTTTCAATCTAGTCAAACTAGCCAGGCCCTTGCCAACGCGTCGATTTCATTTCTACTAGGGAATAAGTAAAGTTTTGTATTTCTTTACGATTATTTGATTTTGACTGTTTACAAATCATATAGACTTCGACTGACAGAAGCAAATGAAATTTAAAAATTTTCAGTAAAATTTCGAAGCCACGATTCACCTCAATTTAATGCCAGATTAAACTTGGTCTTAAGCTTTGAGAACCTTATTGTTACTTTACGCAAGATTCATTTTAACAACGGAAGACTTAAATATGTAGTAGAGCAAATAAGTTGGTTTAATGTAAGGCAAATGCTGAGTTCAGGGACGTTTACATGGTGTAGTGCGCCTTGAGGCAACCGGTGAAAGGTTATGGTACGAAAAAACCAAGGCGTTTGTCACTTTGCGCTTTTCAATTGAAGATAAATTACTAAAAGCATGTAAAGAAAGACAAAAATAGTGATTATTTTTTATAAAACAACAAATTTCAGAGTGATAGTAGTTTTTAAGAGTAACAAAAACATTTTGACTTATCATTTTCTAAAATATCAGTATTTTACATTGTCAGCATTTTTTGGGTATTGCAGCAATTCGCTCGAATTAAGCAGCACGCATCTTCAGGAAAACGGCCAAGCTCGCCTGCTGCTCCTAAAATTATGCTACATCCTTGGGCTGGGTCCGCTTACAATAACTGAAATTTTGTATTTATCTTCTTAAAACTTGCAGAGTATTGCTTATAATGCCCTAAAGTTATTTCGCCTTATAAAGCTGCTTTACTTGTAGATGAGCAAACAATATTAAAAAATCTCCAGTAAAACTTGTAAGCCGCCTTTTTATAAGCCACGTTTCTCCATCAGATGGTGCCTAATTTCGTCGTATTTAGAGTCTCAAATATACGTTATAAAAAGAATATTGAAGAATAGAGAAGGTAGTAACTTTTAATGAGTTTTAGAGAATTCTTGGAACACGCCTTATAATAGACGGTGATTTAAACAACTCCCAGTCTATTTCTAATGATATTTTAGAGTTAATTCACCTTATAATGGTTTGTAATTTGAACATTTTACATTTTAATAAATCGGAATGCAATCGAAACAATAACGTGTGCGCTTTTTCGAGAAATAGCAAATTGACACGTAATTGAACAACTAACTCTACAATTAGTTGGAACACAGTTTATAATAAGTTGATTTATTTATTAACTTACAAACTCCTACAAACTTCCAGATGTTTTCTTCTAATATTTTAAAGTTTATTCACCTTGTCGACAAAAAAAAAACGTCTTTCAATTTAAACAATTTTAATCAAACAAAGTTTAAGGTTGTTATTATTATATTTAATTACCCTCAATAATTATCGATAATAACTAGAATTATTTGTTTTGTTGTAGTTATTGTACAATAACAAAACAAATTTTTGGTGTTATTTGTTGATTTATCTATTTTTGTTTTTTGTTTTTTAGTTAAAGTTAATATTTAAGTGAATTTCCTGTCTATAAATGTTCCAAATCTGTCAGGTCAAACTTTTTGAATTGTGAAGGATGCACCCGGAGGTATTTATAGGGATTGTTGTCTTGTTATCATCGTCATCATCGAGATGATGATGATGATGATGATCATTGTGTCATGAAGCCGAATTCGTATAATGCACACACATGTTATAAACGAGGTCATTTCATTGCATTCTATTAAATCTCTTCTCCATTTTTAACAATAACAATCATGGGAATCGTTATAAATCTAGATGCATGTATGAAATTTAAATAATTGATAAATCATTAAATGTAGTAATATTGGAAAAAAATATCATAAGGATTTTAAATAAATAAACCAAGATAGAACAATAATGATTGAATTTCGTTGATTTTTTCTAGTTCAGAATTAATTTATTACAAGGCCGTTATATATTGTACTAATTAAAAATATAGAATCGCAAATGTTTTTTTGATTAATATAATTTTTATGCATATTGATTATGATGATTCCGGATTTGATCTTCGCCCAAGAGGAGATTTTTTTGTACCTATTTCGTGTTTGATTTTGTTTTTGAAATATTGTTGTGAAAAATTCGTAATTATTTCGTGTTGTTTGTTGAGAGATTTTCGTGTGATTTGATTGGGTGTTAGAGTATTATTGTCAGGAAATGACTGGTCGTAATTTGTTTTTAATCGTAAATTTTAAATTCAAATTACCAGTGGGATGAGAACATGTGTAAAGAGATATTAGAGAATTTGTAATTTTTATTCGTTTGTCTGTTAGCAGAGGTTTGCTCCAAAATATTAATGAGACGGTTTGTGATTTATATACTGCGTCTATTCGAATTTGGACAGCTTGTTGGGTTCTTGTATTTTAATAGGGCGATTAGGTTAGGTTGTTGCATGCAATATTCTTCAGAACGACTGCGTCCTTGTCGCCTGAAGAATCAAAATACTTGTACAAAGAAGTAATAAGAATCGTGATAACTGGAGGTTAGCGTACATGAGTTAAACATTCGAAATGTCATTGATCAAGTCCGCCAAAGGTCTTTGTTTACGTCTACCAAAGAACAGGTGAATTAAGCGATAAACTTTGATAAAGCGAAGTCACGCAATTTCAAGATTAAAAGCAGAGAGGGTTTTTTATTTTTACTGTTCTCAGGCTTTTGCTTTCCTTCATTTGAGCCTTTTACCAGCTCTTGATGGCTTCGAATTGGCTTGGTCTCGACTTGATTGTCGTATCACTTCTCAAATATTGACTTCTAAAGCTTCCTGCACTAACCAATTTGCTGTTTATTTTGTAAAAGAAGAAGCTTGACTCGTTTGCTTCTGTTATTATTAATCAAGTAATTGTGGATAATTTATAAACTAACCAATTATTTTATAAACTAGAAACTATTCGTAAAAGGAAAGAGAATATTTTTTTGTCAATAGGCGAAATAAAACGACACAAGCTCAATTGCACTTGCTGAAAATTCTGTTTCTGGATCTAAGCAAAGTCATCTTTTGTGTAATTGCTGATTCTTTTATGTTGCCGTTTTTTCGTTTTATTCTTCCACCTCTTCCGCAATTTTTGTTAACCATGTGTTCAAATGTCTTGAGAGACCCACATAGTGAGTTAACACGAGAGCGGACGTTCTCTTTTCTTGCACAGAAACTTAATCTCTCGTCTCATCTCGACAAGATGATGAGATATTCGCGTATTCAAAATGTATCTAAATAATCTTATTTTTTAGCTCTTTGGTGGTTTTGTCGTGAGACTTCTCACGACCGTTTTTAAACCATGCTCTAGTTTTGTAAAAACATTAAATTTCCACCGATAGCAGGTTGCTATGCACTGAAATACTGCCACGCACATGCGCTCCTCTTGTATTATTCCTTATTTTCAGTGTCAGGAATGCAAAATCTACCAAATAAAATTTTATGAATAGATAAACAAGGATAATCCTTGGATAATTGTTGACAACAACACGAACATAAAAAAAGTTTGTGAAAAAACTATAAATTTAGAAGAAAAATATTTGTGTTTTGTACACGATTACTCATTTTTTGATATTTTCTTCCAATTTAATAAAAATTTCAATTGAAATCGAGACGAGTAAAGAGATTCTCTTGTATCGTATAGATTTTTAATCTCGTCAAGACGAGATAGGAGATCGTCTCGGCTGTTAAAATTATCTTTCAAAATCTCATAAAAATGCATTTATTTGAACTGTCCTCAATAATTTTCAATTCAGTAGTCGTTTTATGAAACAACTACGTTTTTTTAAAACATGCTCTAATTCTGTAAAAGACATTTAAATTGTCTCCAATAGCAGGACGCGTTGCACTGAAATACTGCCAAGCGCATGCGCTTCTCGGTTGTACAATTCCTGCTGGTAATAATTGCGCCGTTATAATAATTAAATTTATTGGAAAAGCGTGGAAATTTTCAATGCAAGAATGCAAAAAAAAATAGAAATCTACCAAATAAAATTTAATGACCAGATAAACTCACAACGATAATCCGAGAATAATTGTAGACAACAACACAAACATAAAAAAAGATCTGTAGAAAAACGATAAAATTAAAATAAGAAAATATTAAGTAGAGAAAATTATGGAAATTTTAACGAAATTTTTTCGATTTTCTAATAAACATATCTATTGATTTTCTGATATATCTACATTTTATACAATCCGTAAATGTATATGTGTATGGTCAGATTATACAGATACATATACACATTTATATATACATATATAGAAAAGCATAATTCTGTGTTTAGAAAGAGAATGCACTCACACACACATATAGGTATATATATTTACAACACAACAACAATATGAAACCGGCTCCTGCTGCATTCAAATATAACGGTTGTTTTATGAATTTCGTTATCCTTGCAAATGATATTAGATTTATTTAGAACAATTACAATAAACTATTTGATAGATTTTAATGGTTGAAACATAAAAAATAATTAGAATTAAATAGAATATACCATGAATAAATAGCAATAATCATAACAATAACAACAACAGTTCAATGTTGTGTTAATTCTTTTAAAGTCGGCCAGAAGGTTGTTTCCAGACAACAAAAGCCTAAAACCACACTATTAGCATTATTATCATGGATTGATTAGTCACATTGCTTATCAGTACATAGTATATAGTAAAATCATAAAATTTTTCTCCCCCAGCAAGAGAGTTTTGTCGAGACAATCAGTTTTGATTAGTAGAGAGTGGATGGTAATAGGGTTCTTCTTCTAGAAATTTGAAGCTTTTGCTAGTTATTTATATAACTGTTTCCCATAGATTTGGACTCACGCACTTTCTTAACATTTTCTTTACACTTTCATACTTTTTCTGGCGTTCTAATTCTATTTTTGAAAGGACTTTCTCTACAATCTCAATCGTTCCCAAATCACATTAAATTCAATATTTTATGAACTAGATTTACTGTTTTCTGAACCTTCTATTTTGACCTGTTAAATTGTGAATTTCCGATGCAAAACAAAATCAAGCACCGGTTTATGTTGAAGCAAATATGTGTCTTCATTACAAAATCTTCCAATTTTCTCCACTGTTTCATGTTTCTCTTCGTCTTTTGCATTTCCAAACTGTTGCCTTTCTGCTTTGCTGTTCGCACTCGTGAATACGCCTCCACTGCTTTTGGATAAGTTTCTCCTTAAGTTGAATATTGCTCTCTGTATTTCTCCATCTGACCTGACCTGAGAAAGTAGGAAAATTCGGATAATTGATTTTTTTCCGAAAAAAGGGCCTATTTTAATTAATTACTTCATGTACATATGTTGAAAATAGGAGAAAAAACTATTTTTAAAGAAAAAGAACTTTTAATTAATTAATTATTAAGCGTACTTACAAATGCTGTGTATTAGCACAGTATGTATGTACCATACTGTAAATGAAAGTTAATTTTTTGACTGTCTTCATTCGTTTTCGGGCAGCTAAGTCGCGCATTCGCTTGACAGTGAGAAGTTGCAAATGGTCACACTCGGGCTGACGTTCCATCCACTTCAATGCAGTTTCAACGTCGGCACATGCTTTACTAGCTGATGGCCCCGTGTCTGCTTCAACTTCGACATTAAGGTCATCTTCTTCCTGGACCCTTTCTTTGCTCACACTTTCAATAAGTTCATCATCATTTAGAATTTGAAACCCATGGTCTGACGAATCACACACCATCCACTCGCCTACATATTTTCAGCACTAACTTCTGAACATCCAGGAATTTTCAAAATAATGTTTTTTCTATTTTGTGTCAATAATAGCGCTATTATTAAACTCGCTACTGGTTTCGAAATGTGCTCATTTGGATACTAGTGCTGAAAAGTAAAATGTAGGAATTTTTTTTCCACTAGGTTGGTAACATTTTCATTGCTTTTGACAACTGTCAAAAATCATAGAAACAAGATACTTAATATACCGTTTTTCGTACTGATCTTTGGATTTATCGGGTAGTAAATTGCTTTCTACATTTTCAGCAAGTTCCCTTATTTCAGGTGGAGTACATGAAAATTCTTCAATCATTGTTAAATAAGCAATTTGGCGAAAAAAACAATTGACTAAGAGTGAAAAATAAAACAATTGAAGTTTCCTAGCTGAATGTTCAATTGTTTTTTTTTAGTAACACCAACTCCCACCAATTTCCCTAAATATTAAATCTCGCAATTTTTTTGTAAAAAAAGGCACAAAATAGGCAAAATAGAAAAAATAGTATAAAAAACTCGTGTCAGAAGTCGTATATTGCACTCGTCCTTCAGAAAACTCGCGGCTGCGCCGCTCGTTTTCTAAACTTGGACTCGTGCAATAATAGGCGACTTCTGACACTTGTTCTTTAATATACTATTTTGAATTCTTGTGGTGACATGTTATCTTCATCTTCTCCTGTCTCTTCCTTTTCTTTTTTTTGAGTTTCTTATTCCTTTTTTAATTTGTTCCATGCACGCCGTAATGTGACTGCCTTAACAAAGCTCCAAGCTTCCGCTACTATGTAAGCGTAATTTTTCAATAGTTTTTTTGTGATTAGCCAACACACCTTCTTCGTTTTCGATCTCTACCAAAAGTTTGCTTAAAAGTTGCTTTTTGTAATAGCATTTCATCGTGTCCATAACAAATTGATCCATTGGTTGTAACAAGCTTGTCACGTTTGGCAGTAAAAAGATTGTTTTAAACTGACCATTCCCTCTTTCCAAAAATTCTTCGTTGGGATAAGTTGGTGCATTATCAATAATCAAAATCATTTTACTGTCTTCTTTTCCAAGAGGTTTTTGGTGCTTTTTCACTTCAGGGATGAAAATTTCGTCGTACCATTCGGTAAACAATGCTCCAGTAATCCAAGCCTTGGGTTGGTTTTTATAGAACAAGGGAAGTTTTTTCAAATTTTTAAATGCTCTTGGGCTTTTTGACTTCCCTAACAACACAAGGGGTATTTTGTGGCTTCCTGCAGAGTTCGCACAGTGAAGCACCGAAACACGTTCTTTACTAAATTTATATCCTGGACCACTACACTCCATTTTAGATGCTAAAGTGGTTTTAGGCAGAGCTTTCCAAATAAGTCCGGTTTCATCGGCGTTGTACAAAAACTCAGGATCGTAGGAGTCTGCTAAAACTTTAAATTTTTTAATAAAATCTTCTGCTCCTTTGGAGTCTGCTGATAACTTCTCGTCACTTAAATCTAAACTGCGGACACCGTGCCTGGATTGAAAATTTCTTAGCCAGCGAATACTTGCTTTAAAGGATGAACAACCAAGCTTCTGAGCAAAGATCTTAGCTTTTTTACAAAGAATCGGACCGGAAATTGGGTTTCCCATGGAACATTGCTGCAAAAACCACTTGAAAATCGCATCTTCTAAATCATTGTTTGTCGTTGCCTTCATTGATTTTCTTGAAGAACTTCCATATTGGTTCTCCAGCCCTGAAACGAAGTTTGAAACTAGAGCTTTGTTTGTTTTAATGTCTGAAATCGTTGATTTTCCAACACCATACATCACAGCCAACTGTTTACCCGTAACTCCTTTATCTGATTGCTCTACAATTTTTAGTTTATCCGCTAACGATAACAGAACACGTTTTCTCTTAGGTGCTATGGTGGACGACGAAACGCACTCACAAACAAAACAACGCACCGACGGGAAAGAGTACTGTATGCGACGTTCCCGGCTTGATTTTTGTTTTGAAATTCTGAAAGCTATTCGGATAATTGGAGTTCTACTGTATTCTCTAATCAAGCACTCTTTGGTATTATTTCTCCGAAAATTGTTCGAAAAATTTGTTAGTCAAGGTGTTGATACAGGGTTGCCCAAGCAGTACAAAATTAGTCTTTCCATGTTGCCTTAGATAAAGGCTCCCTCGTGGCTTGCGATTTCCAGATTCAAGTACTGATTTAGGTCAAAGTTCTTCATTGACCAAAATCTTCCAATTTTCAGCAATGGTTGATGCTTCAAGAGTGGCCGAACCATAAGAATAATCGGGCAGTCACCCGGTGGACGATTCTTTTTATAGAAAATTTCTTTTTTTCTGGATGCTTCGTGTGTTTCAGAATATCGTTGGCTTATGTACTTTGCTGTTTGGATCCTTAAGTGGCCTTCTCCTGCATTTGAACGTGTATCTCATTTTGTTGAATATTTATCTTTGCATTTTACACTCTGTCCTTACCTGAGAAGGTGGCAGGAGTTTGGATAAAAATGAAAACATTCTCTAATCAAACGCCCTTTGATATTAGTTCTATGAAAATTGTTCGAAAAATCTGTAGGTTAAGGTGTTGATGCAGAATTGCCCAAACATTACAAAATTAGCCTTTGCAGTTTAACTTACAATCAGACGAACGCCTCCTCGTAGCTTGCAACTTTATATTTATATTCCTATCACCCAAAATCTTCCAGTCCTCTGGCGTTTCCAGGAGCGGACTGGCTATAAGGATAATCGGACAATCACGTGTTGGGCTGCGGGTTCTTTTGTAGCAATTTTCTTTCTCTTTTTAATATAAAGAGCCATTGTTGCCTAGAGTCCGGTCCACTATGCAATTACCAGTCTGCTCCTAGGTGCCTCCTCTGTTTTAGAATATCGTTGCCTTATATACTTTGATGTTGGGAGTCTTAAATGTTTCTCTCCCGATTTTGAATTAGTATCTCCTTTCGTTGAATATTAATCGTTGCATTTTACACTCTGAGCTAACCAACCCTATATTTTGTATTTGTAATTTTGTTTTTCCGAGAAGGGAAGCGAAGTATTACTATGTTTATGGGTGGTAAACAAAGTGAGGCAAGTGGTACAAAATTAGCCTTCCATTAGGCCTTAGACAAAGGCCTCCTCGTGGCTTGCGACTACCCAAATTTCCAAATTCAAGCAACAGTTGATGTTAATACCAATGTTCCTCTTTATCGCCGAAATCTTCTAATCTTCAGCAACCGTTTACTGGTACTTCCACTGCTTCAGAATATCAGTGACTTTGCTGTTCTCCTGCCTTTGAATGAGTATCTCCCATTATTGACTATTTATCATTGTACTTTACGATCTAATCTGACCTGCTCCATATTCTCTATTTACGATTTTGTCTTTCGGAGAAGAACTAAAAATAAAAACATTCTCTAATGAAGCAGCAGTTGCTATTACAATTTTTATGAAAACTGTACGAAAAATCTGCAGGTGTCCGGATATAAGTCTGTACAAACGGTGCAAAATTTGTGTTTGATTTTGAAAAATTCATAAATGTTCGCTGCTTAATCATTCTTTATGAATAATGAAATAATTAAAAGGCGATGTCTTTTGAAAATACGAAAAAAAAAACGATAACTGGCGATTCATTATCATAATTCGATGACCCCGTCACCACAAGTGGAAATCTTGAATTGTTGATGGTTTTTTAGTATAGACAAAGATAGAATGATATTCCTATATACATATCTAATATAAGACAATATTGACATTAGTTTTTAGTGAGAGAAAGACAATGATAGACAGTTCAAATAAATCTGATAATAGACAGAGGGTTTTTCTCATATATTAATAATACATAATTGATTCGAATTTTTCCAATTTCTAGACGTAAAACAATAATAATAATGACAATAATGATAATAATAATAAAAAGGACGTGATGTCTGCTGTACAGGAAACTAGACAGGACATCTTTTCTACCTAATACCATATGTGTGAAAGTCCTTTTGAATTCCTTCCATGTTGTGGTTTTCAATGGAATCTCATAATTATTTGTGATATTAAAAAAAAAAACAACAAAACGAATAATAATAATAATGACAATAATTTATTTAAATTTTTCAGGTAAGCATCGACAATTCCTGAAATTATTACTTCTCCAAAAAACCAGTTCTTCTTGTAAAATTGTGAGTAAATATCAACATTTTACTTAAAAAAGATAATCATACAAATACTGATTGTATAGTATAAAGTATGATTATTTCTAGTTCGTTACCCTCCACTAATAAATTTAATTATGTTACCATGTATAATAATAAACACATTCAATAATTCATTCAACTTTGAAAATTAAGTGAAAGCGTTTATCTATTTAGTCAGTTTTTCGAGACGCACCTTTGTGTCATGATTACTACCTTTATATTTATACAATTATTGTAAATAATCCATTACCGTTTTTATTATTTATTATTAATCGAGTATCATGACAAAATATTATTGTTGGATTTCTATAAACAATTTTCTTAATCGTTACTATATATACAGCGCGTCCCATTTGAATCGATTATTGTATCATAGTAGTAGCTGACAGGGCAGGATAGAGTGATTAGAACAAGAGGCTTGGTTTGATTTCGTAAAACTAGGCGATCATTTCCTGGCGCCGACATTGTTGCGTAGGCTTATATGTCGAGTTCAATAGAATTATGTTAACGTCTATGCAAATGTGGAGGATTTTCGGATTATACAATTGAATACGATTAGTGTTAGTCATGTACGAGAGAAACTGATCGATTCCAGAATTTCTGGATTTATTCTCAAAATACAGTGGTCGCTATTTATTCGACTTATTCGGCATCGTTTTTGTAGACAATTTGCAAATCGGCTAGACGAAACATTGTTGTCGTGATTCAGTTTTCTTTAATGAAACAATTGGAATTTTTTGAAGGTGAAACACATTTTGCAAATCAGATTTATTGTACAACTGGGCTAAATTAGAAATTCAGTTTTCAATAGTACTCGAAATGTGTTAAAATTTGCATTTTCAAGTTACTGACGATTTTTTGTGCATAAATCAAAATCAAAAAACAATTGCCGAAAATCATTTTCATATGGTCTTCCAAGCGATTAAAAAGGATTCTTTTCAATTAAAAGAGACGAAATGCTGGTTTTCATGAAATCAAATTAAGTGGCGCATCGAGTAGTAATTAGTTCGCTTTTAAAAAACGTAACTGAACCCGTTGAAGCGAATTTGCACTTTAGATGCAAAGAGACAGGATGATTCATCTACGGTGAAAGATGTTTGCATCCGGTGCGTATGTGAAAAATTGATGAGTTAGTGAGCGTTGGGATTGCGTTAGTATATTACTCCCTAGTAAAAGAATACGGTAAATTGCTCAGGAGTCAATTAAGTCCGTATCAAGCTTAAAAAAAAGTTAAAGAAATGAAGAACGTATCTTTGAATTTCATAAATCTACGATACTTCTTTGATGTAAGAACCAATTACGGGACGATTGTGTTGAGTTTTCCTTATTTCCCGATTGGTTAAAAAGTCTACAGGCTCCTGGATCTTTGATCTTGAGATTTTTTTGTGGGTTCGTGACTAACCGGAGATCTTGACGTCCAATTTTCTAATTCAGTGTCCAAAGGCACTCATGACTATACCGGATGAGCCACCTAACCTGTAAAAAAACAAGAATTTGGAGAACAATTTTGGGCACTCTTGAGACCGAAATATCAGATTCTTTTAAACGAAAAAAGCCCGCTCGTATGAACAGTAGTCCAAACGATTTTACTTATTTTTTGACAATTTTATTTAGACACATGGATCGAATGAAAGTGTAGACATTAAACTTCAAGTTTGTGAATTTTGGCAAGTCCGGTGGCTCAGCAGGTATAACTATAAAAATATTTCTTTGTGCTCATCTTGTTAGAGGAAAGGCACTCTTAAATTTTGCTTTTTTGCACTGCAACGGATGGTTGATTAAGGGCCGACTCTTCAATCCACAGAGTTAGGTTGTTCTGTTACAAAGCACTTAATAGAGAAAGAGAGACCGACATGGAATTAACAATTCTTCGATTTATGCCGAAAGTATACGGGAGATAGAAGTGCCTCTCATTACTAATCAAAAGTATAAAATGTAAACTCTCCTTGAAGCCTAAGCCAAAGAATAAGCGCGCTAGTAGAGCACGTGACTTTATATCGACCTCCCTTGAAGCCATCATTTATACTATACTTTGCTTCACATCTACTAATATATTGTTTCTGATTCCACACGCAAATTAAGAATAATCTTCCTTCTCAGTTCCCAATAATTTTGACGAGCCTGTTTCGAGTTATTCTTTTTAGTGGCAAATTTGACGAAATCTGCTCTATCATTAACAAAATAATCTGTCGACATAGGAGGTGATTTTTGTGGGTTATTCTGTAAGTAATTTCATGTAACTTATACGCGAGTCATTTTTGTGGTTTATTGCCTAGAAACTTGGCCGTTTCATAGATTTTTCTATGAGGTCAACTATGATTAGTTTATAACTTGAATGTTTGAGAAAAATCTAGAAAAATTCACACATACACATACAAGTGAAAGTCGATGTTTACAACACGTTTACTGATGCAAGAAAACATTTAAAGGTTCAAATCTGTGTTTTTTTTCTTCTCTCTCAGCCATTTATCTTTGATATTAAATCAGGAAAATAGACAGTTTGTAAGCGTACGATTTTTGTACGTAATAGCAGGAGTAATTTAAGCTCTCTTGTTCAATCAAAACGTAATTGTAATTCAGTACAAGCCAGTATTAAGTTACCTACTGTAAACGTTTAATCACACGACTTACTTTCTGCTACATAATGAAGAAGACAGAATGAAAAAATGTAAATTTATCTATTTTTCAGTAGAGATTGATGGCTAATTTCGAGCCTTCTTCGAACACCACTTTATTCTTATTTTATTTGCTTTCTGAAAAACATATCCAGTCAGATTCCTAACGGTTTTCTTTACCGAGTTTCTTAACACTGATCTGCATTGTAAATTTAATGATCACCGGTCATAGTAACTTTCACCCTATATTTCACATACACACACACACACACCCCCATGAATCTTCAATAAATCAAAACGATAATTAATCAACTACTACTACCACCATACAACCTTGAACTTTTACCCTTCCAAAGGTCAAGGGTAGCACCGGTAATTCACCAAATTAATATTTTCGCTCCTTTAACCAATCAGGATTGTGTTACAGCGTGTTTTCACATTAAAGATTATGTTTTTTCATAGAAGATTGAACTTGGATAACAGGAAATGGTTTTGTGTTAAATTTGAGAAGTTCTGATCATCATCATCATCATCATCAACCCATCATCTTGTTGATTGTTGGGCTCTTTCGGGCGAGTAATTTGATCTTCATCGGTGTGCAAAAACGTGTGTGTTGGAGTTGTGCGCGACCTGGCAACCAGGTAGTCGAGATTTTTAGTTTGTTGTTTGAATAAATTATCGATAAATCTTCGAAAACAACACACACACACAATACAGACGATTAATATTAATAGGTGAAGATCGGTTTTATTGTTTATTTGTTGCTATTCCAGGTGAGAGATTTGTAGAGTTCAAATTGTGTAGCAGGAACACGAAAAAAAAACAACCGTCACTCATCATTATCTTGGCTATTGCACTTGCACACAGTTTATACGTTCACACAGAGATATCCTCCAGTTCTGTGTTTGTTTTCCTTGACAAGTAAAACAATCAAATCGTCGTTATGTAATGATGATAGTTTCAACACTGGTAACCATTCCTCGTTCTTGTTACAATAATCCTGCGGGACAAGTTCCTGTATCCAAACAACTACAAACACCTGGTCTCCGTGTTATTCACCTGATCATTCTATTATTATTTTTTTTATAAGAGAATTCCTGCTGTAGTTTTTTCTATAAATCACTTCTCTATTTTTTGACCTCACATTTTCGAAATATTTATTGCTGTGGGCCTTTAGAAAAATTCTTGGTTTCGCAAAAGAAATACTTTTACAATTATTAACACACACAATTACCTTGACTTACAGGAATTTGGCTGAAATGCGTAATTGCGGCCTTGTTGAAAGGATTGGAATAAATTTTGGAAAATCGATAATTTCGAATTGAAGGTTTCGTTTTGAATGGATAACATATGTTAGAATGACTCTAAACAATAATAACTGTTGGCCGTCTAAAATACGAATTTTATTGCATTTTTACGACACGGTTCCAGACTTTCAATAAAATAAAGATTTTTCGGGCCCCTCGTCGGTTCACTACTCAAAAACAAGAACTACTGTTTTTTTCTATACGCTCTCTACAACACCATTTGTTATTTTGTTGTATTCTATTTTTATTTGGGTTTTTAACACTGTCTGTACCTGTGTTAGTGTGTGTGTGTGTGTGTGTATATATATGTATATTCAACTGAACAGATGAATGATTATGCGTTTTGGGATGCAACAATTGTGCATACTTTCACTATATCTATAGATATATAGTTTGTTGGGAAAAAAGTGTTTGCAACAACAAGCTTTTTGGACCTGTTTCATTATCTTTATCTTTTTCTCTTTTAATAAATCCATCTTGTTCTAACTTGAAATTTCGGTGTGTTGGACAAGGAACAATATCGACATCATCATCATCATTATCGGAAAGGATATTTCAACAGAGGCACTCAAAAAAAAAGGAAATTTTTGGTCTTATTTGGTCGGTCGCGCTTGACGGATTCGTTTTGAGGGAAACTTCTGCTTTGTTCCATCAAAATTATCGATTTTCTATGATGACCGGAAACTTGTCGACATTCCACGAATTTATTATGGGAGAGTGTTGTTTTTTCTTCTTCAGTAAAACTGTGAGAAAATCATCAAGTCAGCGGATGAAATTTGTTTTTTATTATCGAAAACGAATTGTTGTAAATTAAAAGTTGTGGTCGAAATTTTTCGACATTGTCGACAATGTTTGTGTGTGTGTGTATGTGTGTGAGCGAACAATGCAATTTTTTTTTGGTTTGTAAATTAGATGGCTGGCAACAGGCAACAGGAGGTTGTAAATCAACGGTTGCAATTGAAGAATAAATGGCCAATTTTGACCTAGACAATAAATTTACTAGATGGTCAGGTCATTGGATAATCTCAGACGAGCACTAGAAGCAGTAGTAAGCTTTGTGTTAGAGGCGGGTTCTTTCTTTAATTTTTTTATAATTGAAATTTTTATTGTCGTATGTGTTATGATGTGCTTTGCTTTAATTTGTAATTGAAATCAATTTTTTTGATCAAAGAGGAGCGATCTGACAAATTTGCTCAAATTTTCCTCTATAAGAGCTTCTTCAAATTCTCACGATAACTCCATTTATTTAATTTTTATCGTATGAGCCTGCCCAAATTAGCCTCAGGAAGCGCTTCTCCAGTGTATCAAAAAATCGTATTTGGATTACGTTGTGTTCCATGAATAGTTAGGAAATTACTTTATTAAAATGTATTATCATGTGCTTTTTCTTGTCGGTATTTTTTGCCATTAAGGAGGAGCGTTTTGAGGTTGCCTAAATTTGTTTCTTTAGGAATTTAAACAAATAAAACCTACTTTGGTCGTTGAATTCTCACTATAAATCGATTTTGTGATTTATAAGAGACTGGGAACTTATTTCTTCAATTTGTAATTTGCTTAATCTGCCCAAATCTCGAAGCGTTTCTCAGGTGCCTTATAAAACTCGTTTTTGGATTGCGTTCTTTTGGATTATCTGTCTCATATTGAAGATACCTGATAGTTATGAAATTGCTTTATTAACAGGTGTTACAATGTGATTTTCTTTAATCTACTTTTTTTTAATCCTGGAGGAGTGTTTTGATAGAGAGCTTGCCCAAATTTGCTTGTGTAAGGGTTCAGTCAATACGGTGCCAAATTTTGTCAATCTGTTTTGTGATCGCTCAAAGGCTAGACGCCTTTTTCTTTAATTCTTAGCTTGTTTGACCTGTCCAAAGCAAGCGCTTCTTTAGCACCTCAAGACAGATTGCGTTATTTTTGATTATCTAGTTATGCTTAAGATAGAGCATCTTTACGAACCGTTAGTTAGGCAATTACTTTGTTAAAACATATCATGGTAAACCTTATCTGCAATTTCTTGAGCATAGAGGCTTTTTAACAAAGAGCTTCCTCAAATTTGTTTCTGTAAGACCTACGTTGGGTTCTAAACTCTCACCATAACTCAATTTTGTAATTTATCTGAGGTTGGGCGCCTAAGTCTTTAATATTAATTGTTAATCCGACCAAATCCGACCCTGTACCTTAAAAAAGTCTTCTTTTGCAATTGCATAATTTTTTAATACCTAGATGGGTTTGAAATATCTACTCATCCTTATGAACAGTGATCTTTAGGAAATTACTTCATGATCATGGCTTCATACAGAACTTACCGAAATTTGCTTCTGGAAGAGCTTAGCCCAGGCATGTGCAACGTACGGCCCGCGGGCCGAATTTGACCCTCGATGTGACTTTTTCCGACCTTTGTAACCATTTTCAAATCTTATTGTGTTATATACTATAGAATCCGGCCCGCGATATGGTCTGATATTTGCTTCTTGATCCGAGGTCTTGGTCAAGTTGCACATGCCTGACATAACCAATACAGTACTATACGTGATCTACTTAGAGCGCTAAATTCTCACAATAACTTACATCAACCCACAATAACTGAGTGACTGGGTGCCTTATTCTCTCGAACTTACTTTACCTCCCCAAATCTAAAGGCACTGCTCCAGTGCCTCAAAAACGTCGTCTTTGGATTGCATTATGTTTGACTAACTAATTATATTTGAGATAGTTCCTCATTCTTACAAACAGTTGATGGTTGGGTAGTTATTTTATTCTTTAATCTATAATATTTCTGATCATGAAGGAGCGTTTTGGTAATGGGGTTGCCCAAAATTGTTTCTATATGTGTTGAACCAGTAGCGTGTCATACAAGACCTCCCTAGTAGAAATGAAATCGAGGCACTAGCAAGGGCCTGGCTAATTTGCCTATATTGAAACCAGGCGCTAGCCAGTACACGGAAAAAAACCATAGGTGCTACATGTCATAGACCTGTAACACGATCCTGTAACAGCATCAGTAAAGTCCTGTAGCTGCAATAGAACCAACACTGCAACCACAACAAGACTAGTCTTGTAGTACCAACATGAAAGACCTGTAACTACAACAGGACTAATTCTGTTGCTGCTACAAGTTCATGTTACAGGTCTACGACACCTACAGTGTTTTTTTTTCGTGTACTGGCTAGCGCCTGGTTTCAATCTAGACAAACTAGGCAGGCCCTTGCCAGCGCCTCAATTTCATTTCTACTAGGGCTAGGCGCTCATTTTTTCCATTTTTGACTTAGTTAAGCTGCCCGAATCGCTTCTCCAGGGACTCAACTCAACTGGTCTGTGGATTACGTTCTTTTAGATTATTTATTATTATATTTAAGATAGCTCCTCACCCTTATAGTTGGTAGTTAAGTAATTACTTTATTAAAAATAGCTTCTTACAAAGTAATAAAGTAGTAAACAGTTATGGTTGTTGATGAGAAAAGTATAATAGAGAAGATAAGAGGAGTATATCTTATTTATAAAAGCTTGTACAACTAATAATTACGTTTCTCCCTTCTATAGTTTGCAAACAACGAATTAAATACATGCAAGACCCAGTTGCATTAATGGCCATAGGCGGCAATTACGCTCTTTGTTTCTTTTATAGTTCAATGAAAATGAGGTCGATAGAAATTAATACTCTCCTTTAACTAACGATGCAATTTACAATCAATGGAATTTATCGCTTTTCAAATTTTTTGTTATTAACATCAACGATTTTTCAATTATTTATTTATTTATTTTTTTTCAACTTAAATTAAAACAGTTTTCAACGAGCGATTAAGGCGTAAAAATAGTAGTGTGCACAACTGGCGTGGGGCAATACGAATAAGTCGTGGTCTAATAAAACCAGCAGGAACAGTATTGATAGATAATAAAGACTATTTATTACTTAACTAGAACCAGGCTTATGGGAATTATGAAGTGAACCCATTACAATAAATCATGTTTTTTTCAAATTTTTCCAATCTATTTCAAGATTTTTCAATTAGAAAAACATGAATATTTGATCAACTGAAAGAGCTGCTAGAGGAAGACCACCAAAAACTATTGAGGATGTTTCTAATTATTTTCATCACAATTTAACGATTAATAGTGTGTGTGACAAGAAAATTACTACACTTGTGACAATGTTCTTGTTTCTTGTGCTTCTCGAAAGAGACGCGTGTGCTTTATTTAAAACTTTAAAATTAGATTGACGCGTAGGTTGAAGATTTGATGAGATAGAACTACATCCTAATTGGCCATTTAATCGTATTTAGACAGAATTCAACTAAGGGGAAAAATGATGATGTTGATCATGATGATGATGATGATAGAAATTCATCTATTAATAATGCAATTCCCAGATGCCAATGAACTTTGTTTCAATCCCCAAAAGCAGTTTTTTTTTTGTTTGTTTTGCTGATCGTCGTGTGTTGTTGTTGGTGTTTCTTTCAAGATTACAGGGGGAAAAAATTGCAAGACACACCTGCTGGTTTTATGATGTACTGGTTTATTGTTGTTTATTTATGATACGATCTTGTGGATATGAAATATGTTTAAATTATATTTGATTGTTATTTGATGGGGGATAATGGATAGAGCGCATTTTTTGCACCTCAACAATTACCAGCTTTCTGCACTATCATATCGTGCAACAAGCTTAATTATTAACACAACTTTTTAAAGCGTACAACAATCGGGAGAGGTCAAGATTTTGTTTCAAAAATCCGTATTTTCGGCTTTATCAGGGGCGGATCGTGAACGGCTTGTCGGTTTGACTAGTACGGCTCAAGGGCTTAAATAATCAACTAAAAGTAATGTGTATGTTCAAGAAGTTATCATTACAAAAGTCGCCTTATTCACGGATTATTGACGAATTATAAGCGATATATTCGAAATGCTCGTGTCATTAACTTATTCAAGGTCTCTCGAAATACCGCAACGATTTATTATTGTTCTCAAACATTAATTGTAAAAAATTCGCAAAGACACACTAATATCAGGATTATTATTTTATTCTTCACCGCCAAATGTAGTGACGCCCAAAGTGTAAACTAAAGAAATTTTGGGAGGCCGTAAAATTGAAATCTCATGACCTTAACTGCGACACTGTCGTCGGCCAATCAAAACTAAATATTTCGAACGCGTTCGCAAAAAGAGCGTGGATACTGATGAATTCTGCAAATTTATGCAAATTTTTAATCTGTATTTACTTATGGCCGTGAAAGTGCAGATTCGAATTCGGCATTACATTGGTAATTTCTATCACTATGCGGAAGAAGTAAACTTATTGCTTGAAATACGCGGTTTTAATTATTTCTTCTTCGTCCAAAATTCACAATCGTCAAAATTTTACAGTTTCATTGATTTGTTGCAATTAATTGCGGCTTGGTGCCCTACAAGTTGATCGAGTTATTCTGCAATCTACAATACTACTGAAGTAATTTCCGTTCACGTGTTATTTCAGATTTTTGTGTAAATTTCGCAAACAAAACAGCGTTATTTGTTTAACTTCGTATATTTGGCTTCTTGGCATTTTTGTTAAATTTAACTTATTTGTTTGTGAACAACTTTTGCGCCGCTTCACTACCGGAAAATGCGTATAAATCACAGTATTAGCAAAACAGTTATACATCTACTACCGTCTCATGTGAGTATTTATAAATTTTGCAAATCAAATTCACCCTCACTAAAATTCGATTGAGGTTAAATTTGGTTTGTGATAGTAACACAATTGTAGAAAAAACTTTTGCTTTCGGTTGTAATTCCAATGACTAACACTTTGGGTGTTAATGAGAAATCCAAAGTTTCCCCAAAAGTCAAGGTTGCGATCAATCAGCCAGGAAAAAAAACGAAAAGTTTAAACACCTTGCTGTGTTTTGACCGAAAAAATTTTCGCACATTATTGCAAATTTCTAGTCGACCAGTGGGTTAATGGCGCACACATAAACACATCTTGACATTGACATTTTTTTTCTAATTATTTAGCCACAATAAGCCTCTCGACTAGACTATTGTGTGGTGCTAATTATTTTTTACTTTCACTAATTTTCAGCCCCCTTTAATAAATCAAACCAACGTCAAATTTATGATGAATCGTCGAGGATATTGTGTAGGCGTTTTATAATTGTTAGGGGTTTTGTAATCGATCAAGTCTAGGACGCGAATTTTTGGGAAATTCACCGTCCATGACCCGGACAATTCGGCCGTCCTCCACTACATTTATGATTATCAAAGCGATGATGGGTGGAGGCGGCCGTATATGCATGTTGTGCGAGGACAATGGACCTGTGGTGTATTCACCCTGAATGTGTTTAGCATCGATAAGTTTCCTTTTATATATAAATAAAAAAACAACAACTTAGGATAGGTCGGGAGTTTGGACGTGAAAGAAATATTTTACTAACAACAACAACAAAAACAACCACCCCCCGCATGATTTTATGTAAAATACTCGGAAATTCAGCTCTCAAGGTTCTCCCCATACGTACGTGTCGATGCATTTTCTACGAGTCTAAATATAATAAAATATATGGATAATAAAGAATTATCAGATTTCTTCAAAGTCTTCGTGGTTTTGTTTCGTCTTTTTTCGGTTGAACAATAACGGCGTTGTCATTATCTAGATCGTTGATTCAAGTAAATTTACAAAAAACAACAACAATAGAGGTCTTGAGAGTTGTGAAAAAAGTCCGGAGATACAGAAGAAATGTTGTGATAGGTCGTTCACCGAAAAAACCAACAACATTCCTGTTCTATTAACCTCATTTTCTCAACAACAAAATATTTCTAATGATATTCAATTTCCCCCATCGATTTCTCTATTTAAATCAATTTAATTTGAGAAATTTTCAATTTTCAATTCTCCAAAATGATTTATCATTGTTAGTTGTAGATAGTTTGTGTATGTAAAGATAGATTGGATTTCCGGGACAGGTTGGATTTTTCAACCTCATTCTCTGCGAAAACGAAAAATTGAAATTTCACTCGATCCAACAAACAAACACCTTGTTTGTTGTTGTTTATCTGGGGAAACATTAATTAAAATTTTAATTTACATTGACTAGAAGGTTAATAAAACGATCGTTTATTCGATTTTCTGCGTACAACAAAATTTGCCACATCGAACAGAGAACAGGTTCGAGGCGTTTTTTCGCTTTGACTATTTGAACAGGGAAAAAAAACCTTCAACATGTACACGTTACGACACTGATTTACGTTTTTGTATACGTTCCTGAAAACAAGCACGACGTTATTTAAATACATATTAGGCATTTAGTTCTGTCTTGTAAGTGCTAAATATCATCCATATAAACCGAACAAAAACACCATTAACAACAATCGTCTTTTATCCGATGTTTATGTAATTCGCCTCGAATGATTTCCCGATTTAAATATAAATCGTTGCTTTAATTTCGTTAAAATACTCGCAACAGTTGATTATTGAAAGTCATTTATTAGGCCAATTTGCATATCGACTTTGTAATTGTTACAAATTTCAATAAAATGCCATTTTAAAGGCCGTTAGTTCACCTGGTGTCTCAATGATAATTTCAATGATTCAACTGTTGTTTTGTATCATCACCTTGAGAGGTATTATTGTGAATTTTCCAATACTTTGTTGTAAAGTGTTAATTAAGCGACATAGTCGCGGCCTTTCAGTATTTTTCTTTTTTGTTGCATTTTAACAAAATATTTTCAGACAACTATTTCAAAATGTAAATAGAATTATAAATTCGCGTTTCATCGTTGTAATTTCTAGAAAATTTGGCAATAGTAATCTAAACAAAGATAATCCCGATCTCGATCTTTATTTTCGGAAGACTGTTTCTAAGCAGCATCGTTAGAATGCCAATTTCACCCAGAGTTCGCGACTGAAACCGTTAAAATTTCAGCAACAAATCTTTAACCATCTTGAATACTATTGTTGGTATGAAGATTGAGATAGTTGTTTGTTCAGAATACCTCCGTGTCATATTCTACTTCGCAGGAAGTTGACAATTCTCGACAACTTTATGATTAGTGTTATCATTTTAAATTAATTCCAGGATTTTCTATGGAAAGTCAAGCACTTTCAGTTTCTTAAAAACATTCTACAGCTTTTTATGAAGAATATTGTATTACAAAAAGAATCTTGGTTTACTTGTAAATTTCTTATCATTTTAATTCAAGCCACTATAGATAGGGATCGAGATTTAGATTACAGTTGCACAGAATATTTGTTTTATCCTGAGACTTTAGCGAGATCGTTAAACTGTTAATTTTCCGAATCAGAAGTTTCTTTTAGTATGTTGTGTCCTTTTGGGCCTCCGAAGAACACAAAGTTTTCTCACATTGTTCGTCTACGTCTAAATTATAGTGTTTTTCATGATAAATTTCCGTGGGGCGCGTCTTCATGGCTATCTCCACTTATCTACAAGCCACGCCTTCAGAGGGACGAATTGCATGAAACGATGTTTTAATGGCAATATTGTGGAGACTTTCTTGAGTCTTAGGTGGGAAGAAAAAAACTAGCTTGTTTGCGGGTACAGTTCTAATGCAAAATGTCACGATGTCACTTACACCTGGACCCCTTCGCAGATAAGGCCGGTCCTGTGTTGTTTACTCGACTGAAAATCGAGATCGGCTTCATCTCTCGCTAAACATGTTTTATTCTCTTTCGCAGGAAGTCGTCAATTCTTGATAACTTTATGATTCATATCATCACTTTAGCTGCTCTCGGATTTTCTATAGAAAGTTCACATAATAATCCATTACGCTTTCAGATTTTTAAAGAAATTTATTCAAGTATTTTGTATTATGGGAAATAATAGCTGGATCTCTCCTTAATCAGGAGTACTTGAATTTTTTATTTTAGGAAAAAAATGTTAGAGGTCAGGATTGAGATTATCAGTTGTATAGAATTTCTCCCATTATTCTGTACGATTTGTTCAGTATAATTAGAATCTAAAAGATGCATGGAATTTCTAGAAATGTTATTAGTATTCCCTGTGAAAGTTAATCTCCAATTCGATCTCGATTTTTCTCACAATTGTCTTCATTACAATTTCTTTCAAGTTCATTGTCTTATTTCGGTTGCGATAGAATTCTTCAGTTTTCCAATTTTGCGATTGTAAACGAAATATGGCATCACCAAATGATCGATACGTTTCGACATATCGTAATACAGATTGAAATGAAGATATCCGCATTTTTGCAGCACGGCAAAAAGTAACAAAATGGGACTTGTTACAGCTCTAAAATAAAACAAATCGTGATTTCAGTAAAGCTGCTATTTTTCAGTAAAATTCTGAATTATGTAATATAAACACAGACATAATTCTTAATAATACTTCAGGATTTATTTTCAGACGAATCTATCAGGATAAATGTTGATTTAATTCAACAGGAAATTCTCAAATTTTCGCCAACCATAAATCTTAATATTTTATTATTAAAAAAAAAACAATTTCGCTGAAATTTTTATTAGACTTTAATTCGACTACAAATATCCGTCAATGTTGTTTTTCCTGAAATGCTGAAATCGCCGTCTATTCACACCGATACTTTGTACAACAAAATTTATGGATTTATTTGTGGATTAAAGTTTGTCTTAATAAATTTCAACACGAAACGCGGCCAGGCTGAAAGCGCGCAATCGTGACTTTTCGTTACATTTGTCATTAAACATCCGAGTTTACAATAAATAGAAAAAATGACTGAACAAGTTTTTCATGTCCTGAAAAAACTTTTCAGTTTTTTTAAAGTTGTTCGTTTTCGTCTAAATTGGAGTGTTTTACATGATAAATTTCCAAGAGTCTCGAAAGAGGGGCGCGTCTTTACGGTTACCTCCACTCATCTATACGCCACGCCTTCAAGCGGATGGATAACATGAAACGATGTTCTAATGGCAATATGGTGGAGGATTTCACCTCTTTTTTGATCTCTAGTGATTTCGTTCTAGTGATCGTTGCCAAAACTTCTTGTGTTACAGATGCAACAGATTTACTCTTTATTAGCAAAGGATAATTTTGTTTTGCAAAGGCTACTAGACTGAACTGTATGCGTCTAGACAGCATACGGTATTTTACGGTGTTAGTTGAAGGCATATTTAAATCTGACGCCATTATTTCTTATTCCAACACCGAACTAATGTCTCCAGTTTCGCATTCTATTTTGTGGTCACCATAAAGATCGAAATTATATAAAGAACAGAAAAATCTTTTTTGATCTTTGCAGTGACAAATCATAAATTAGCGATTCAACTGTTGATAAAAACAGTCATTTATAATTAAATTTTTTGCTCGATTGCTCCGTTTGCCCGGAAATTCGCGACAATCGAATAAATATTCAAATTTTCGGTTATAAGTTCAGTAATAACAACAATATTCCGTTACTATTTGAAATCTGGTTTCAGTTCAACGACTTATCAATAATTTTTGCAAACTAGGTCGAAATTTCGACAATATCATTAATCTAAAACAGTTGGAGATTTGTTGTGGCGTGTATGTGTGTGTGTACTGTGTACGCCTAGACAACATAACGACGACGACAGACGTCGTCATCAGGCCCATCATCGTCGTCGTCGACTATCATCGGACCAACAATATTGCCAATATCCCATTTGTATTATTATTTTAATAATTATTATTATAGCAATTCGCAATAAAAAGTTCATTGACGTTTTGTTGTATTTAACATTTAAACTTTTAATTTTTTACCAAAATTAATTTAACACTGTTTCTATTTTAAGATAGTTACACAATGTGCAATTACAATTTCAACTCGTATTTTTGCCCATTATTATTTAGGTTGTGCTTTAATTAAATAGAAAGCTTTACGGGGAGCTTTTTCTATAAAACGTTTAGATTTTATGCTTTCTCATTAATTCAATTCAATTCTCTTCAATTCATTATTGTTTGATAGATTTTTGATGAAACCGGAAATTGTAGCCTCGACACGATTTCCGATTATTAACATCTCTATTACCATTACTATTATTTTATTTTCCGGTATTGTTTTATTCTCTACAGGAATCTCAAACCTACTTTTAGACAAAATTATTTTATTGAAACTGTGGACTTGCTGGATTTTAAAACTACATAAATCACCTCTCCGGCTAACTCATCAAACCCAATAGAGTAGATAAAGATGCTAGATGTCTTCTTAATTTACGTAACAATAAATTATGACTCCAAATATTGCTTGAAAGCCAATTGTAAATTTCGCAAATGATAGTTGGCGGTCGAATCGAGTTCAACGTCAACACTCCGTGTCTTTTTCCCCTCATACATTCACTATTTGTGCATTGAATGAAGCTATAAAATTAGAGTTGCATGTGAAGATGCTAATTCGCCGCGTGTAGCTTCCGTATTCTCATTGCAGGAAAACTTGTCGTCAGTTGCACAAAAAATGACGAATAGATGAGATCGTTGTCGGCGCCAAACATGCATTTACATACGTGTTCTGTCTTAGAAATGAACGGTTGCACGTGATGGTTCGCATGAAATTCAAACTGACAGAGTAATTGACTAAAGTCAAAGAAGTTCGATACTTTGTAGCATGCGATGCATGATTATGTGTGAATAAAGAGAATAATTGGTTGGAAGATAATTTCTGCCGTCCATCAGTTTTCGAAAACATATTAGGAATATCCTTGTGGAAGAAACAGAAGACTTTCTAAACATAGAAGCAAACGAACGAACAATTTAGTTTTTTCTGTTTCTATGTAGAAAGACAGATGGGCCATAGCATAGCAAAAAAATGAGGAATCAATAAGCGCTCCTTAGGTATTTACCTAGAATATGCTAAAGGCTATTAAAAACGGCCTTGTAAGCCTTCCAAACGGCTTAACTCTTCGAATTGATCAAAAATCGATAGTTTATTGTTGTAAAAAAAGGTAAATGATCTATTCGTCTATTAATCTATTTTGGTAAAAGTTTTTCTAGCCATTACCTCTACCTGAACTCTTCTCTTTAACTCATTAAAGAATCTAGCAATTTCAATTAATTTATGGAAATTATTGTTAATTCAATTTGTCAAGGCGCAAACAATAACAACAACCCATTAGAACACCCTATATAATGAACAACACAACACTATCTTGCTCTTGAAAAATTGACGAGATAATAAAACAATTAATGTGACCTTATCATTCAACAGGAGCGACGTCCAAGGTCATTATTGTGCCCAATCATGTAATATTTTCGGCTGTGTCCATTAAATATGATTGTTTGTAAACAATTTCGATGGAAAATTGACGAATTTCTAGCCAAAGGAACGCGAAAAAAAAACAACAACCAACCGTTAATTAAAAGGGTGAAAGTAATTATGCCAAGGTTGGTAATTAACGTGGAAAGACACAAAAAAAAGACCTCTATATTTAATAAGATCGTACTTTTGTTTTTGTCGTCGTCGATTTTCTTGTTGCCGTTTTTTCTCTCTGTCATTCTCATTTGAAAAAGTTGTTGCGGTAAAAACAAATGTAATAACAATAATGGAGCAACAACAGCAACAAAAACATAAATGTATAGAACTGGTATACAAATTGGACCAATTACAGTTAACGCCCAATTCTTAACCTTCCATAACTTTAACCTAAATCTTCAATACGGGCTGTTCTGATGCTACGTTTCTCCGTCTATGTTCAATTGACTGCGTCTCGTTTCATTAGATTCGATTTGATGGTGGATGCGGTTGTTGTTTTTGTTTCTTCGCCTGTAATGATCGTGCAAAAATTTTAAGTGAGCGTGCATAAAAGCCGGCACGAGCATTATCATGGCAATAATGAGATTATTTGTTTGGCACGTGCAGAAAGTACATAATTACAAAATATTCACTTTTTATGTTAGTTGTACAAATACTTTTTCGTATAATTAGTTTCAACAATTTGTGGAATGGATACAAGACTCTAATTAGTTCTGTTTTTTTTTCAAACTTGCAAAGGTAATTTCATTTCAGCGTTGATCGAATTTGCAAACAATTTCAGATGAGTCTCTTGAAGCTTTTTTGCCTGGCACAGTTTGCATCAACTTAGTTTCTCCATTATTTTCGGTCTATTTCTTGAGAAACACCCCTTCGACTTACTTTTGTAACACCTACCAAAAAACGTTCCCTAGTAGAATCTTTAAGCTTCTACACTCGAGACCTTGGTTTGCTCGAAACGCACATTCTAGCGAATACAAGGCTCTAATCATCTCTCAGATATTTTTCCAAGATTTTATTTTGAGAGTGTAGCTTCGTGAAACATTATCTTGTGTTGCAAGAAGGTAATTTTCTATGTGTACTTCTTTAGCATTGGCCCCATTTACGGATAACATGAGGTGACCTTCTTGAAGCTTCAATAAAACAAATTCATATGTAAAAATCAATTCGAAAAAGATACCTAAGCAACACGCCCTTGCTCTTTTTTGTCTAGTGGAGTTTCCATCAATAATTTATCTTCCGAGAAACGCACCTTCTATAACCGTGACTTAGCTATGCTCGGAACGTGTATTTTAGGAAATATTTCCTCTACAAGTCATACAAATATATTTTTTCATTTTATTTTGTTGTGTACCTTTTAGAAATCTGTTTCGAGAAGGTAATTTTCTGTCTCAGTCGTTTTAGCGATGGCCAAAGTTGCAGATAACCTGAAATGAGCCTCTTGAAGCTTTTTTCGTGGAATAGTTGGTATCAACTTTGTTTCTCCAATATTTTCGCTCTATTTCTTGAACAGTCCACTTCGACTTACGTTTGTAATATCTACCAAAAATATATGCTATGCACCCATTAAAAACCTTTCATAGTAGAATCTTTAAGCTTCTAGATTCGGGATTTTACTCTTCTCGAAACGTACATTTTAGAAAGTGTAAGGCTCTTATCATCTTTGACTGAGTTGTGCCTTCGTAGACGTCGTTTTGAGTTGTAAGAAGGTAATTTTCGATGGGCAACCTTCCTGAAGCTTCAATAAAACACATTCACTAAAGTAGCACAAACAATGCGTCCTTGTTCTTTTTTGCCTAGCAGAGTTTCCATCAATAATTATGTTTTTCCAAAGTCTAGGCCTTATTTCTTCATTAGAAATTTGTTTTGAGAAAGTGGGCAAATTTATAGCTAACTTCTTGGAGTGTCGGAGTAGGAGACCATATGTAAAAAGCGACGTTTACACCACAAATTTTGTTTTTCTTGAAAAACAGGCCTTCAAGATGTTTCTGTAGCAACTACCCAAAAATATATACTGCCATAAGCTTTTATAGAAGAATTTTTCTTCTACTGTGCTCGAAACGTACATTCTAGGAAAAACTTCCCTAATAGTCCTAGAAATAGTAAGTAACCTTTTTTTCTAGATGTGCAACTTCTGCACTTTGGGAACAACAATTCGATGTTATTCATCAAACACGCGCCTTTGTAGGCAAATATTTTTTCTCTCCGTTTATAAGCGGAAATCCGATTTCTCCAAATTTCATAACACCAACAAATTTCACATAACATCAATCATTTACACGTACCTATCCGTGACACAACCCGTTTCCCACCCGAAAAAAAAACGATTACACAAATCTCACAAAAATTACTGTACTTCTCGAAGCTATTACGATTTTTGCAACTATCGAGGTCATACGTAGTAGATCGAATAAGGTATAGGCAATTTCGAATAAGTTTATGGGTTTTAATATTGTGATTTGGACGTGTGATCAGGCACGGCTACTCTCTTAGCCAATCGTTGAACAAAACGCAATTTCTTTCCAAAAAAAAAACGACAACTCTCTCTCTTCACTTAAAGTCGAATCAAATGCGTCTGTCTCTTTCTCATTAAAAGGCTGATAGTGTTATTGTATAAGAATGAATAAATGGTTTATAAACGCAGAGTTGAGAGAGCAACAAAAAGGCCGATCGTGACTACGCGAGATACAGCTAGGATTGTACCTAGTTTTTCCACTAGTTGTAACGGTTTTGTACAACTTTTTTTCTTCTCTATTATTACTATCACTATTATTATTATTATTTTTGTTTTATATCAACTGATTGTGATTTAACAAATTTAAAAGCCGGTTTCTATCCAATGCGACTGATGATGATGATGATGAATTCAATTAGAGAATTTTGCCCCTCATCATCCTGTCATCTTCATTTGAATATAGTTGTGTGTGTGTGTGTGTGTAGGAGGGCAAAAGGGGATCTCTGTGTCAGTTGCACTTTTTCCTGCCCCTCTCGTTCGTGTGTTGGTGCTTGTCATGTAATAAGAGAGCGACGTGAGAGGGCGCTTGATACGAACAAAACAACAAGAGAAAGTCCTGACTATGCGCTTCAAACGCACCAGGGGCAATGACACTACTACTCTATAAAAACCAGGACCGGACCACCGTTGGTTTTCTCCTCGTGTTGCCTGCCTTTGGTTTTGGGCAAAAATACCGCTTGTAAAATTTCATTAAGTGAAATTTTCGACCCGGAACAACAATCGAGTAGATAGATATTCGGTGTTTTAAAGCTTTTCGGAATTCAATGTGGAAAAAAATTCGGCCTCAATAGGAATTCCAACAACAGCCCACACTTTAGTGAATGTCTTACGACCTAAATTGCAATCACGGCTTAAAGGATGTTGTTTTGTTGTTGGAACTCTCTTTTAAGTGAAAAATTTTGAACAAGAAATCTGCTGCTACACTACCAGTTGCGCGACCTATTTTTGTGTCAATTCGTGTGTATGTTTTAGATTCGTCATTCTTATCACATATAACGTTTATATATTAAACAGAAAACGTGCACGAATACCGTCACGATTTTTTGAATATCTTTCTATGGGGCCCCCGGTTGGTGTCAATTTATAAATATTTTCGTCAGTATGTTGTGTGTGTGTGTGTATGTGGAGAGGAAAAAAGCGTTCTCGCGCTCTTTGGCAACACTTGCAAATCTTTAAACTTAGTTACATTCGTTATAGGTCGTTGAACTCAACACACACATATACACTAAGCACGCAGATATTTCTGCATTTTTTCTATTGTTCTTCAAGTGTTTTGTCTACAATATAAAAACAAACTCGACCTGGTTAATTTTTTTTCCTATTATTTTAGCATCAATTCCCCCAATTCCCAAAACGCATCGGATGAGTCTCTCCGGATTGCGTGCTAAACAAATTCGTAGTTTATAGGCGAATTTCAATAGAATCGTGTAGAATTAGCAAAGAGAACAATGATAGTGACAAAAGGAATCAAAACAATTGGTTAATTAAGGAAAAGAATCGAATCGTTTGACCTCACCGAGAGGTGAATTTTGTAATGCAATTAAATTGGAAATACAGGTTAATCGTGTATTATAAAATTACAAATTGTATTTGTGATGAATGCTTATTTTAGAATTGTTGTTTTGATAATCGCGGAGTTTTTATTATTATCCGTTTTTTATAGGTGAATTTTTGTATAAAATGATAAATAAACACGAATCCAGATGCTCTAAATGCGTGAAACTGACTTTTGAACACACACACACACTCACTCCATCGCGGACTCTCTTTTATAAAACATTTGTATAAATAGAATTGCAATCGAGAAGGCTATATGTTATGTTGTATTTATCAACATAACATTACGCAATGGGTTGTTGCTCCCACATTTCAAGATTTTTCTATAATAAACGATATATTATTGAGTTTATTTAAACAAATTCATTTTTGTTTATATGAATAAGATTTGATGCGCTTATTGGTCATTCAACTCTCTCATTTTAAAACATTCTATTATTCTCTCGTATCGGACAATAATCAAAATGTACTTTGGTTGGTTGGTTTGGTCGGTTGGTAACTCATTTTTCCCCTCTATGCTCTTCAATTCGAGAAAAAAAACACACACACACTACTCTTCCTCCTTTTTATTCTCTTTTAATTCATCGATTTTTGCACCAGAACCACCCTTCATTGTGTGGATACCGAGATCCTTTGTGGTGTCACTCGTTCCCTCTTCAACTACCTTTTCAAATGTCATGGGTGTTTTGTGGATGGTTTGCGTTTTAACTTTCGCGAGCGGTCGTCGACCTCCGGCCCACTTCTTACTCAGTCAGTAAACCGGCGGCTGAGATGGCGCCGCCATCTTGCCACACATCCATGGTTTAGAGAGAAACGGACCATAACATACCCAATTCCTCCACCACCATGTGTGCATACACCCACCTCTCTCTCTATCTCTCTCTGTCTCTCTCCAAGGAACGCTATTTAGTAGTCTTCAATGATACAACGGTATTGTGACGAAACTCCGAAAAAAAAAGAGAGTATATTTTGGATAATCGTTTGTCGGTCATTTGAGTAATAACAATAAAGAATTTGTTAGAAGGATAATGGATGCGGCTTATAAGGAAGTGATAATGTTGATTAGGAATTCTCTCAAATCTAATCATAGCGCAATTGGGACGTGTCAAGTTCAATGTTACGATGGCCAATTTCTTTTTTAAGAGGCTCTCTTATCAACAAATCAAATCGGATAAGTGGGCGAACGTGTGGGCGATTTTATTTGCATAACAAGTGCAAAAAGTCGGCACAAGAGTTTTGCACACGTTTTCGACCGAAAATCGACCCATTTTCGGGACTGTGCTGATCGTAACGTGCAACTTTTCACTTTTTCGACGACTTACCGTTCTTCTGGAATTATTTATTTTTGATATTTGATAAGAGATTTATCTCTTGAGGGACTTACCAAGAATTCCCATTAATCTAACTGCAAATGAGTTGATTCCAATTAAGCATTATGACGTCACAATTAAATCCCTACATAAAAAATTTGTATAAATAAAGAAACACACAATTGAAGACAATGTCAACGACTGATAAGGTCGATAAAAAAAAATAACATTAAATATTTGTCAGAAATAGAAAAGCGTTTGGTGTTCTTTTTTGGGGCCAGTTTGATCAATGATCCAACAATTAAAACAAGTGTTTTCGACCGTCCTGAACAAAGAAAAAAATGTGCGATCATGCCAACTCGTTGATCCAGTGGTGAGTTTTTTTACATTCGTTTTTGCTACCCTCTTTTGAAAGTTCCAGTTTCTCTGGAAATTTAGAATTATGTAAGAATCGTTTCCAAGAATACCTGATGCCAAATTATACCCAATTTTGTTGGATTTCGCCTAAAATTATTAGCCTGAATTTTACCTGTTCTTTTTTTATTGTTGTTTGATTGTCTGCGATTAGCAACAAACTTCATTAGCACGACCGTCAATTCATTAAAAGATGTTCTGACGAGATTGCCGCCTATTTCATATCAACGAGAACCCATCAAAAAACTATAAATTCTCGTGCCTGCCAGCAACAACAAAATAATTTAATGAAGACAGTGTTGCAGACGCGGGCTAAACGGAAAAGAAATCAACTCTGAAACAGGTGTTGTACAACTCGTTTTGTTTCTTGCCACCATCATCCATCCTCGGACTTGATTTTGCATCTATGTCGAAAAAAAATTCAATCGGCCAAAATTTATCCGTTACATGTGTGCGGACCTCTTTCACATTAACCGAGAGGCATACCCAATAATAATAATAATAATAGCGCAAACCGTTAAGACGACAATCAAAAGAATGCTACTTGTTTTTGAAGCTATCGACGAAAGTACGTGTGCGTGCAAGAGGACAGGTCTACAGAACTCGTCGTCGTAAATCCTGCAATTACCGGATTTACTGTGGTTTTGTGGTAATTAATTGAATTTCTCTATTGAACCATATCATATTATCAAATTGTCTTTGCCTGACCTGCTTGTTAGGCGCAGGCTTAACCTAGTGTTCCGGTCAACGACACCAACACACACACACACACACAAGATCTATTCAAATTCACGCACTTTATAGAACGAATTTTTGCGCCCCTGCTAGGTAGAGATCGTTTTGCTCGCCTGCAACTTCCTGCTCTTTGTTGTCATCTGGTTTTTGCATTATGAAAGGTGAAACAATAGCGAAACGGAAATCGTGTTTTTGTGCAATTGCAACAATCCAAAAAAAACAACAACAACAAAGGAGAAACTTGAGGGTAATCAGAAATGTCGAGTTTCACTCGATTGTTTTTGCATAAAGTTTTGTTGTTGTATTTCAAAGAGGGCAACGGTTGACATTGCGACCCGAAATTTCGACAATTGCACTTTTTCGACGATAATTAATTAACTGCGAATGCAGAAGAGGGTGCATTGAACTCGTCAAGGCACAGCGATGACGAATATTTTTACCCCAGTTCGTGTTGTTGCAGTGGTTGTATTGTCGGCGATACGTTGACATTATCTATCTATCTCGCTTTAATGGTGGGATGTCAAGGAACTTTTCGATCGATTGTCACATCCGAATGGTGCAACAATTGACTCTGACTCTATTGAATCCCTTTCGTTTAATCGAGACAAGGGAGTTTTAATCGTTTTTTTCCTTTGTGTACACCTCTAATATCGTTGACATACTTTTTTATTTTGTTTTCCATAAATTTGTTTGTAAAGTGTTTCTTCATATTTGAGGATCAAAGTACTCGAAAAATTACACAATTAGTGGTCAATATTTGAATAGAAATCTATCAATTTCCGACTAATACCGGAATTTCAACACTCCCACTACTTGTGCTGTGTTTCTCTTTAGGAAATTTGAACACAAAAAATAATTACAAAATCCTTCATTAAGATAAACACTGACAACCATCTGTGCGTATGTGTGTGTGTGTTAGAAATTATTAGGGGGCAATGTGCTAAAAATGTCCCAAAAAAACACACCAGATTGCAATTAATGACGACATTGTTTTGGGCATTATATAAGGTCAACTAAGATTCGTGTCAACTAATTTGCAACAATCAAAAATTTTGATTGTTTTCGCTTGGAGAATTATCTGTTTTTGGTAGAGGTCAAGGAAGTGTTACAAAATTTTTCAAGCGACAAAAAAAGAATTGGTCGACAATTACCCGAAAATCGCACAATGAACTCTTGCAAAAATATTGCACGCTTTCTAGATCGTAAATCAATTAATAGGGTGTTTTTATTTATATTTATAAATATATTACATGAATGGATAGATGGATAGATGGCCGCGGGTTCATTAAACTCGCCCATCTCGCTTCCGTCCATACGTTGCGCTATATAGCAGCGAAATTGTGTCGATTAATTTTTTGTCGATTTGCCGAATTAACAAAAACAATTATTTTTGGGTATGTTGATTCTTGGAAGAATAACATGTTTTCAGGGCGCCACCATTTATCTCCACCTCTTTCTCTCTCTCTCTCTGTCTCTCTCGTTTTAATTCAATCATAATTCAAGCTTCCCGGGTCAAAAAACTCAAATTTCGGTGTGTTTTGCTTATCTGAGAAAGTGTGGTGTTCCAGTTTTTAATCCATGGATCTGGTTGCCAAAACAGATATCATTTTCTAATTTGATTCGAGTCAACAACTGAACATTCTTCAATTGCTGAACGTTTTTTTTTTCTTTTGCGGCACAAGAATAGCAGATTTACACACGTGCGTTTATGTTCAGTTGATGGATGTTATAATTCCATTTTGGCATGTTTAAGTGCTAAAAAAACAGGCGCAGAGAGAAAGAGAGATAGAGTTGTGTGGATAATTTAATTTGATCGTTTGCCAATGTTATGTTAGTGAATTTTCAGGCGTCCTGTTTAATTCACAAAAATCCCTCTCTTGTTATTATTATTATTATTGTTGCTATTATTGTTTTTATCACGAATAACGAATTTTTACGAAATCTAACAGGTTTCGTAATTTTTACTTAATTCCTCAATTATTTCTTAGTCACCTCAATTATAAAACCGCTAATAATAAGACAAAGAAACGAAGCAAGAAAAAAATCGGAGAAACACTTTCAATTTAGAGTTTTTCATGTTATTTTAAAGGTTATATCGTTAATTATAGTGCACGAAAATTTTCTAATAATTACAAGGAAACAACGATCTGAAAAAATTAATTTCGACCAAAATTGTCGCATGTTCCTCTCGCCGAAAATGCGTTTCAGGTTCAACGATCTGTGACGTTCAACTCGGGTTAGTAGGTTAGTTGTATTCAGGACGTTGTAAAAATCCACCTTTCTTCACCATCACCATCATCATCATCATCAACAACAACATCATAGTCTTCAGAATATCATCAACTGCCGAAGAAATAGCGACATCTGTATTCGGTGTCGAGTGTTGTGATTTTCGACAGAAATTACGAAATCTGTGTACGGTTCCTGTTATTTTGTTTATAAAATAAATTTGACAAGAGGCCACTTGTGAATTCTAATGAGTTTTGGAAAGAAAAACAATAAAACAAACACTTGAATTGTATGTTAAATCGATTAGAATAACTGTTCTTTTGGATGGAGTCATCAATTTCGTTTTCAAATGTACGGCGCGTCATCAGCTATTGGCCCCCCAATAGTTTGATTAAGAGAAATCGGGGTGGAATGGGAAAATTTTCTCGCGACGTCTTTATTATTTTAATTGGAAGGCCGTTTTGAAACTTGAAATTGAAGAGTTTAACATCTGGCAGGCTATTTGTAGTCGATCTTAGTAATACGAGATACAGGCTTGAAGGAAGAGCATTCTGAACCGAATTCACTTTGAGGGCCCGGTCCAGTTGAAAAATGACATCGGTCTTACTAAAAAAATTATCTACCCGAATAAAGTTTTTTATTGTTATGGAGGATAAGTATAGATGTTAAAAGGGCAAAAGTTTCGCCCTGCGCTTTAACAAAATTTGAGGATTTTCTGGTACTGATTGAGTTTTTAGGGACTAAAGGTATTGCTCAGCAGCTAGATATCTGAATAAAACAAAAATCTTATGCTTTTACTCTATTTCCAAAATTAACACCATTTATAAAATAACTTAAGCTGAAAGGGAGTTACGCTTTGAGATATCGACTTTTAATTTTATCATTTTGATTGTCTCAAGTGCAATCTTCTAGAAACGCGTTAGATATCAAGAAAAAGTTTCGATATTTTTTCTTTTTGGGCAACTCAACAATGTCTATTATTTTGCATCCACAAATAATAAAATGTGAGCTCTTTATTTCAACGAAAATTAAAGCTCTATTTCACTACCCTCCTTTTGTTAGTGACAGGAAAATTTTTTTGGGTTTTGGCTTTTATAAAGCACTGTTATACGCAGGAAGCCACTCGTTCAACCCGAGTTTACCCAAAATGGCAACAACGTTCAAGCTGTATTTTCTAAAAAATTCTAAGAAAAAAAAAATTGACAGCTTACAGCGCAGCGTAGGTGTCTTTGCATACCAAAAAAACCTACACTTCTGAGTAGAAAAAGTGAAGGACGGATGTACTTATCGGACTTCATTCACTTTCTTTAAAAAAAAAATTGAAAGTGCGTGGAAGTGAAACTTCTTAGGTTAGAGATGAAGTTCATTTTTTTTATTGGTTTATTTTCTTTCTGACGTTGACTGAAGGCTACCAATTGTAGACCTTAGTGTTTATTTTACACAGTTAGCACAACTGACAGAGAGAGTAGAAGCGACGCTATGGCAACGCCCCCACTCTTCTCTCTCAGCTGTCTGTTAAAGTGGAAGTGTTTCTTTTCACGGCATCTCGCATTTTCGTTACACTTTGAAAAATATTTGCTACCCAATTTGCGGCTAAAGAAGTTTCATTTCAAAAATTAAATTTTTGTCATATTTTGGAGCAGCCATAACTCTATGCTGGACATTATGTTGTCAACTTTTAGAGGAACTGGAGCTTCATAAATATGAGCAAGCTCTAAGTCCGTTTGGGAGGTGATACACAGACGCCTATTCCACGGTAATTTTCATGTAAAAACAATAACCTTCATCTTTGGACAGGTTTCGAGCCATTTTTGCTACGACAATCCGGTTTGCATACGCCTCACATCTGTAGATTGACGTCCACAGATTTCATAAATTCGTAAAGATGCCACCATCGACTCGTTAAAAAAAATTGCACCAGGATATCCTTTAAACCTACGCCCAAAAGGTACCCCATTGCGCCCCGTTGCGTGCCAATTACAAAATCGATTTCAAACACACTCTAGTACAGTTATAATCCAGATTGGGGACCTATCATTGATCAATCACCAAATTTGTTTTGATTTATTGATGACAAACAAAACAAAAAACAGTTGAGAAACCGTTGTTTTTTTTGCGTACAAATGTGATCGAACAAGTGACACAATTTCGGCTTTTCTTCTTTCAAAATCATTAATAATGCGTGCGTGATTGCAATTATGTTGCGTGATCAACAGGTAATCGAGTGTGTGTGTGTGTGTGTGATTAATAAATAATATTGGTTGATATCCGATTGTGAAGGGTGGTGGATCGGCTACAATTCGATTTCTCAAGACAATTTAAGGGTGAATGTTTTGGAGTTCAATAAACCCACCGAAAATTAATTTAAATTAGCTCAATATTATCATAGTTGAGACGTCGCTTGGGTTGTTACATTGCCCACCACTAGTAGCCCATTTTATTATAACATAACGTAATGGATATTTGTACAGTACGTTGCACTGGGGGAGGTCACGCGAGTTCATAAAGGTCACGTGTCGGCCATTCTAACATCGATCCCTCTATACATACATATATCTAGTTTTGAGTGTGTCTGTGTCTGTGTGTTTTAGTAGACTAACATCAGACTTTTGAACAACATACATAACAAAACACACCTCAATATCTACAACAGAAAAAAAACCTCCATTGGGAGTCATCATCCATCGGGGGGGAGTTTAGACCGATTACATAATGAATACACAGTTGGTATGGAATTGTTCGTGTTAAAATATCGTTAAACGGTCAACTACCCCATGCTGCTTAATTAAAATAAGAACAGAACGAGCTGTTGAAAACAACAATACTTTCGGAGACGAATTATCATTAGATTTTTAATTATTCATAGCAATTTGGAACTGTAATTTGGGAAGTCTTTGAAGTTGTTAGAGGGTGGAGCCGCTTACATCACAAGGCTTCTAAAACGCAACCCAATTTCATTTGATAGTCATTAGAATTGATCTATTAAAAGTCGGTCGACTTTACTGTTAAAATCTTGCACATGCGCACATTTCAATATGTTAAATCGAATTTTGTTTTGTTATTTGCAGGGTAGATGCAACAACGGTCCATTTTCCTTGTTTAATCACCGACCATCGTCCATTGCCTGTCCATTTGGCATTCCGTGGTATAACTGTGAGCTGTGGTAATCGTCAAATATTACAAGATGTCGATGGTTTAGTCCGTCCTGGTCAAATATTAGCGGTAATGGGACCATCAGGCTGTGGCAAAACAACATTATTAAATTGTTTAAGTGGCCGTTTAAAACTCGATTCAGGACAAATATTTTTAAATCGTGATCCATTATGTAAACGTTGGAAACGTAAAATATGCTATGTATTACAACAGGACATCTTTTTTCCCGATTTAACATTAAGACAAACATTAGAATATACAGCCCGATTACGTTTACCGGATACAATGAGCCATTCCCAAAAGATGCAGTATGTTGATCATATTATCGATGTATTAGAATTGGGAAATTGTCAAGACACAATTATTGGTGATTATCTTAAACGTGGCTTGAGTGGTGGTGAGAAGAAACGGGCGAATATTGCATGCGAACTATTAACGAATCCATCATTGATGCTGTTAGATGTAAGTCGATCAATCAACGTTTTTTTTTGGTGGCCCTTCGATCAAATCCCATTTTTATTATTTAGGAACCCACATCAGGGCTTGACTCGCATGCGGCCCATTCCCTGATGGCAACGTTAAAAAAGTACGCGTTGACCGAAGGCAAAACGGTTGTCATCACATTACACCAACCATCATCGCAGATTTTCCATCTTTGTGATAAATTATTGTTGTTGTGTAATGGACAGACAGCGTATTTTGGTGATACATCCAAAGTTATTGATTTTTTTAGTAATATTGGACTGAATATTATGCCGCATTATAATCCTGCCGACTTTATCTGTAAGTAAAGTATCGCCATCTCGAGGCAAGTTTTTGCAAATCAAACTTACCTTTGCGGAAATTTCGCAAAGCAAATTCACCCCTTTGCAACGTTTGGCCTCCTCTGCCAAGAAGACAAATCCATAGTTCTCTTTTGCTAGGCTTATCAAGTTCTTCCATTTTCTCTTAAGCGCCTACTATTTTTATGGATTATACTCGATCACTTTTTCTTTTATCTTTATTACTACCATTTAGAATCAGCCTGATTTTTGGGACTATCTTTCTGATTTTTGCAGCCTTCAAAATATTTAAAATTTTGACTTGGTATAGCGTGAGTTTAATTTGCAAAGCATAGCGATCAATGTTTTCCTATTCAAAAGCAATCCTCGATTACCTCTGAAGCTGCAAAATCAATTTTTGTAACACTAAGTCAACAATTTGTAGTTTCTGAGGTTATCTTCAATGAGGCAACTTTGATTAGCAAAAAAATTGTCTTCCTCCTCGAGGTTTTATCATTATTTTTTTTCTAAAGTGGAACAAATCAAGGGCTCAATAGAACTGCGACAAAGAATAATCTCAGCAGCTCGAGAGGCCCGCAAATCCAAGGACTACCCTATCGAACTGCAAGCCAATGATTGTTCATACATTTGTGATAAGATCCTGCCACCACACCATGGACCATATCCTAGTTTAGATCGTGAGTTGTTCCGCCAAAAAAGGAATTTCCAACAGACAAATTAACCTTCGTTTTCTTTTTCTTTTGGGAAATTTGTTGCCAACTTTTAGCAGAAGATACAATCAATGCAATGGAACCAGACGTTAGACGTTTATGGCTTGATAATCATTCGCACGCCTCATCATCAGTCAGTTCGGAAACGAGTGATGCGGATTGTTATTTCTCATGGCCTACAAGCTTTTGGACACAATTCAAAGTGTTATCACAACGGAATTTCCAAGAGGCTAGGCCTAGGATGTTGTCAAAACTTAATTGGGTACAAACGATAGGTTTAGGTTTATTGGCCGGTTTATTGTGGTTTCAATTGGAACGGCGCGAAGAAGCCCTGCACGATATACAAGGATGGATGTTTTTTTCGACAACATATTGGATGTTGTTTGCACATTTCGGAGCACTCAGTTCATGTACGGTTTTGTTTTGTTTGACCCGTTTTTGATCGATGTTTTAATCAATCACATTACAGTTCCTCCAGAACGTGAAGTTATCAATAAAGAGCGACAATCAGGTGCTTATCGATTGTCAGCGTATTATTTAGCGAAAATGATTGGAGAATTACCATTGACGGTTACGTTACCTGCCGTTTACCACCTCATCTCCTATCCAATGTTAGGTAAGTGAAGCCATTTGCTTCTTGTACGATGATGTAATTGATCGGAAGTCTCTAATTATTATTATCTTCGTGTTGTTTTACGTAATTTGATTTTTTTTTTGTATTAAATCATTCTTAGATTGCAGTATGCAATTTATCAATTGTTTTGGTTTTTGATTATATCATCTATTCCTTGGTAAATAATTAAATGTAATTTATCCCGAGGCATTTTATCAAATGTTATCAAAAACGCATTAGCAACAATTAAATTGAAGGCTTAGAAAATTATACGAAGGCGAAATTCATTTATGCAATGTTCGTGACGATATTTTCGCATGTTTTTTTGTTTCGTTTTTTATTCCAAACGATCTGGCAAAAATACCACACTATAAAGACTTTCCACGAATGAATTAATTCTCGACATTGATCTCACTCACAGAAAAATTGCGGAGTGCTTCCATTTTCTTTTACACTGCAGTTGCAAAAATTTGGCACATTTGCGTCCTCTTCTAATTCCTTCCGAAAGGGTAATCAGTAAAATTGTGCCTGAAGAGAAAACAACAGCTTTTACAGTGACGACTGAAATTCAAAATTGTTTCTGGGGTGGTCCAAAAAAGGCGAAAATTTTTTATTGCCTTCCTTTTTGTATGGGCATTTTGGTTTGCTTCTAGGATTTTATTCCCCTTTTGTGTTCGCCACCTTTTTGGGCTGTTGTTTGTTGAGTACAATCGTCACTCATAGTGTTGGCTTCGCCCTTTTGTGTTCCGATAAAATGCGACATCATAAAGACTTTTCAGGAACAAATCTTGTTAGACTCCTTCGAATTTGGGAAAATTAGTTAGATCGACCTCATTTTAGCTTAGACCTATTTCTTCAGGGGGAAATTTTATGCACCTTTTTGGCTCTGTTTTAAGCCTAAAATTGTGTTGTGTAGAATTCTTGCTGTAAAATCCTGCATGAAAAGAAAGTTTTTTGTTCTTGGACACGCAAAAAGTTTTTATCATGAATAAAACCCATTAGAAAATGAAGTTCCAATTTGTTTACGAAGTCTAAAATTATTGCTTCCTTTTTTTATTGATGCAATGTTTCGCGTCTACTCTCCGTTTGTGTCCCACACTTTTTGGCCTTCGGCTTGTTGAATACAATCATCTCCAAATATATTGCCTTCGTATTTTTCGCAATATACTTTTCTGCAGATTAATTTTGACTTTCAAATATAGCTCAGCTATCCTTTTTTTTTGGGAGGGGCCCTACATGAGGGCCGCATACTGAGGCCTTCTGGCCCATTGTGTGCACTTCCAATTACCGGAGCCTTACCACAGCTGTTACAATCCTCTAATGAAGCTCAGTAGTCTGCCGTGTTCGGCTTTCCGAATGTCTTGTGGTTCGAAAAATCGTCGCCTCAGGTGTTGCTCTCTGAGACCAGCCAATGGTTGACACTCGCAGAGTATGTGGTGAGGAGTTTTCTCCTCTTCTAAGGACGCCCTACACATCTCATCATCACTGATGCCAAGCGTGTGTGGGTGTTGATTCATGGGACATTGTCCAGTGAGCAGTCCCACAATTGTTCTGAGATCTTTTCTACCTTGCCTCAGCAAATCTTTACTGTGTCTAGCGTCAGGACCTTCGATGACGCAGTCCATTGTGTCCTCTGCATTCCTTCAAGTGGGATGAAGAGGTCTATTTCTCCAGAGCCCGTTTCTGACGAGTTTTGGGAATTCTGCTATCCTAGAATCGTGTAATGCCCATACTAGGAAAGTATTTTTCCCGGTGATGCAACATGCCTGAGGAGCAAGTGTCTCGTTCTAGCTCACCGGAAACATGTGCAAAACGACCAAAATTTTTCGTGTCTGAAGCAGAGTCTTTTTGAAAAATATGCTAATATCAAGTTTCTCTTCTAAGATTCAATTCCTGACCCTTTTGAGGTTTCTCTTATGGAATACAATTGCTGCCCAAAGTACATGCTTCTTGTTCAGTTTTTTTTTATTCTAAAGAGTGTAGCAAAGTCACCCACGAACGAACTCTTGTTAGGCTTGTCTTTAGCTTAAAAAAGGCATCCATAGCGCGCATTTTTTCAAGCATTATATTGTGCTTCTTTAAGTCTAAAATTACGTATTATTGAATTTTCATCGCTCATTCATCAGAAAACGGCTGAAATTCGAATTTGTTGTTTCTGTAGTAGCCCAAAAAAAAACGAAAACTTTTGCCAATGCATTGTAAGCCTTTCTGTATTGTTGCTTTGCTGCCAGGATTTTATACAATAGTCGCACAAAGTGTTGGCTTCGCCTCACTTTAGCTTAGAAAACATATCCACAATTCGCACTTCTTTGGGCAAAAATTTCGCACATATTCTCCTGCTTAAGCTCAAAATTGTGTTTGCATACTTTCTGGAAAGCCAGTTTTGATTTAGGGAAGTAATTTTCTAATCGGCGATGCATAGACTGCTTCATAAATTGCAAAATCGTGCCTGAAGAGGCAGTTTCTTACTAGACGCGAAAATGTTTGACAAATATACTAATATCAAGTTTCTCTTCCAGGATTCCATTCCCCATTTGTGTTCCTCACCCTTTTGGGCTTTCTATTGTTGAACACAATCGTCGCCCAAAGTGTTGGCTTCTTTATCGGTGCATGCTGTATGGACATGCAAGTTAGTATAACAATCAGCGCCCTATACACGCTGGCAACACAATTATTCGGTGGTTATTTGGCAACAAACATCCCCGTTTGGTTGACATGGATGCGATACCTATCAATGGTACATTATGCCTATCAAAATATGCAAATCGTTGAATTTAGTGAAGGTTTACCGATTCTGTAAGTCTTGAAAGTTTATATAATAAACAAAATAATAATTAAATGAAAACAAATTACAGATGTGCCCATCAATCGAAATTCACCATATGCAAGGAATCCGACCACATACCAATTTCAGCAATATTAGAGGCGCAAGGCTCATATCTACCATTATGGGCGAATACGTTTGTTCTACTAGCATTTTTGTTTGTTTTCCGTTTATTGGGCTACATTGTGTTGCGTTATTTTAAAACTCCCAAGTGACCATAAATCGACGACAACAACAACAACAACAACATAAAAATTAATAATAATAATAATAATACACCACATCATTTATATATATATTTAACAAAATTGTGATATATAAAGAATTTTATTATATATATTATTATATACTACAAATATATAGCGATAGATATTAGTCGTCCGGAACGACGAAATTTTTGTTTTTTAAGTTTTTAAGTTAACGAGGATATCATGGAAGTCGGATCAAAACTTAGCGCATTTTTGATATAAGAGATGTATTTTTTATGGAAATTGTAATTTTTTTGGGACAGTAAATGACTGCGGTAATTTTACGAACAGGCTGTGCTTCAATTGTAACTCATCGTGTTACGTTTTTATGTTGTATTTTTTAAGCTCTTGTTTTAATTATTATTAATTATTATTCATTCCAACTTGTCACTAATACAAAGAATTAAATTAATCAATAAAATAGAAGAATTTTTTGTAATAGTTGCAAGTTTCTATTTAAATTTAATATGATAATCGTAATAATAACGAGTAATTGATAATAATTGTCTGATAATCGATGGAATTTTGATGTGTTTTCTTTTGTAATAATCGAGAGGAGTCATGTGAAAATTTTAGGGAAATTAGTGTTTTGCACAGTGCCTTGGTTTTCCCTTGATTTAAGTATTCTATGTGCCAAGTTAAACGACAACCAGCTACGGCGACTGCCAGTTGAAACCGTTCATGTATTAAGCGCGTGTTTTCACGAGAATTAACGAAAAATTCTCTGTATGTAGTAGTGATTAAAACAAAAGTGCACTGCGTTTTGTGTGGCGTTCATTTACGGAGTGATTATCAAAATTTTCCACAGGAACTTTACGGAATCGCCGCTGATTTATATCGTATCGAAGATCAATAGAAATTCATTCGGTACTTAATCAGATTTTAGAGGCGATTACGTAAACTTCCAAATATACTCATTCGGTTACATCACAGGAAATTTTTGCATTTTTGTGTGTTTACCTGAAATGTATGATTACCAATCAAGTGTTCAAACACTTAGTCAAAGCAAATTGTGCCGCTCCAATTGCATCGCAATCATCAATTAATTAACCGTTCGATTTGTACAGATATTTATTACAAAGAAAAAAAAACCCTATTATTTTCTGATTAATTGTGGTTGTAATTGTGATTCGAGTTGCTGTAATATAACCATATAAATATTTTGCGAATATTTTGCCTTGTTTCCCCTTTATCCCTATTTTTTCTATTTTCAAATAATAATTATTATTATTTTGTTAAATTTTTGTGTATTATTGTAAATAATTATATTGTAAAAAAAATATATACATATATTATTATTATTATATGAATAATTATATATAGTTGGACCAAATTTCTAAAGGAGCCTGTATATTTTCAAAAACTAAATTAACAAAAGAGTTGGTGCAAAATTTTTGAAATTTTATCAAATAATCTACGTGTTGTTTGCGACGAAATTCACAAAATTCTCTAAAAAAAAATAAATAAATAAAATAACGCCTATTGTTGATTGTGTAAAAACACTCGAAATTCTTTGATCATATCATTTCGTTTTTAATCTGTTGAATTTTCATTTAATTATCAATTTGTTTATTAATTAATTGTTTTTAATTAATTAATTATAATCTCATCTATACTTCCACCCACGCATATATGTATATTGTACAAAGACAAATAAAAAAACTCCTTGTGTCTATATGTTATAGCTAGTCCTAGATTCTCATTTTACTAGGAACTTATTTATATAAAAAAAGTAATAAAGAATTTATTAATAATTAGTGTTGTTGCATGATTAGTACCTGCTTCGTTTAATAGCCGAGTCGATTCGACTCAATCAAGATCAAAGAACTTGTGGCAACGTTTTGAAGGCTTCGGAGATTTTTCGCGTGGCTTCCACCATAGCTTCCACACGCTCGACGAGATTGCACGAGAATAAACGAACACAAGACAAAACGTCGTTGTTTTCAGTGCGATTTTGCTCGAGTTGATAAACGTTCAGAAAGCACAAGTATCTTGAACAGCTTTGAAAAAGTATTTATGATTTTAGACTTTCGGGGACACAACGATCTCCATAATGGAACGCGCTTTGATGCTGTTATCTAATACTTTAAAGCATGTTTCGCTAAGATTCCCCGAGACTAGCGCTTCCATTACGACGTTTTGCAAGAATCTGGAATTTGTTTGGTGTGGTTTACTCGGGAAGTAGCTTGTACAGAGGATGATAGGGCTAATTCACGAACGGGATTACAAGAAAAGCGTTTCTCTCGGGCGCCACTCACCTCTTTGGGGAGAAATAAAGATGGCAATAAAGGAATAATTCTTTAACAAATATAACAAATGTTCTGGTCGAAGAACCACCACAGAACAACTAACGGCAAAATAAATAAACGAAATCAGTTAAAGGGCTAACGTGACGATTTGTCCAGGTCGACTTCAAGCCACCGCTAAATAGGGGTTTAAGCGATTAATGGGATGAATCTATTTAGGCCGAAGAACCACCGCTTCGAACGCCAAGGTGTGCTGTGATTGTCATTTAGTGCGAAGTCAGAACGTAGTTGAAACAGTGGAAGAGTCTTTAACTCTTTTGACTGAATGCTTGGTGATCGAAAGATTTTGCGTATAATCCCCCGTTCGTACTTGATGACGGAACTAATGAAGGGTTCCTAGACGTGTTCGAGGGTGCCCGAGTGACAACGGCCTAGTTTTCAACATAAGGTCAGCCTGCCAGCGTAGCCGATGAGAGTAGGGATCATCTGTCGTCTGAAGGCATGGCTTGTGGCGAATTTTCCTGAAGATAAGAGAAAGAGAATAAGGGAGATGCACATATTTTTTTTTCCTGCGACAGATATTTCTCTCCTTTTCCAGGAGTATTTCATATCGGAAAAGAAGTTCTGCATCGCATTTTGCACACTTAAATAAATCTAAAAAAAATAAAGGAAACTTTTGGAATCTTTCTTGGGCAATTAATTATCTACCTTAAATTTAACTTGCTACATCTGCTTTAGGGCTTAATGCACACGGCTCCCTTGGCCAAGGGTTACGACTATCGAGCGTCGCAGTTATTTAAGATCAAGGGAAGATTAAACGGGCCGGATCTTTTCAGGTCGAAGAACCACTGCTGAAGAGAGATCAGGTTCGGGTTAGGATTAGTACTCGGGTCGCATCAAAGCCACAGCCGGGGACTTCTGGGAAGAGTCGCTCCTACGTCGCATCAGAGCGACAGTCAGAGACCTGGTAAATGGCACGGTTAATATAGGCTGCCTCATCTGAACTCATCTGCTAGTCCCCCTTCTTCGCAGGCTTGTGTACAGAAGCGCATTTCGGTAGTCGGTTGGTGGAAGGTGGTCAAAACGATATAGAGTTTCAAGATCTTTTTATAAATGTTTGGATGATTTTGGAGATGCCATTTTGTTATCTAAGACTAAATTTTAAACTTTCGGATACTCAACGAGTGCGAAAATGTGAAGATATCTGCATATTATTCAGAGTCAGTGAAACACTTTCTCCAATTGATTTGAGAACGAAAAGCCTTTTGAAGATTTGGAGGATAAACCTCCAGCCCTCCCACCTTTCGGTATTAGGCCTAGACGTCATGTTGTCTAAAACCAGATTTTAGATTTTTTAAGGTACTCAACGAGTGCGATAGTTGATATCCTCGTCGCTGCCGATCTTTTACGATTTTTTGCACTGTTGAGGATATTTTGGCCCCGAGTCACAGAAATAAGTCTTGCAAAAGTCTCTTAGAGATGACATATCCGGGATTTTCATTCTCTTCCCGAAATCAAACGAGCACAAGAAACCACGTACTCTTTGGTTTTCGTTGTGACATTGTCAAGAGTCTGCAGTTGACTGCTGCTCAGCTTGATAGACATTCAAGAACTTGTACAAATTATCTACGACTTTCAAGATTACCAGAGACCGAACGAGCACAAATAATCACGTCCTCTTTAGGTTCTATTTCGACGTTGCTAAGACTCGGGAATTTGTTGTTACTTAACAGGATAGAGATTCAAAAAATTTTTATGAGTGCCTTGGAGATGTTATGTTGTTATCAAAAACCAGATTTTAGACATTAGGGTACTCAACGAGCGCGATAGTGTGACATCCTCGCCGCTGTTGTGGATATTTTTATCCAGAATCGCACAAATAAGAGCTCTCTGGTGGTTTTGTAGCTTTTATACTCTTCCAGAAAACACACGGTCGCGAAAAAATCACTTACTCTTTGATTTTCTTTGTGCCTTTGTCAAGAATCCGAAATTGAGTGCTGCTCAACTTGATAGAGACTCAAGAACTTGTTGAAGTATCTTGACGTCTTGGGAGACGTTGTAAGGTTACGACTTTTAAGTGACTTCTTCCCGAGATTACTCGGGACCAAACGAGTACAAAAAATACCAAGGCCTTTTTATTTTCATTGCGACATTACTGCTCAGAACTTGTACTCAAGTCCCCTGAGATCTCATGATGCTATCTATATAAGACCACATTTCTGACTTTAGGAAATGGAACGACTGATAGTTCGTCTACCCCTGGTATTGGTGTTTCCCCTAGCGATCTCGCGTTTTGGTCAAAGGAACAAGTGCTCCCTCGCGGTTTCGTAAATAACAAGTGCTTAGGAGGTGTCATGTCTAAGACCAGACTTTTTTGTAAATCTTACACTTTCAACTAAACTTTGCGAAACTCAACGTGTACGAGCATATAGATAATATACTCGTTTCTTGCGTCGCATATTCGCCTCAACGTCAACGGTTTTTCCTCTGCTGTGTACAATTTCTAAAAGGCATGGAATACTATGATTTAAGTAGAAATTTCCTGTAATTTTCTTCCCAATTTAATCTATTTAATAATATAATCAGCGGTAAAGGTATATGGGATTATTTAGGAGAAGGTGTAAGAGTGGTGGAAGATTTCTTTAGCCGTAGGAGTTCATGGCCAAATCAACATAATACAACACTTGTTAGTGGCTACACACAAACAACAAATTCTAGTGATGTGCTTGAACAACTGTGATATGGATTTAAAATATTATATTTAAGGTAAGTTCGAATTGCTCCCGTAATTGTTAAATATCCTCCAGCATTCGGAAAAATTCATCTCCCAGAGATTAGTTGAAATTTTGACCCATAGACTGTCGAAAAAATTGAATAGAAACGTGGTCAATGCCGTAAGCAGACACGAAACGCCATCTACCCAATTCGGGGCTGACTTAATAGAAGTTATCTGTATCGGCCGCAATGACCAAACTTTCAAAAAATTGCTCTAATAAATTATATAAAATTGAACTCTGAGCCAAAAAATAAGAAAATCTCTGGAAATCCCACGAACAAATCCCCATTTCGCTAAATTATGACGAAAGGGTCAAAAGTTATCATCAATTAGACTTATCGCAAGTAGTAATTTGTTAACCTTTTAAAATGTTTAGTTATAATATGCTACCAGCACCTTTCCGGAAATGCAGAAAACTCACTTCTGTGATCGTACTACTGGTCTTTATTGTGATAGTAATTCTATGCCGGTCCGTATTTATCGGTAACGATGAAGAAACACACTCTTCTAGGTAAGATTTGTTATATTCTATTTGATAATAGTTATAAATCCAGCGATTTTAGGAGAAATCAAGAAGCCTACATTGATAAGAATGGCGTTAAAGTAGTTGTGGGTTATTACGTTGGCAATCCTGTCCAGAAAATCCCCAATGCTACCAACGACATGATCAATGCGAATCTGTATAATCCGAGACCTGAAGCGGGCAAAAATGGAGCTCCGGTTGTTATCGACGCTGTCGATCTTTTAGAAAAACAACAATTATTCCAAATCAATCGTTTTAATTTATTGGCAAGTGATCGAATACCGTTGAATCGAAGTCTACCGGATTATCGTAGGAAAAAGTCGTTTCGTCGACTCGTATCCGTGCGAAAAGTGTAATTTTGTACGAATTTCAGGTGTCAATTGATGTTCAAAGATTATCGTAAATATCCCAAGACGAGTGTTGTGATTGTGTTCCACAATGAAGCCTGGTCGACACTGTTGCGAACCGTTTGGAGTGTTATCAATCGATCGCCACGTGAATTGTTGGAAGAAATCATCCTAGTCGATGATGCTAGTGAGCGAAAGTTCCTGAAGCGGCCTTTAGATGATTATATAAGAACTTTACCGGTACCAACACGAATTCTACGCATTTCAAACCGTACCGGTTTGATTAAGGCTCGGTTAAAAGGCGCGGCAATCGCTAAAGGACCTATTTTGACATTCCTTGATGCTCACTGCGAATGTACCATCGGATGGCTAGAACCTTTGATTGAAGTGATTTATAAAAATCGTAAGACTGTCGTTTGTCCTGTTATCGATATAATCAACGACGATACGTTTGCTTATGTCAAAAGTTTTGAGCTACATTGGGGTGCCTTCAATTGGAACTTACAATTCCGCTGGTACACGCTGGGTAAAAGAGAGTTAAAATTGAGGAAACTGGACGCAACGCAACCCTTCAACAGTCCAACAATGGCGGGTGGTTTGTTTGCCATCGATAAACAGTATTTTTACGAAATCGGCTCTTATGATGACGGTATGAATATTTGGGGTGGCGAGAATCTGGAAATGTCGTTCCGCGTCTGGCAATGTGGTGGCCAAATCCAGATCGCTCCATGTTCCCATGTCGGTCATCTATTCCGAAAATCATCGCCCTACTCGTTTCCGGGCGGTATCGATAGGACACTATTCTCGAATTTGGCTCGTGTTGCCCTGGTTTGGATGGACGATTGGGCGGAATTCTATTTCAAATTTAGCAAATCGGCTCGTAACGTGCGGCATTCACAGAACGTCACGGAACGTTTAGAATTACGGCAACGGTTGAAGTGTCGCAGTTTCGAATGGTATTTGGATAATGTTTGGCCGCAGCATTTCTTCCCGAAAACGGATCGATTCTTTGGTAGGATCCATAATTTAGGACAAGACAAATGTTTGATACGGCCCCAGAAACAAGTGTTGTCGAATCAACCGATGGGTTTAGCCAAACTGGAGACTTGTATCGATGATGAGTCCACATTGGAGATGTTTGTGATGACATCGGATGGTTTTGTGATGACTGATGATTCGATATGTCTGGATGCGCCCGAGAGGAATGTTATCGGATTGTCCAAAGTGCGAATTATGGCATGCAGCGGCTTGTCGAGGCAGAAATGGGAATATGATTCAAAGGTTGTTTTTTTGTTTGTTAATATTTGCACTTCAAATGGTAGCTTTCGCAAGAGTTACACTTGCCTTGCGAAGAGTTAAATTTGGAGTGCAAAAATCATTAATGTTCTAGAACTGTTTTTATTTTTCAGACGCAAGAACTGAGACATTTCAGCAATCAAAAGTGCTTGGATATTTCTACATCGAAAGAATTTCCAGAGGGTTTGATTACGGCAAATTGCAATGGTCATAAAAATCAGAAATGGCTACTTGAATCGATACCGTGGAGATAACGAGACTGATTTTTATAACGTTTAGATAATTTTATATAATTTTCAATAAAATAAAATGATTTGGTAATAAAAGGCATAATATTACTTTATAACCATCTGGCTAACATACAATTTATACTCATTCCACTAAGTGCTTATCATGTTTTCTAATCAATAGACAATTACACCATAAGTGCTTTGATTTAGAAATTGTATTAACGGAATTCTAAGGGCAACTGTAGTAGTCTTCAATATTTTCGGCTGCAGTTTGTTCCTCTATTTAGAAGCTTTTTATAGCTATTTAATAGATGTTTGTAGTATTTTATTAGAGATTATTTCATGTAAATTTAACCGCCAGAAGGCGTGGCTTGTTGAGGATTGTGTTGTCAATGAGGTAGACAGAAAAAGGTGAACATTAAAACGAGACATACCGAGATTTACTATGAAACAGCGTATATCTCAATGACCTCCCTAAAAATGAGGATTTTTGTAGGAAACAATACTGACTTGTCACTTTTCTAGTAACTATGTGAACTCTGCCCGCAGGAGCAGCAGTCAACTCCTGATCTTTAGCACCTAAAGATCAGATGCTCGATTCTACCTGAACTTCCCCTCTGCTGCCTTCAAAATCTATTTTGTTCATAGGGGTATCGAAAATGGGATTTTCTTAAATTCCAAGTTGCATCTCCAATGGCTTTGGATATTAAGCATGTTTAGAAAGTTGGTCTACAGAAACTTTGGGGACTAACAGTATTTAGGTGCCAAATCAAAAAATGCGTTACGTTGAAGACAAGAGCAAAATTTTTGACAGATTTGGAATGTAACAATTTCACAACGAGTCTACTGCTGTAAAACAGCGGTTCTCAAAATCCTTTACGTCTATTGTCTGCTTGACGAAAGTCAAGCTTTTCGAAGACCATTTTGGAAGGCTCAGAGCACCGAGGCACCAGAAACTGTCAACTGTTAACAAATACTGCTTCAGCTGAACAGAATACATCTACTGGAGTGAAAAAAACGTTATCCAGTTTTTAGGTAATTGCATTATTAGCACTGTCACTTGCACCTTTCTGTGGGTCTTCAATATTTTCGGCTGTGGCTTGTTTCGCTATTTGTAGTACCTTTCGCTATCAAATAGATTTTACTTATTTTACTAGCATTTTATTTCATGTAATTTTAACCGTCAGAGGGCGTGGCATTCTAGATGAGAGAGGCAAAAATGGGAAGTGATCATAAAAATGTGAGAGACCGAGGTTTATTATGAAATGGCATCTTCAATGACCTCCTCAAAAAAGTAATCTGCACAGGAGCGGGATTCATACTGTTTGGGGAGAAATAATATTAGAGATCAGGTGTTCGATTGCATTTGTAGTTCCTGTCAATGATGTAGACTTAGTAGTAGAGTTGTCAAACAGTGGTTCTCAAAAAATGTTTTACGTCTACTGTCTATTTGTCGAGAGTCCGGTTTTTCGCAGACTACTTTTGAAGGCTCACAAAAACTACAATCAAAAACTGTTAACAAAAACTGTTTCAGAAAAACGTCAAGTAGATAGATTCGAGCTTCTGGACTGAAAAAAAAACATTATCTCAATGAAACTTCAATGGAATCCAGTTTTTGGGAAGTCCACTATTAGCACTGTCACTTGCACATTTTTGGACCATCTGGATGAAACTTATCGATTCCTGACGAATTGTATCGTTGTTTCTAAGTTGATTTCTATATTGTGTATGTGGATGATGCAATTGCAACACTAACTCTTCACTTTTTTTTAACTCTAAATACTTTCAGCATATTGTTTTCAGTAATCTGCACAGGAGCGGAGCTCACCTACTATTTGGGGCGAAACAATATTAGAAATCAGGTGTTCGATTCCATTTGTACTTCCTGTCAATGATGTGGACTGACACTACAGAGACGGATGTGGTTCTCAAGTGAAAATTTTAGGCCTCCAGAGATGATGTCTTCACTATTTGTGCAAAGCGCTCTTGAAAGTTGGATTTTATTAAGTAAATTAGTCTGCAGAGACAATATTTGGCATTAACAATTTTAAGGTTCCGGACTGACAAATGCATCGCATTGAAGGTGTTTGAGTTGAGTCTTTAGAAGAGCAAAATTTTTAACAGTTCTAGACTAATCCACTATTGTAAAACAGTGGTTCTCAATATGTTTTATGTCTATTGTCGGCTTGACAACAGTCCAGTTTGTCGAAAATCACTTTTGAAGGCTCAGAGCAACAGAAACTATCTCGGTGCTGGGAGAAACAGTTAAAGACTATTGGCATAAACTGCCTCAGAAAAACAGTAAGTATATAGATTACGACTGCTGCACTGAAAAAAGTTTATCTCAACGACACATCAAAGGAATCCAATATTTCGGAAATTCCACTATTAGTACTGTCACTTGCACTTTTCTGGACAATTACATCAACTCATCCGGACGAAACTTAGCGATTCCTGACGACCCGTAGTTTGTTTTTATCGTTGTTTCTAAGTTGATTTCTATAATTGTGCACGTGGATGATGCACACACAGACGCTCTAGTTTAGGTAAGACAAGGTCGATGAGTTTTTCTTCACCTGTACATGTTTATTCTCGTTTAATTTAGAGTCGACAACAACAACAACAACAACGAACAAAAAAAAACAGAGTCACATTAATATCACTGGTCTTAAATTACACAACTCACGATAAATCTTCATTTTTGTTGCAGTTGTTGTTGCTTCTATCCATCGTTAGGAGTCGATTAAAATAAAATAAAAAAAAACACATCGTCTTTTTAATCGTTCGGAATATTTCTAATAATCAATGGAATTCTATAATAAATGTCAGGAGTTCAATTCTAAGGTGATTAGATACGGTTGAAGCTTCCGGTATTTTGTAAACTTGTATAAAAGGTAATTGCTAGAAAATCGTTTATTTTACGGTACATTTTTTTCGGAAACTGGGACTCTCTCTAACAGCACAAAATTGATTTTCTTATCTCTAAATTAGGATGATTTTGATTGATGAACGAACCAAATGAGAAAATCGTGTTTGTAATGAGGATTTTCAATAACTACACAAATATAGTTGCTTAATATCCAGTTGTTTTTTTTTTCGATGGTGTACAGTAAAAGGGAGTTGCAGCTACTATTACTACAACGACTACTCCTACTTTACACGCAGCCAAAACAAGTTAGCCAAACAATAGGCTATTTCAACTGATGATTGTTAAGTTGAAAATCGAACGATTTAGAAATATCTATCATATAACAACTGTGGTTAGTAATTTATCGATAAAACTAGGGTGTGTATAATATAGTAGATGATGATGACGACCTATACTGTAATGTATAGTATTTTCTACAAGTGTAAAAGAGTAAGATATAGATAATAATGGATAGAGATAGATTGTTATTTGATTTGTGATCGTTTCGCAAACGGCTATATACAACAACAACAACAACATGCGTTCGGAACATTATTATAATAAAAGCATAAGTCGAGACGGATTGCGGAAGCTCAACAGGGCGTGGTGCTTGGCACTCTCTAACTATGAGGTCAGGTCATCCTGACAACACTACACGTACAACAAGATCATCTCACTATAATCACAATAATTTCAAACAAACAACGAAAATCAATTTAAAACCGTAATGAAATTGTTGGACCGATTTCCGGGTTCGTTATTTGATCGTTCATTGAAATCGCTCTTTAGAAAAAAAAAATGGTTTGATTAAGTAAAACCCTTGTGGTGTGCCGTTAGCAAAATTAATTTTTACGTCTCATTTAATAACTTTCGAATTTTAAGAGGCTCCTATGGTCTTAGTGTAACGGTGTTTGATCTCGATTTGGATAGTTCAACAATTCGATCGTTAAAATTGACGAATCAACAATTAGACTCGACGAAAAGGTGGGCGGTCGAAATTCTACTGCACAGTAGAAAGATGCACCTATTAGAAATTTCGTTTTTGGTAAAAATGTTGATAATGTAGGACATGAAGTGTTAATTTGCTTGAAAATCCGTAGCGAATCAGATAAGTGGCAAACATCAGTTTATCTTCTTCATTTAGTATGAAAGAATATTATACCACCACTAAACAAACAGTGGCGTAGATTATGTTCAGAGTAAAAGGATGGGAAAATCGTTTGAGAAAATATAGAAATATACTAAGTCTGTCTTGAATTTTTTTGTTATCCCATGCAAGGTCGATCCGAAACTACTATAAAACTGGCAACTTCCTGGAGCGGCATAATTTTAAAGGCACCACTAGAAGGTACATCCTGTACTGGACTTTAGAAGTAGCAGCAGCGGAACACGGGGTCGATTGTAACATTTTCCACATTTCAATATGATATTCAAAGTCATGGCTGCAATTGCCCCGAATCGGGGTCAATTATAAAGGGTAAAGGAACGAAATCATCAAAAACAACATATATATCATTTACAATTAGATTTGCAATTATGACAGTGGTACAAATCATTATCTTTGGTGCACTTTTTATGTGACCATGGATTGCAGATTACACATTGAACTCATTTTTCTCCACCTGCACTGTTAGACCATGCTCCCATACAAACAAGGCAGAAATATTCCTCCACGTCTGTCTTATTATTTAATGTGCATGTAATTTTCTATTTCTCAACATTTGTTTTTTTTTCCTAAAAAAAATGTTTAGGCACCTAGAACCATTTTCTTCTTTTGTCTCGTTTATAATTCCTTTTCTCCGGAGAGTTGATCCAAATAAATAGCACTTTTCAATGTAGCTCTGCCTTTCGGTTTTGGTTTAAAGCAGTGTTTCCCAAACTTTCGACATAGGTATGTGTACCCCTTCTATAATTTTCGTAACACTGTGTACCCCTCGTCAAAAAAAATGCATATTGTTTAATAATAATAATAATAATAATTATTATTATTATTATTATAAGTCGCTTTTGCACCAGGCGCAGCAAAAGCCCGGAACCACATGTACCCCTTCAAACTCTTGGCGTACCCCACTTTGGGAAACACTGATTTATAGAATAGACGTGCATTTGTGAGGGAATGATTGTATGTAACACTGTTACATTTGCCCCTGGATTTTATGTTACAGTCGTAAAGTCGTGCCAGCATGTGCAGTACAAGATTTTTTCAATACTTGCCCTTAAAATTCTTTTTAATTAATTTTTTTTTAATTTGTCAATAGTTATTGGTTGCTCTGATGTTGCTATGGAGTTGCTCGATGGTAAAGTATTTACTCAACGGTAAAGGGTTTACTTTGTTTACGTTGAGGTGGGTAAAGTGCTACATTACCATCGGAATTTTGGTCGATAATGTAGTACTTTAACAGCAAGTATTGAAAAAAATATTTTACTTACCTGGCGATAATAACAACAATTACCTAAATCTAAATAGCAGACATATTCACAGCAAAATTTGTGCATATGTGGCCCTTAATTGATTCAAGATTTCATTATGTAAATTAATTTTTAATTTTTTTATTAGATGTCAGCACAATCTCAATTGTTACAATTGACCCCATTTTCCCCTATTCTATTATTAATTATAAAAGGACCGTTGATATAGTTTTATAACAAAACAGCACTGACACGCGAGCTCGTTTTTGGTGACATGCATCTTCAAAGATAAAAATTTTTATAATTCAAATATTATCATAACGGCCAGAGTTGGTTATTAATAATAATTAATAATTATAAATATTTCTATTTTTTTAGTCTTTCCGGCAATACTCCACGGGGACTCCGAGTCAACAGAATCTCGTGTCGTATAACTGCACACAAAACTCGACGTTTCGACTGCTTAAAGACCGTCAAAACTCCATCGGTGTCCGACGAAAACTCTATGAAGGAGTTTACGCCATATATAGAAACTCCGCGTTTCATCCTAATTTATTCGTCAATTTGTCGGCAAAACCGCAAGGGTTTACTTTTGTAATGTGTGACACACCGAGCTCAAAAGGTTCGCCATCACTGCTTTAGGACTATTGATAGATACGGATTTTACTCATTATCAGTTCGGTAAATGTTCTTTCTAGAGGACTCATTTACTGGTTGAATAAACCGTAAGAATGGTTCAATATTTGACAAATTCTCTCACAATCAGTCAAAATTTATTGATAATGCCTTTACTTTGAAAGTACAAAAATCGACTAACCTGCTACTGAATTCCGTCCACAACCTGGGATTTTTCAGATACACCCTTGGTCCTTTTTTTGAACTTTCCAATTACCGTTTAGCCTCAGTCTTTTCATTTGTATCGTGTTCTGTACTTAGGTAGCCATATTTTCATTTGCAAAATACATTTGCTTGTTATCGTGAAGATTACATTAATCGCGTATCAACGTTTTTGATAAGACCTGAACAAAGGACGCTTTTTTGGATTTGTTTGTTGGTGTTCAGTTGTGTGCCAGTCTTCGAAGTCTTAACGGTGATTTAAAAAATTGTGATTCTTTAATGAATTAATTAATTAAATACGTCTATTGCTAGAGTTAGTGTAAGTGCCCATGTCTTTGGTATGAAAACAAACATCCCATGCCGGACGGCTCCAGTATTCCCATAAGGATGGTAAATTTTCAAATAATCCTGTTTTTTAGAAATCTAAAAGATTTTTTCTTTTTGTTATAGTTATGCAGTTTTCTACTGGAACCATACCGTGAGTCTCTTTTCTTTTCTAAACGCCGTCCCTACGAAATGGGCGATTTTTTAATTGTTTTGCACTCTTTTAATACAAAATCTTTTGTGTCACTTTTCGATGAGACACCAAATGTTTTTCAAGAATTCGACAAAGAATTATAGCGATTATTTTAGCATTTTAAAACGTAATGCAAATTTTTCTTCTTGTCAACAATTCAGAAAAGAAAAAAGTATTAAAACCGATGGATAATTATTTACTTTTTTTGATTATTATTCTGGAGAGGGAGGCAGGAAGTTTGCCTGGAGCGCCAGGAAAGCTTGCACGAGTCGTTGCCATGTCTATTATAGAGTTGTTCGCAATTATCGTTAAAACTAAAGACTGAATTTAAATATTGGAACAGGTCGCCCAAAAACCTGAGAGGAAATTTTTTACGCTACAGAAAAGCAATTAACAGGGATTTCGTTCCAACAACTTTATTCGTCTCGCTATTGCAATCATAAAGATAGAATAGTGACTAAAAAAGGGTTTCCAAAAAAATTTTACGTTTTATTGGGAAAATTGACTAACTGAATAATTACTTCTTGGTTAAGCAGGGCATGAAGTTTGCTCGAAAAGCGGGAGCTAACCACCTAACCACTTATCTTCTCTATTTAGCTTGATAAAGTACCATATTATCTTAATCCAAATAATGACGTAGATAATAAGAGGAGCATATGTATTATTTTTGCAAAACTAACAATTTTCTGAAAAATTACTTCTCTTCAAATAGATCTGCACAGATACTTTAAATAGCATAAATACTTTAAGATTCTGCTAGCTAAAGCAATAAGATTGTTCGGAAGGCAATTTGAGGCAGTGCTAGTGATTATTGCGCGTATTATTGCCATTCCTCAATGTAAACCTCAAGCTTGTAGGAAATGCTAAAATGTATTCCCCTAGTGGTTTTTCGATTTAATCAAACAGAGAAAAGTCACAGAGGCCATATCAGGTGAACTTGGTGGCTGTTGGACAGTCCTGCTTTCGTTTTTGGACCAAAATTCACGGATAATGAAGTCACTGTGCGACGATGCATTATTGTGGTGCAAAATCCCACAAATCGCTTCTTTTTTAGCGAATTGCTTCGCGCAAACGTCTCATAACGCCTAAATAATACTCTTTATTAACTGTCTGACCATCTAATAAATATTCGTGATGCACAATACCGTTTCTTTTGCGATTGAAAACGAGGTGTTTTTTTTTTGGTCTTGGCTCATTCGGAGCTGGTGCCTGAATTGTGTGTAGTACTCATAAACCCACGTCTCGTCACCAGTAATGTTAAGTTTGATGAACACTTCTGAAGCGTTCATGGACTGTTTTCTTTAGAGTATCATTGCCGAAACAGTTTCCCAATATTTACAAGGTTTTCGCACCATTGAATCCATTTTTAACACAAAATTTAATACAAACTCGTTGTTGCAAATTCAACATCATTTTCGCAGATGTAGGTACTCAAGTCGACGTAATTTCTACAAATGTCAAGCTAAGACGATAAAATTTGGAGGCAATGTCAATGATAGATGTGGCAATATAACTAAGCAAACAGAACTCAAATCAGTTGACTCAGAGCGCTACCTGGTGGTAATTCCGGGTACTTTGTGATCATTCGATGGAAAAATTGAGTAGTTCCAGCGTCCATCATTCTTCTGATAAAAATGTCGACTTTGTTTGGCCTGAATTTGCTTGAGAAATCTATTTGGCCAGATGAAATGCCTTAGCAAAAGCAATTGCTTAGTTTCCAAAAAATTGTCTTTCTTTATTTATGTCCACAACAAAAGGATGGAAAGATCATTGCAGAAAATAAACAAATATTTCGTGACTGCACTAACGAACGCAATAAAGTCGTTCAGAAGAAATTTCAATTCGAGATTATGAACTATAGTAAAGTATTAGTGTATTTTCTATTAAAAATATCAATTTCTTCTGTAAGTTTCTGGATCTGTTGCGACTTAATTTTGTGGTTTTGTGGCCTCAAAGCGAATCTCTTAAGTCACCGCGCCTACTATACTATCAAACAGAAATTGTTACAGTTTCGTAATGATGTTAGATTTGTTTTAATCAACAAAATTCTAAACAACATTTCTTTCAAAATTCCACATCTAAAAATATGTGTGGAATGAATGATTAATTGCATACTTGTCACTTTATAAATTAATCAAAAAATTAAACAGACAGTAATCAGCCTAGAGCTTCCGTTCATTTATTTATTCATTTTTTTTCGTTTTATATTTGCCTTGTTGCATTCGTCTTATTTCCAATTTAAATGAAAATTGTTTTCTCTACCGAAAAAACGAATTGCTTCAAGCAACATTTGCAACTATTATCATCATTCTTGCTAGAGAACAACAACTGCACAATCGACAAATCTTTGTGCCATTGTCTATTCAAGTCAAGCGTAACTTGTAACTGAACAAGTAATGCAAAAAAATACGAGTGGTACTCGGAAAAAATGCCCCATTTTCTAAAACGGTATTTTTCAACATTTCGTGTATATCGATTAAGTTTTATGTAACTTGTTGTAATAACTCTAAAGTTGCATGTTTTACATTAATCGAGAAATTGGTTTATTTTACTTTAAAACGAAAATAGCCGCACGTGCTTTCTACATTCTCTTTTTCTTTGTGGATTGAAGAACAACAACAACAGCAACAGAAAAAAAACGACTTTAAAGCTACTATTAACTACCTATCTTGTTTCTTTTGTGCTATATGTTTCTCTTTCACTATCGTTGTTCAATTCTTGTTGTTGTAGTTGTTGTTATTGTTGTTTGTATTGTTAGTAGTCGTGGCCGAATTGGTATTAATATTGCTTCATCTATCTTATTTGATCTATAACAATTGCGATTTCCTAAACTGTATATGATTTAATATGGTCTTGGACGATTTTTCTCGATAACAATCCCAAATATGTCATGGACACGTGTACACGTTTCCATTGTTATCAAAACAGTTGTCTGCCGTGAATTGGTGAATCATTTGCAAATTGCGAAAATTCGATTGCGTTATTTTTGCTTTGCAACACATTTTCTTTTGGGTTTTGCCTTTTTATCTTGATCTGTATATGTGTGCATTGGAAAGCAATAAAATTTCAGGATTCTTGATTTGATATGCTTTTGTATTAGAATGATTGTGTTATAAATGGAAATAACATGCCGGTTTTGGTCGTGACCGCTCGTTGAAATCTCCAATAAATTTTAAAGAATTCTCATATAATATGGATTTAGAAATAAAAACAACTTTATAAAATGTCTTTATTAGCCGAAATCGGGAAATCAACTTGAATTATTGGAAGTTTAAATGGAAATTTAGATCGAAATCGTCGGTTTTCAGCATTTTTCGAATTTCGACTTTTCAATCAATTGTTTTATGTTTTCCAATCCACAGGATTTCGATTGTTCAAGAAACTTGCTTCAGCCGCTTGAATTTTTAATCAATATTTCAGCAATTATTTAACGTTTTTCAGGATATTCGTCTGTGGTAATTGATTAATTTATAAGTTTGTTGTATCGAATCCGTAGCAATTGCGCCAAAACCAGCAACGTGTGACTGAATTTTTTCAGTTTTCATTTGAAACTTTTCAACCAAGTTTACTGTGTAGAATCTCCACTTAAATATTGAACGAAGCCGTTTGCAGGATAATCTTTCCTCTTCCCGTCAAAGGCTGATTAGAATCGGAAGTTTCACCGCATGTTCGCACGTAACTCTGAAAAATCGCTTAAAATGGAAATTATATGCAATCACATTTCGTGATCTCTTGTAAGTTTAAATTATTCATCATCTGATTAAATGATTGCCGTGTTTACAATAAAAATCGAGTGTTTGTGTCGAAAAAAATGTGCCAATTAGAAATTCAGCTTCATTTTGGAATCGATCACTGAATTTCCCAATATTGTCGTAATCGAAGACTATTAATTCGAGATTTACGATATTTCCTCAACTTAATAACGGCTTTAACGGTTAGCTTTCAATAGATGTGGAAATTTTATTGGAGGAATTCGAGAATTTGCACCGATTTCCACGTGAAAAGGCGCCGGTTCGCTTCGTGATCGCCCATTGGAATCTCCTCATTTGCAAATAATCGTTTTGTATAGAAAAATTAGCACACTTTTTCCAACAATTTCCAACAAAATTCTTATCGCGTTTGTTGTAAATTTATGTTTTCTTTCTCGAGTCTGCTTATCGGCACGTTACATTTTTTTTAAGTTATTTTAAGAGTCATAAAAACGGTACCGTAGGTGGTGTATTATTTTTATTAAATTCGTTATCTGATTCGTATCAGAATCGTCATCAACACAATTGTCGTCTTGTAATCAACCTACACAAACGAAATTTATAAACGTTCCTCCCATAACTGTGTCTTTGCAGACGAGATACGACAGAAACCAAAAAAAAAACGGTTTTATTTTTTCGATTCAAAAACATCGTCCATTTCCACACAGTCAATGTTTTTATCTGTTGTAATAAAGTGTGTAATTTCCATTGCAACTCTTAATCGGATAAACGTTGATGATATGTTAGAGGTATGTAATGTATTCAAACTACCGTAGTTCAGTAGCAATCGACAATCTAAGATCATCTCAGGTCTCTTGGCTGGTCTCTACAAGATACTCCACTTTACCATAAGCTACCGTGCCAAGATAACGTGCACGCCTTCAAATCGATTTTGGGGGTAAATTGTAATAATACTGGTATTGCATCGGCAACATTGATGCAATATTGCGGTCACGCTTTACCTTTTTGTTGTTGTTTGTTTTGTTGATGGTAAAAATGACGAAGGCCGCGCCTATTGTTTTAATCTGTGTAGTGCAAGTCGTCGTAAGAAAAATTGTCAGATTCTCCACGATTTTTTTCTAGTTTTATTCATTCAATTCCGATAAGTAACGCAAATGGACATGGCATCTCAGCTACAGACCAACTGATTAACATTTTTATTACCAACAGCATAGTCGCAAAGTCACTGACACAAACTCGACCAGCCACAACGCTAATTATTCTTAACAATTGGCTGAAATTGAGTTATCTGGAGTCTTGCCTTCATTGCTAACAAGCCTACGTTTTTGTATATTAATAAGCGCGATTTCGTGTAGGCTCGATGTTATGCCATTCATTGTTTCAGTATTGTCGAATTTCAATGGCAGGAAGTCGATCGTATTCAAATTGGAATCGATAAAATGCTGCTTCTGTATGGCAACCGAACATGTGGGTGTCAATGTTTTGAAATTTCCGAATGGGAATCATGATTTATAAATAAATTTTATGATCGTTTTTGTTCGATAAAGAATGAAAGCTCTCGTTCGGTTTTGGTGAACTTTAACCCGGCCGTATTTAAAGCGAAAAAAAATCGGTATTTCTTTATGGATCGATACGGTGAGGGTATACAGCGGAAGATTATTCGTTGTATAATGTTTTCTATTCTATAAAACATTTACCGCAGTCATTGATATGAATCATCCGACGGCACGAGTCGCCTTCAGTAAAGTTAAATTACTAAACATTGTTAGGCATTCATCACGACTTATGATGTATGGATTATTTCAATATGTTGGCTGGTTTTCTGTACATTTCGCCTGCTGATAGAAGCGGGGATCTGTGGCAAATTACGCTTGGAAATTGTTTTTCGGTTCGAACAACTCGGTCACGATACTATCGGAATTTTCGATATAAAGTTCATCGATCACTTACAAATTTCTGTTGATTTTTCTATTCGACAACAAGTCAAGTGTCGACGATTTCCGTGAATACATCGCCGGATAATTACCGCCAACATACCATTTAAGGTTGTTGTAAGCGAACGATTTAGAAATACCTACATTCGAACTAATTAATTCTAATTTAATCAAATTATCGAGGAAATTTCGTTCGTGTCATTGAATTTTCGAATCGTTTATAAAATTTTAGAAAATTTCGGATGTGTTTTATAAAGAGAGGAAAAAATGCTCCAGTTTTTCCAGCCGAAAATTCACTTTCTAATCGGTTATTGGTCGTAAATTTCGTTGGATTTTTTTCAGCCTAATAAACGTCATGTAGTAATTTTAAATCTTATTAACATAAAAATTTTATTGCTTTATTTTCTTTCTTTTCTATTACTAACACTACAAAAACTGATACTTCCCTTTCGTTTGCTGCTCAATCATTTATTACGAATGAATAAAAAGACAACGACAGTGAAACAACAACAACAACAGCAGCAGCAGCGGCAGCAGCAGGAGAAAAAATCGTTGAATAATTTGTATAGAAATTAAATAGCTTAAGTCTAATAAAGAATGAAATACAATTGATTGTGCCGGAGGTGGTAGTTTATTTGTACACTCGATCTACACAATTATACAAGTTTATTACTTTTACAAGACTATTATTAATTCATTTGATGTTGGTTTTTCGTGATTTATACGACCTTGACGCGGGTACACCCAAACCCTGAAAAACGCCGTCATAACCAACCACTAAGCTTGCACTAATTGTTATTGAGTCGATGAAAGTAGCACACGTAGAGCCGCAGTAGCAGGACTCGAATCCCATTCGGGGATCTAAACCAAATCGGTACGCCAGTGATGAGGAGTAGTACCACCGCGACGCTAGTAGTTCTCAAGTCAAAGGGGAGACTTCTTCTTTGTGGACTCTGGTTTGTCTCCCGAAAGTGCTCGAAGCAGCCTAAAGTGCCCAAGCGAATCTGTAGTCGTCTAAAAGAGACATTTCATCATGATCGGTGGGACTTTTCCAGATTCTTTTACTACCAATGCAAAATGAAGAAACTTACTTTTTTGAATTCTCCTTGTATAGTTTTTGAGTGTTTTATGCGATCTTGCAGATCCAAACAACAATTTCCTCGAAAAGAAAGAAGCATCTATAGCAGGGGCGGACTTACCAGGCGGCTAATGAGAATCTAATAATTGGAATCCCAGTAAGCCTAAGGGTGTGTTCATGTCGGAGATATCTCACTTCGATACCTCGTTATCTCGCTACTTAGATACGAAAACAAAACTTATCTTCAATTATCCGAAGAACCTTTGTAGTTCTTTCAGTTTTTCCCGCTTAGTTAAAATAATTGGTCACAGGGCTCCAAAAATCTACGTCCACTTCTGCTTCGGAGAATCGTATTTTCTATGATGTTGCTCTTTTTATTACAATCCAAATAGCCCTAGTGCTAGAAATACGCTAGCGACTTACTTTTTGTTTTTTTGAAGAGAATTTCAGGAAAAAATAGCTTGTTAACTAGAAGTTTCAGTGACTGCAATCCGAGGTGAAGGCACGAACTTTTTTTGAGTTGTGGCTTTTCTAAAATCCTACCAGAAGTCGTTGGTATGAATCTGACTCATAAACTCGTGAAGAGAATAAATGGTTGTGGAACTACCTTTGGCACTCTTTAGATTAAGAAATCGGTGGAGCCTCAAATAGCTTCCCGACTTCTTTTTTTTTGTTGCTGGAAAACCTCCTTTCTGTATTGCAAAAATAAGTAATTTTTTTAGTATCGTGATCACGGTCTTGAAGGGCCACTCAAACCCTTGAATATTCTCAAAATTTGTACAGATTTCTAGATAATGATGCAGTAACGCTGAAAGATTTGCATTTTGGGAAATTTAACCAAAAGTACCGAGTTTTCCTAAAGATCTTGCTTTGACGAAATTCTACACTCCTTTGAAATCATGTTTTTTGTGACCTTTGCTGAAAATCTGCCATGTAGAATTACCAGTTTGCGTCACCGAAGAGCTTGAAGAAGCCTAGAGTGCCAAAATGAATCGGTAGTCATGACAAATTGACAAATGCTATAGATTCTTTTGAGAAACACACAGTAACAGAGATACTGATAATAATATGAGAGAAGAAATAAGCCCTCTTGTGTTATCTCACTATATAGATCTTTTCAATGATTTGTATAATCTTGAGCCAAGTCCTGAAAAAACATAATTATTGATTTGCATTTAATTTTTCAGGAAAATCGCACTCAGTTAATGATGTCCTCAAAATCTATGTCACTCTCATTGGAAAACAAAGTAATTTTGCTTGCTGATTGAATCACTTTCAGTTTAGTAGGGTAGAAAGGGGCAAAACGGGGTACTTAAGAAAATATTTAGCTTTCAGGGGTTTAAATATGCTGAATCTTCCTTTTCTTAAATGGAATTAAAATAGGTAAATCAAATTTTTAGCTATATACCATAATTTTTTTGCGGCAAAATAGGGTACCCATCCAAAAAGTAAGATAATTTTTTTTTATAATAAAATTATGGTAAATTAATGAATAAAAATTTAAAAAATGGGCTCACGACTCATGTGCGCGTATCTAAGACAAAAATATTGAATTGAGTTGTGATTATTGTAAATCGATTTAGGAAATATTAAATTAGTAAAAAAAATTTTTAAAATTTTTCGAAAATCATTTTATCACATAGAATAACGTAAAATAATGTTAGAACCAACTTTTGAGCATTTCAGAGACATTTAAAGAAAAAAAATTTTTTTGACTGAACTTTTAGGGTACTACATTTCACCCCTACCCCGTTTTGCCCCCCTCCCGCCCTACATTTACTACAAATACGAGATGAGCTTCCTTTCTTACATTCCTTCAAACACGGATTTTCCTTACTGATACATATAATCTTGAGTCAAATCCTGAAAACACTACAGAAATTGATGAATTGCGTCTAATTTTTCAAGAAAATCGCACGCAATGATTTCTTCAATGCAAAATCCGCGTCAATCCCAATATAAAACAAAGAAATTTTGCATTGCAACTGACTCATTTTCAGGCCTGCAGAGTTATTACAAGTACGAGATAAATCTCCTGCAAGGATTTTTCATCCTTTCTGATTCTGTATTCCGTATGCTGAAAACCATGTTCAATCAAGTACCTACTAATTTTCGACACGTATTAGTTCATGCGATAGCAATGCAAGTCGAAGGCACGAACTTGTTTTGAGCTGTGGTTTCTCTCAAATCTCCTGTCAAAATTTGCTCCAGTAGCAGATGAAGAACAGAACTTCTTTCTTTATCGCCTGTGGAACATTGTTTCTTTTGACATATCTTAATCAAGTACTAATAAAGTCAATTAGTACATGCTGACTGTTAAAGGTGCGCCTGAAAACAACATTTTTTGGTTCGCATATCTTTTTATTTTTTCAGAAATTACATAACAGTAGTTTTCTTATCAAGTTAGTAATGTGATCACGGGCCACCCAAGATGCCAATCCTAAAAACGCCCCAATCATAGGAGAAGTATCAAAACTTGCCTGAAAGCTGAAGGAAACACTAAAAGATTAATATGAAAATTTAGGAAATTCTCCCCAAATGCAGAATTTTCAATTCAGACTTGTTGCTCTATTGTTGAATAATTTGAAGCAGATCTCCATTTGATTAATAAACTTTTGGTTATCAAGTACCTACTTGATAACGGATGAAGATAGCATCATCCGAAATGTTGTACTGTATTAGAAATAAATAAAGTGACGATAATTAATGTACAAAAGTGTATTAATCAAGAACCAACATTATCGAGAACATTTAAACAAAATCTCCACTCTTTTGATTTCATGTTATTCTGTCATCTTTGCTGAAGAAAAATTGATTATTGTGCCGTCACCACTACGTATCAGTTACCTTTAACACAGTATAAACAGACCGTAAAACATGGATCGTATTTACGCTGAACCCAATTAAAATACGATTCTCCATGAAGGTTAATCCCGAATAAAAATTACAAAAAAAAAAAATTGCGCCCCACTAGCAATAGAAATACTAGAGAAAAAAATGTATAAACACAACGATCTGACCTATTTACACAACACACTTTCGTAATAAATTTGATACAATTTCAGGATAAAACAAATATTAATTTTCTATTATATTGGATGATGTTAGGTGTGGTCTTGTGCATTGTCCACGTCACTTACAATCAAGGTGATACACTTTTCTTCCACACTTGATAGTCTTCAAGACTTGTTGTAGTCGTTATCGGTTGTTTTTTATATATCAAATTTTTTTTCACTTCTCATTTCTCTGGCATTACTTAATAAAAGGCATCACGATGGTGGCGAACCGGCGACGACCAGCACTTCTTGTCACTCAAACATCGACCTTAACATTTAAATAAAATCGAAACTAGCAGCAACAACAACAACAACAAACAAGAACAACAGACATTAATTTTAATTGAAAACGAAAACAATTAAGAACCGAATTTTTCAGCAGTTGGAAGAAAATCGACCTAACCGTTAGCTAAGTGTCATGGTCGTCGAATTATGCAACTCATGATCTATTACCATTATTATAAGAGATTTACCGATTTTGTTGGATACCTCGCCTATTTATCCATTTTTTTTTCATCTGAAATTTCGTTATCATTCGATATTTTCAACGAACTATTGTGGCGACAGATAAGGTTATTGGACATTACGCCATTATTACCATACTCTTCTGATAACCTTGTCTTTAGAAAAAATCTTGAAATGTTGTAGAGTTTAATAGAAATATGGGTGTGGTATTAGATCGTTTCTAATATTTTACAATTGTAAATTATAAATAAATAAATATTTAAAAATGCTCCTTTTGTTGCTATTTCTCTTTAATTAAATTGCTTTTAAACTACAAAAATTATATTGAAATCGGAGTAAAGCACTATTCGTGTTTCTTAATTAAAACCATTAGCGTCTATAATTAGCGTATAGTCGACCACCACACCCTGAAGGATTCCGCTGAAAAAAAAACAACGAATTGTTCCACATCGTCCAACACGCGTTCAAATTTTGCGTTGACCCAATTAAATTCGATAGAATCGTGATAGTAGCTAACAATTGTCTTGTTTAATAATTTTTTTTCGTTGTTTAGTTTCAAATTTGCGAAAGAGTCGTGTTGGCCTTGTCCGATTGACGAACGAAGCCCCTGTAGTAATTCTCAAGATATTGACTGGATTACTTTAACTTCGAATGGGGTGTGGTTGTGTTATGTATTTCGACGTGGCTATGTGTGTGTGTGTGTGTGTGTCAGTGGCTCACCCACTCTCTTACTCGATTTTCTCTCTGTTTCTTGCAATGTTTTTACTTTAAACTTATGCTTTATTAGAGTAATACGTTCTGTGCCTACCAGGCACTATGGCTTATTATTGCAACTATCGATGGACGCCCGTGGCTTCTTTATGATCCAATACCGATCTCTATGCATGTCGACGATAATCTGTTGTTGTATCCAGTATGTGGGGTGGCAATATCGGCTACAACACCAATAATCTTGAATCTTCATACGCAACACACACAAAAAAAAAACTGTTGAAAATAACAGGAATTTCAATCGATTAAACTCGATAAATAACACTTTAATTAATAGAATTTATTGAAAAACAAGAGAAAGGTAGTGTAGTGATGTTGATTTTTTTGTCGTTATTTAATTACGCATTTCCGCTACCTTCACCATATGGTAAAATGAAATATTTTTTGACAAGAATTTCAAAATGTAACATCCTGTCAATCTCGATATATCTATCAATGTAATCTATGTAGATTTCTATCGAAGAAGAAAATGTAAAAAAATTCTATCAGATCAATTTAAAATCGATTTAATTGAAATTACAGACGGGTTTCGGTCGTGATCGCCCGTTGAAGTCTCTCCAACAAATTCCATCAATTTCCTAGTCTAATCAAATTATATCGTTTTATGTGCAATAAAAGCATGCCAATAAAACGATTTTATTGATAAGTCAAGTACAATATTAGATTTCATAGTTGTAATAATTTCAGACTTTTTATAGTAGAGAGATGTCTTCAATTCCAGGCACTAGGAGTGAGCAAATAATGCTATTAAAATACCAGTTAGGCAATGTTAACGAATTTACTTTCTTTTCAAGTTGAGTACTTTTATGAAATGTTTCAAAATTTAATGATATAATGGTAATTTCAGGCCGGTTGCAGTCGTGATCATCCATTGAAGTCTCTTACAAATTCTTAGAATTTCCCATTCTAATCCAATTCTATCTTTACTTTAATAAGAAAATACACGTGAAAAAGCATTTTTATAAAGTTTTTCATTCAGCACTTGATAATAAAAAAACTGAAAAAAATACTGTTAAATCATATCAAAATTGGACAATAAAGAAAGAGAATACAAGTGGACGGCGAGCAAACTCTAGAATTCAAGAGTAGAAAACCAATTTTAATAAGTTTGATGTATAAAAGCTGCTTAAAGTAACTTTTGCAGTGTAAAGGAATTTACAGTCTTCTTTGCAGGCAAATTTGTAAAGATAAACGGGAAACAAGTGGCGAATAGACAAACTCTTGGAGTCAATAAAAAGTGTAAAATGCGGTGAATAATGGAGATTCTTGGATAAAGCTTGAATTTGTGCCTTGAGTCACCATTAAACTTTCCACCTAGTTTCAGGAAAGTATTAATTTTGATTGAATTTATTGTTCGCAAAAGAGTTCTCTGGAGGAACGTGTTTGCTTACTTTTCTAGTTTAAATTATAATACTGCAACTATTTGATGATGATTGACATGATATTTCAGGGAGGTTTCGCTCGTGACCACCTGTTGAAGTTTCTTATCAGTTTTAAGAATTTACACCAGAAAGCGATTTTTTATGAATCTCTAACTTTCACCCCTTGGTAGGTAATAATAATAACACTGAAAAAAAAAGACAAAATCGGGGAAATAAGGAAAATAAAATTCTAGTAGGTAATTGAAATTCTCGTAGTGAAATACCATTTTCTTTTTTGGAATTTGCAGGACAAAAGCTGCAACTTTTCAGGTTCTGAAATATTAACAGTTCTCATTGTATTCTGATTTGGTGATTTAACGTTACAAAAAAAACTGACTGAAAAAGTCTTCCCAGGGCGAAGTTTCTTTCTTGACTTAGATTATAAAATTGTAAAATGAAATTTCAGCAGGGTTTCGCTTATGATCACCCATTGAAGTTTCCTATTAATTTTCAAAAATTTTCATTCTAAAAATTGGTAGATAACAATAGCAACACAGAAAAAATGAGAAAACAATAAAGGAAGCTAACAAAAACTATATTTTTAATTTTCTTGAATTTGCTGAAAAAAAGAAAAATTTTCAGGTGGTGGCATGTTTACTATTTTACAATATTCTAGCGGTGGTAAATAGAAAACTCTTAGAACTTACAAAGAGATGTAAAATTCTGTTAATCTTGAATAGAATTGCGGCCAAATTTGTGCCTTGAGTGACCATTAAACTCTCCACCCAGTTTCAGCAAAGTATTAATTTCGATTTAATTTATTGTTTGTAAATAATGCAGCGGCTGATAGAAATAAACAATCTGTATTGTTATTTTGTTCATTACAGAAAGATTTAAGGAAGTAATTTTTTTAGAGTTAAATTATAAAATTCACTTAAAATTCCAAAAGGGTTTCGCTCGAGATCACCCGTTGAAGTCTCCTACAAATTTTACGAATTTCCTATTCGTAATGAACTTTATCGTTTTATTAACAGCAAAAAATATGTCCAAAGGCGATCTTTTCAAAAAACTCTAAAAAATGGAAGAATTACAAATCCTCCACTTAAGACCATTGAAGCCAACAAAAACTCTTTATTTTTTAGCTAACCGAAAGTCTTACAGTTTTCATAATACCCTGTAAACTAGGTGGGAATATAAATCTCCTTAGAACTAACAGAAAAGCATGAAATTCTGTGAATAGTTTCTTGCTTAGAATTGCTTGGTTTTTGACTTCGGGGATTATTAAGGTTTCCACCCAGTTTCAGTAATGTATTTATTATGTTTACAAGGAATGAAGCGGTTGATAGAGACTACAATTTTTTTTTTGATGAAGTCTTTCTAGAGGTAAGAAGTTTACATTTCTGTTGGCTTAGACTATAGAATTGCAAAAATTTAACGATTTACTCGAAGTTTCAAGCGGGTTTCGCTCATGATCACCCGTTGAGGTCTCCAATTAAATTTAATAATATCACCGTGTCATTTTATTAACAATAAAACAGGCCAATAAATCGAGATTTTATTAACGCATAAACCACAATATTACGTCTTAATTGGTGTTTGATAATAAATTGATCTGTTTCGAGAAAAACGAAGGCAAACTAAATAGACGATGGGAAAGCTTCTATATTCAGGAAAGTTGGTGCGTTAAGTGAACGTTGAAATCTTCGATGATCCTTTACAAATTTTCTAATCAAATTTTATTTTTATTTGCGAATAACTGAAAACGTTGAAAATTTATAAATCAAGAAAAAAAATGACAGAGTGTGGATCAAAACTCACCGACGGAAACAACTTTTGCGGTGGGCCCTTGATTTCTCATATTTCTCGAAGAATTCGATTTGATTGAAATTACAGGCGGGTTTCGTTCGTGATCGCCCATCGAAGTCGCCAAATAAATTTCACAAATTCCCCATTCTGATCGATTGTCGTTGAATTTATCAACGGAAAACACACCGATAAATCGATTTTATTGATGAATAAAACAAAATATCACATTTAATAACTGCAATTTCAGTAATTTGTATTGTAATACTGGACAAAAATTATTAGTAGTTTCGTTATTATTTTTTGCTCTAAATAGTTAATAATTTTACAAGAAACTCTCGTTAAATTGGCATTTTTACTTGTAAATCATGTCGCTGCATGTTGAAACGTTTATGATACAGATATTATCTAATATCACTGTTATTTATAATCTTTATATAATACTTAACAACGTATATTTCTCTATTTAATTTGATATTGCCGTTTTATCAAGATTTGCTGAATGATCTTGCAAATTCTAATAAATTCATATCGCTTTTCATGCTGTTAAACGGCCAACTTTCCAACGTAATGGATGCTGAAAATATTTCAAAAAAAAAGAGACATCAAGTGACGCAAAGACGCCGTTTCCTGCAGGACAAACAATCTAATAATGAATGTATCTGGTTGTTATTTAATTGTTAATAATTTTCTTTTAATTATTTAAACGTTGATTGACACGCCATCATTACTTCTTTCACTTGTCACAATTACTGTTATTATTAAAATAATCAGTCGACGATAATAAGGCTTCGCTACACAAAAATATTGCATTGCTACCAGTTCAGTAGATTGAATGCCACCCATGTGGCCGAAACTAAGGTTTCCAAAAGATTTTGTTAAATCTGCCCACACACAACGAGCAAATTTCATCTCGACTTGGTAAAAATTTAGATAAAATTCACCATTTTACAGTCATCTTTTCAACATAAAATCCACCACCCACACACACCAACGTCATAACGAAATTACAGTCTCCTGAAACGAGGAAGAAAAAAAAACCGAACATATTATGCTAATAAAAACAAATTCATGACAATGTTGGCTTTCACAATAAAAATATGGTTTACAGAGTCATATTTTCCGGTATCACGATACACCGGGCGACTCATCTTGAATTTCATAATAATTATGTTGGATAGTTGTTGTTGGATTGCTACAAATTGTCCTGTGATGATCCGATAAAATAAACGACCTCCCACGAGAGGAGCCCAAAAAAGATCAAAATCGCCTATTATTTATTATGATAAATAGTTTCAACTACAACAGAGAGTTGATGACATCTGCGTAAATCGTCCGGATGTTAATCTAAATATTTAATTTAAAATAATAAGGCTCCGGATTGTGTATACATGTTTTTATGTCATTCGTTCTAATGTGCTTCGGGTTAAAAACGTGCAGTTCGTGAGTTGGGCGCACGCCACCATCACACAGATGTTGGGAGTTTCATACGATTCAAATTAAGACAATTTTTTGTTTTTGTTGTTGTAAGAAAACAAAAACGAACTTAAAGTCATTGAAAATTACAACATCAGACAATAGATTAAGAGAGTAGAAAATTTGGCCTAAATTCCATCGTTTGTCACACACAATTGCAAATTACATTGAAATTGCGGTTTTATTACATCGAATAGAAAACAAACACACACAAAAAAAAGAAGTAATGAACATGTTTGAATTGAAATCCGGGAAATTCACTGCAAGATTTGCATGTGTATGTCGACTAAGACGAATCGTTAGATGAGGTATTCATTCAAAATTCGTATAATTACAGGCGAGTTTACGCCTTGACTAGTCATTGAAGTCTCCCGGTAATTTCGCAAAATCTTCACGGTTGTTATTGGAATTTCAATAAAAATTTCAATTTTAATACAATTTTTTTTATATTGAGTGATGAAATTGTTTGGAAAAAGATTCAAAAGTGTTCCAATTACAGTGTTTTTGTGATCGATGAGAATAAAAACGTTCTGTACAAAAAAATATGATTACGAATCTATTAGATTGAAACGAGTTTTTGTGGCAATAGAAGAATTGTAATCAAATGATTTTTTTTTCTCATCCTCACTATATTCCCATCGATAGGAAAGCTCCAATTCTATTCAATTCAGATCTTAAGACTGTTAAAAAAAAGTCTTCAGTACACGTCGAAATCCTGCGGAAGCCGTGTTGCTTGTAAATGATGTAATTATTTGTATAAACAGTTTCGTGGCTAATTAATTGCAGTAAATGTTGTGGCTTCAAACAATAATTGCTACTAATCAATACTTACAAAACTGATAAATGCTAATGCAGACAAGTCTTTTTGTAATTATGCAAAACTCTGCTTTAGTCTATCATTTAATTTTTTTCTCACCATAAAATTGAAAAAAAGTGGAATTTCCACTTCCGTTATTTATTTGAGTCGCAATTTTCCACATTTATTGGAGAAAAACGGGAAGAAAATAACTAATCCTGCCTAGTATCGACGTAATTTCGGATCACCTCTTTTGCGATGCTTCTTCATCATAGAGAAGTTTCTACAATTATTAATGCTTCTAAACCAACCAGATACTCTCAGATTAGGCCTGAAGTTAGTGATGAGCAAAGCAAGACCAAGTCCAAGACTACAATAGTCTTGATATCGGTCTTGGTCTTGGTCTTGCACAAATGTTTCTAGTCTTGGTGTTGGTCTAGGTTTTGCTCATTAAGTCTTGGTCTTGGTCTTAGTCTTGCGTATTCAGTCTTGATCTTAAGAAGATGATGCTAATTTAAAACTGAAAGCAACTAGACGAAGAAGAGGAAGAAGAAGATGATGATGGAGAAGAAGAAAAAACAGAAGAAGAAGAAGCCGATTGCAGTACTATGACACATCATCTCGATTCAGATGCAGGAAGTTTAGATTTTTCCCTAACCAAAACGGAATCATCAAACAATATTTTTGATTTTGAAATAGATGATCCAAGTAGGTACAGGGCCAAAACATTTATCTAAAAAAATTCGAGATTTCTTGCTACAAAATTGCCCTTCACAGGTAAATAAAATTTTTTCTAAGGACGATGCAGGGCGGAAGTTCTCCAAAACTTATTACATCCGAAAGCTCCCAAATGGAGAAATAGTTCGAAGAAAATCTTTATTATATTCGATATCAAAAACTTCAGTTTTTTGTTATTATTGTAAATTGTTTTTCTAAAGGGTTGTTTCAAGAGAGTTTGCACACGGGCGACTGATTCAGACATAGGCGACTGATCCAGACACGGCGGCTCTGATCCAGACATAGGAACAAAAAACACTTATTCCGAGGAAATTTGTGTAGGAATCTTTTTTTCAAACAGTAGTAAAGTTTCTTTATTCCTATATTTATTGTTAGTGTTAAAATCTAGTAAAGCAAACTAAATATTTCAAGAACAAACAACGTTTCGTGCCAAAAAAAGAATATATCAAAAGTGTTTCGAATAGTTTAACTATTAAATTGACTGGAAGTAGTAAATTTTACTTTAGTCTTGCGTATTTGGTCTTGGTCTTGAATATTCGGTCTTGGTCTTGGTCTTGGTCTGTGTGCTGGGTCTTGGGCTTGGTCTTGTTATATAAAGGCAATCTTGGTCTTGCATTTTTGCAAGACCAAGACTAATTTTGTTCGTCACTACCTGAAGTAGAAGCTCGGTGATGAATTTCGCGGTAACTTCTTTTTTGAAGAGGGTGTAAGTTCTGGAAGTCCACAAATAGGTCCATTAACAGAATCAGCAGTCTTGAACGCTCTAGGTGACTTTCTATGAATTCAATGGTCATCGCTATCGGCTTTAGCATTCTATAATTACTGTAAAACAGCGATAGCTCTGTTACTTATTGTTTGATAATCCAGTCATATTGCAAAGATAAAAAATGCTTTCAAAATCTAACAACTTTTGGTTCTTGAATCATCGTTTTTATCGATATGGATCCTAGGTATACCGTTTTAGTATTGGAATGGTAGACGGCTTAAGGACAGACTTGAATATAACAGAATGAATGTCGTAAAAGACGATACTTTAGGCATATTTCGAAAAGAGTTTGCGGCGAAAGTGCTAACTTTCAGCCCGCAATTTCGTACGGAAAGTAGCAGATTGCACACGCTATGAAATAATAATATGATTTGCGTGCGGGAAGTAATATTTGCGTGCGGGAAGTAAAATTTGCGTGCGGGAAGTTTGTTTATGGAGACCGTTGGAAACCGTTCTAGGAATGACATTTATAGTTTTGACAGATTTAATTAATTTTTTAATTTTGAATTTTTATTTTCTTTTTGTGGTTTTGCCCTAAGTTTATCGCCGCATTCGTAATAAAAAATAGTATGTGCAACTCGTGCGGGTTGTCAATTGCACATGAGAGCGGAATTGGGCGCACGAGCATCGAGTATCGAGCGTTGATCGCACTCATATCGTTCGTGCGTTCAATTCCGCTCTTGTGTGCAATTGACAACTCGCACGAGTTGCCCAATGTACTATTACAGTTTTAAATGCCTTTTTATATAGAAGAGAAGAAAATGCGTTTCAGGCAGTTAATACCTTTTTTTACCAAAAAGGCAGAAAGACCACACAAGCATCAATCAACGCCTCTGTTATTGCGGAACGAATTGTGCAGAAGTGCTTAGATTTAAAGCTGACAATTTCAACTTCAACGGACAAGAACGTTCGGCAGTTCCTCCGTCATAAATCAAACGAAAATCATGAGGGCGTCGTATTTGATTAGGACAAAAGTTCTTGGAGCTCGGTTGGATGCCCACAAAACCTCACGCCCTTTGATTTCCACCGATTTCGATCATTATAAAACTCTCTTCGGCGGTGGTAAAAAACCACTTGGGCAAAATTTTCAATGGAGATCCTGAGAGATTTACAAAGAATGGAAAATTGCCTGAAAGATGGAGACGCTATTTCTGGTAGATTAATGTTGCAGCTTTCGCAGTGTCGTCAGTCAATTCTATGCAAATCCTCCAAATACTCATTGAAATTTCACGATATCTGTAAATCTTGATCCAATAATATTAATTGTAATTTCTTTGGAAGCAATAAAACGAATTGCTGCAAAGTTCTTATTATCGACAAATTTATAGCTCGACACCATTTCCAACTCCAATTAAACGTATTAAACTTTAATTATAAACGTGAGGGCTAGAATAGAATATCATCTGTAATATAATTTATTGTCTACAAAATAACGGATCTGTTGATACACATAACTGGAGTTCATCGTCACACATCCCGTTGATCTATTAGATAAGAAACTGATTGGAGTCGATTTTGTGCTGCTAAAGATCTCGTTACGTCTCAACAGCCATCTGAAATCTCCCAACAACTGGCTGAAATCCTGCTGTAGAATCGGAAATTAATTTATTAAAAGTTAAAGAGTTCCAATGTTGATTGATCATTAAACTCGCCGACTTGATGGGATAATTGGACAAATTCCGAAAGAACTCATCTACAAGTTGCTTGATTTTATTAATATTACAATTACAAAAAAATTACAAATATACAAGATTAAATATAGTTTACATTACACCAAAATAATATTAATAATAATAATAATAATAATGATAAACTTTACATAGTAATACAAATACCATTTCGTTGGTCCCAGCTATCAAAAAAATAACTTTTCTATATACAAAAGAGCATCTTTGAGAATTTATAACACAACTAAATTGACTAAAATTTTCTGTGTTTAAAAAAAAAAATTACTAATGGTAACCACTTTTTTTTGACTAAATTAAACACTAAATTCTTTACAGTTTTCTTTAGAATTTCTCTCGCATGGCTCACAGTTTGAACGTAAAACAAAAGTCTTTATTGTACAAAAATAAAACAAAAATAATTTACAAGAATTCAACTAATCTAGGAAACATTTCTTAAACATTACAAGGTAACTAAGAGGCAATTGCACTTAAAATTAATTGGAAAACAAAAATAAAATTTCACATAGGAACACAACAATAACCGATTTTTTTTAGCTTGTTTTTCTCTAAATAATACGAATATTTTTTTTTGTTTGTCTTAAAACTTAATGTTAGATTTGGGTCGGTGCAACAATATACTTTGAATTCGGTGCATGTCTACAAATTGGCAATTATTCTAATGATTGATTAATAAAGTGGGACTAATAGAGGAACAAATCGTTGTTAAATACTGTCGTTTGGAAATCTTCACGAATTACACCAAATAAAAGCCAACATAGTTGTAAGAACAGTACGGCAAAAATCCACGTTAACAACAAACAACAGCCAACAACAACAACAACAGAAATATGGTGTATAATAAAGATAAATCTGGCCCAAGTTATCGGCCACGTAACATGTGCTTGGCCATGTATAGGCCGTACATGTTGTAGGCGTGAATGTAATAGCCGTGTTTTCCTTATAGTGTTGCATTTGCATCACAAAACAACAAAGAAATTGTAACAACTTAAAATAGAAACGATTGTTTACGTTTTATGATAAAACGCCAACTGATCGTTGGCCAGGCACCATTTCCACTGAATCTGGCGTTCGATTATTTTTTTTTGCAATTTCATCCTGTAAATGGTGGCGTAGGAACAGTGGAATCTGATAGATCTTTAAATAAAAAGTTTTTTAATCCGGTCGCTCTTCTTATCAACAACAACGATCGCATTCAGCATTCGCCTACGAAGATTGATCTCGGTAGGCATGTGTTTATCTGACATTTGCGCATCGGGGCCCATCCCTCAAAGGAATTTCTCTATCCTCTACTCGCACTCGTAATCACAGTTTTTAATAAAAAAAAAACACATGAAAAATAGCTTATTAATAGTAATATTTGAGGAATTTTAATGAAATATCGGATGATTTCAATCGGTAGTTAAGCGAACAACCTGCTATTATTGTTTGCTCAAGAAAACGCTGATTTTTACGGTAATTAAAATTAGTTTCAGATCATCATGAAAACACACAAAAACTCGTAAAGAAAGTCGATACATTTCGCATAGGAAACGGTTAATCATTGAAACGGTATTTTAAACAAAAGTGAAATTCCACAGTGATATTAATTGAAAAATATTATTAAAATTATTTATGGAAAGAAAGTCGCTCTAATTTGATGAAAGTTTGGATTTTTGCGGTCGATCTCAATTAAATCGTTGTTATTTCTTTCTTTTAAGGAAACATCCAAACTCATCTGTAATAAAACGGTCAATTAAATTACCATAAATTTCCAATTAAAGAACGATGTAAATAAACCACAATTCACACATGTCCACGATTGTGGAATTAATTAAATTCCAAGGATAAGTTTCACTGAATTGGACGATTCGGTGATAATGATGATGATGATGATGATGATGAAGAAAAGCTCAGTGGCGGCGTATTATATTGTAATAGTAGGTGGGGCAGCGTTGTCATGATCAATATCTTGACATGGCCGCAAAAATATTAACAGTTATTAAATGTTGCACGATTCTCTGTTACTGTTACGTAATCAGGAATTTTTCAAAAGCTTTTATATTTCTTCATAATTCTTCTGTTTGTTTGATTAAATAAATTGTTAACATCAATGGAAGAAAATGGTTTCATTTCTAATATAGTAAGTGATATTTCTTGTTTTCGTATACTAATCACTACAAGATTTGGTCGAGATTGAGCTGATTGTGTCATTGATTGATGAGGATTAGAGAGTTGAACAGGCTATTGACGGTTTGTTTCGTTCGAAACAAATCGTACGAAACTAAATCAATTATTATTGTTGTTAAAAGATAATTAAACAATGGTTATTTTAATGATCGCATAAATGAAGAGAAAAAAATGATTTAATGCAATATAATAAAAGCGGAATTGTTTATGTGTTAATTACGTCTTCTAGTAAAAACCGATTTAATTAAATCTTTATCTTAATTATCTGTAAAATACCGTATTATAATAAACACTTAAAGTAATGCTTTAATGGCTGGAATTAATGAGAAAATAACCAGCACCCTAATAGTGTCGTAAATAGACAAGATGAAGGTTGAAAGGCGTTCCCGGCAAGAAAAATCGACATTACTAGATGTTAAGTTCTAAGATGAAATGAAACTGTGAATTGATTGGAACAACATGAGGCAGGAAACGGTTTTGATGCTTGACAAGCATAAAAAAAATAAAAAGCTTAAGATTCAGGTCTTGATTACAGATGAAGTTACTGAAAAATTAAAAGACAGGCTGAAATAGAGACACAAAAGAAACAGGAAAGCGCTAAACTTGTTGACTCTTTAATAGAAGATGTTTCAGGGAATATTTAATCGACAATTGAAGCACCATTTTAGAAGTCAAATCATTGAAAATGATTCAGTACTATTAGATAATAAAAACTAGTGGCTTAAGAGACAAAGCAGAGTAAAATGAAAGGAAGGCCAAGTTTGGAGTACTTTAGAAATTAGTGGTGGCTTCAGAGGCGGATTTACCATGGCACTAACGAGGCTGAAGCTGGATCTTCAATCAATCTTGAGATAATTAGCTTCAGGCTCCCCGAAAGGCTCGGTAGGAGATGCTTCAGGAAATATTTAAACGACAAAGAAAGATTCATTAAAAATAAATTGGAAAGCACAATTTCAGTAGAAGATGAGTCTATGGAAATTTGTGGTGTTTTTGTGATATGAAAGCATTCAGAAAAAATGTCAGAAGATAGACAGAAAGAAAAGAAAAAAATCTAATGATTTTGTGAAGGAAGAGAGAGTTTAAAGCAGTGGAAAAGTTCCAATATTTGAGAAAACAAAACAATTCAACGCCTGAAGTGTGTTTTGAAATACTTTTACATAACTGTCTTTTTGAAATCAACAGAAGAACGATACAGATCGATTATACAATAGAGAATAGGTAGAAAGTCTGAAAGCTTTTAGAAATTTTGAAATTTTCTGCACCGTAAAAATGCGTAAAACATCAAAATTTCATCAGGTTTCAGAAACTGTAAGAAATACCAGAATTAAGTGAGATTTTGCTGAAAAATAGAAGGAAATTTTCAAGTAGTTGGCGAGACAGGGTGATCAAGACCTTTGAAGACGTTTCAGGAAATATGTGTTGAAAATAAAAGCATTGCAAGTCTAAAGTTGAGAAATTTCAGCTGAAGATAAGTGAGTAAAAGTGAGTCTAAAAGTTTTTTTTTTCGTACGAGGCTTAAGCTTTAGGTCCGCGTTCCAAAGGAACTGCCAATTAATCTTCAGTTACATTTATATTCAAATGTTTCTCTTTCTTAGAAAAAAGGGATTTGAAATAATTAGCCTCAGGCCTGCAAAAGTCTACATTCGCCCCTGTTTTTGTAAGAGAAATGGGAAATAAATGAGCAGAAAAGTTTTGAATGAAAATAGTCAAAAGTCAAAGAAATCAATATAAATTTATGAAAGCAGAAAAAACTGAAAATTCTCTAGAAAGAAACTGAAAAGAAAAGTTGAAGTACAGTAGGAGAAAGAAATACCCAAATATAGAATAAATGAAAAGAAAAAAGATGAGAAAGTTTTCAGTAATAGATAAATAATCTACAGAGGAATTTCCAATGACATCCTGAAAAGGCAACATTTATTTGTATGGTTTCAAGAAATCTTGGGAACAGAGGCGGACTAAGGTGAAGTCGGGCCTTGACAAAATTCGCAACCGAGGCCTTTCTTGGATCATCAAGTGTAAAAATTCTTGCTTTGGTTTTCAGTAAAATGAATATGTACTACAATAACAAACTAATTTACGGGCACCAACACTACGGGTCCTGGGAACGTGCCCAGTGTGCCTAGGCCACAGTCCGCCCCTGCTTGGGAAGTGAAAGAAGGGCTTGAATAAAGTGGAAAACGGTGGAAGTTTTCAATAAGTGAAAAAGACGAAGAAATTGATATGAGGCCTGAAAAATAACCATTTGAAGAGACGTAAAGTGAGTGAAAGAGAAAGAGAGAAGGAAAGAAGAGAGAGAGAGAGAGCGAGAGGGAGAGACAATAGAATTTGAAAAATTCTCAAGTTTGTCTTAAACAGAAAGAAGGGAGAAGAAAGTAAGAGTAAATGGTAGTCTGAAAAAATTTTAAAGATAATTAATTTTTAAATTAAATTTTTATCAAAATTTCACATTTGAAAAATCGAAAAAACTGAAAAAAAATAAATGAGAGGTATATAGTTTGAATATTCTTTGAAGAATTATCATATTAAAGCACAGCCAATAAAAAAGGAAGAAGAGATGTTGAGAGAAGTGCTGAAACGTTTTCAGTAGTAAAATTAAAGCCTGCAGGTAATCTCAAGTGAAAAAAAAGAAATTGAAGACTATTCCGTATCGAGTTTCGTCCATAAATTCGGTCCTGTGACTTTTGCGAATCCAGGAAAACCCTGAAAAGTCGCCCAGAATACCGCAACGCGTCCCAGCAAGATTTATAGGAAATCTTGGAGTAATTTTAAAGTCAATCATCCAATAAAATACCATTTTGCAATTAAAATAGACGGCATTGCGAAATTTCAGGACAAGTATTCAGGATAAATATCTAATAGCGAATTTTATGGCAATGTTGATTAGTCATTAATAACTCTGAGAGTTGTTTTTAAAAGCGACTCATAACAGATGATGATCGTTTTTAATTTACAAGAAACATCATTATTACAATTGAATAGAGCCATTTAAAATATCAATAAAAATTGTTACAATATTCTCTCATTTTCTACACAAACAGGACAAATAAACTTGACGATAATGGTAATTTTACAATATTATTGTTTTTCTATTTCTAATCCAATTAGTCGATAATTGTTGAAGAGAGAAAAAACAAACAACAACAATTCTTCTATTAGTTGTCGAACAATAGCAATTGTTGCAGAACAGTTTTGTTATTATTTATTTAAATAATTAGGAACATTATCATTAGAAAAGTCCGTCTTTGTCACGATTTTAAACTTGAAACGAAAACCTCAATTTACACAATCCGATTTGTGGCGATAATCGAGAAAATTGTAAATTAAATCCGTTATCAATCGGATCGAACATTTCCAACCGACACACGTGATAATTTATACGACGATTATATAAAATGACGACCTCATAGTTGATATTATGCGAATTTATCAACTGAAGATCTGAAGTGTATCGTTTACACAGTCAATTGGAGATATAGCTGCTGGCTGGTTGAAGACGAAGCCAACGATGGCCTGTTAACACCCACTTCCTTGCCAAGCAGCGTTTTTTCTTCTTCTCGATCCGCACAGCATTGACCCCGAACATATGACCGGATATTTGTTTGTTTGTAAATTGTAAATATTCAATTGAAATCTCGACAAAAAAAAACAATTAGTGAAAGCTCGATTTGTTAACAAATCGCTGAAATTCGCGCCTGAAGCTGAAAAAACCACAGATTTCATTTGATTAAAGCCTATTATCTTTGCGATACAACTCGGAGATTATAGAGTTGATAGGATTTGACCTGGAGCGATAGTGGTGATGTCGTTTTCGTATTGGAAGGAGAAGAATAATAAAAAGTAGGAAATTATGAAAAGAAAACAATAACATTTAAATTGTTATGATTGAGAGTCGTTGAAGAATTTCCACAATAAATCCTGACTGGTTTTTCTAACAATATTTTATATGAAACTAGTGTGCAAGTTGTGAAGTATTCTTGACATCCGTTCCCATCCCGATACAGATCTTTTGCCAATAACTCGTTTTTTTCATTACATTTATTTCAAAAAAAATTATTATTATTGGTAACTGTGTATCGATGCGAGTTTTTGCGCAAATCTGCAAAACTAACACGACAAAAGAGAAAAGCAATTTAGAAGAATTAACCGATCATTAATCTAATTAAAAGTGGAGAAAAATGTGATTTACTTTAAATTATTCGTTAAATGTAGCCAACAACAAGCCGTAATTGTCCACATTTACGGATGAAACGCGTTAACTTTTAATTAATTGATTGTTAACGTTTTTGTTATCTTTTTTTTCTTCTAATGTTGCGCCACTGCGATTCAATGAAAATGGGCCAAATTTCTAATTTCGTTTTTTTTCCCTCATCTCCTGCAAGTTAAATTTTTAATCCGATACTAGTTCGTCTGCTGCCTTCCGGCTGAAAGCGAACAAGATACCGATCTTGACGTTTTCAAAATTAATCGTTGCAGGTTTAGAGACAGCGTCAGCCGTAAAAGAATCATTGATAATGATTAATTAAAGATTACCCAATTGATTTATATTGATAAACAGTGCGGTTTTTACTGACAAAATTCTTTCGAAATTTCACCAAATCAGTAGCTATTTAAATGCAAATTTTTAGCAACAGCTTGATCTGAAATACGCGTATTTTGGAGATAATTCGTGAAAATTTCCATTATTTCAGGATTGAGTATAGTCTTTGTACCAAATTAATTTGCAAAACGCCTAAAATTCCAGATCACAATGATGAAACAAAGATTTATCACAATTATGATCAAGTATTATTATTATTATTATCATTATTACTATTATTGTTATTATTATTGGATTCATCGTCCTTTTCGCTTGCCTCCTGCTGCTCGTGCTTCTCCTGCAATTTATCCTGATTGTCGTCGTCTTTGTCCGAACTGCTCGACGATCGTGACGAATAATTGTCCTTATCGGAGAAGTATGACGAGTCGCGTTTCGTATCATCGATCGTATTCGTTTGCTTATCGCCGTGATGGTTGTTTTGATTGTTTTCGAACAGTTTCGCTGGTAGTGTTATCGGGAAATTGCCGATTTGTTGTTTCGCAGACGGTTGCAGATGTTGCAGTAGTCGGCCATCGGTGACTTTCCCCATAAACGAGCGGATCTCTTCAAAGTACGATTCTTCGTTCAGATTGCGCGGCGTTATCGTTGGACGGCGTTGTAGATTGCGTTCGTCGAGAATGGTCGGTCCATCTGCTTCGTGTTTCTTTAGATGTCGATCGAGATTCGTCTGTTGACCGAAACAACGTTCACACAAAGGACATTTAAACGGTTTCTCTTTGTTGTGAATGTTACGTACGTGCCTTTGTAAATTACTCGATATGCTAAAGGAGCGTTCACAGTATCGACACTTGTATGGTTGTTCGCCAGTGTGCGTCCTTAAATGTCTTGTTAGATTGGCGGAACGCGGGAAAACTTTACCGCAAAACTTACACGCATAACGATCTTTAACTTTACCACCATTCGTATCGTACACTTTCGGTGTGGTCGGTGGTTGGTTGCGTAACATATCGAAAGGAACTTGATTGACAGGCGGACTCAACATTGTCGGACTTAAGAAGGGATAACGGGGCGGATAGCCGGGCGGCGAACTCGGATATGGTAACGGTAATCTGGGCACTTTATCGCCACTTTGTGCCCGATACATCGCCTCCAACATCATCGGATGCAACGGTTGCGGCGGGAACAGCATACCGGGATAGCCGGAGATTTGCGGACTAAATTTCGGCGGCAAATTATTATTATTATTATTATTATTATTATTATTATTATTATTATTATTGGGACTATTTGCACTATCACCACCGCCACCACCACCATCGTCATCATCAACAACAACATCCTCTTTATCACTATTCACACTAACTGTCGGCGATATTAGATTACGATTCTCATCCTCCACCTGACGCCGTATGATCATCAACGATAATTTCTTGTGTTCAACACGCAAATCCAACGGTTGTTCATTGTCGGTGTCCTGGGGTCCGGCTGGTGGCCGTCCGGCTGGCGACATATGCGGCCCGGGCGATCGTGTGTTGCGCGACAGATCGAACGGCATCTCATCACCGGGCGGCACCCGAATCGATAATGGATAAACGGCGGCTTGTTTTGGTGAACTGTGGCCGCCCGAAGCGACCAGCATTTTACGTGGTGAGGAGTCTTTCTCGCGCATTGTCAATGGTAGTGTGATCGGTAGCTGTGGTAAATACCGTAGCCAAGGCAGGCCTGTGTCTACCACACTCATGGGAATTTCGGCGTGGTTCGACACCACAATCGATCTGAAAATCAAATGAAACTAATTAAATTCTATATTTGATGGAAATATTGAAGAAATGTAGAATAAAATTTTATCTCGTCAACACGTTTTAAAGTTTTCCGTTATTGTTATTATCATCATCAAGCGGCACAAATACACACACACAATTCTAGACGTATGTACATGGAAAATAAAATAAAGCCTCTTGCCGCCGACATATCTCTACAGACGTGACACAGGAGACATAATGTGCCAGATAACAACACTATAGTTGTCTTTGGAACAACGCGTTTACATGTCTTTTACAAAACGTACACTTGATGACAATCCTTCGTTTATAGCATAGAAAACAACACAAAAATTCTATAAAAATTTTGATTAATCCCTGGTAGAAATGATTCCGGGCACCAGACCAGGTTCCGAACAATTTGCCCTGTTTGATATTGGGGCCCTAGAATTCGCCCCGACTGTTTGCCCGATCAGAATGTAACGCTTTTTGAGAAGGCCCTGGCTGAAATTTCTGGTAGGGTAAATAATCGGGGAGCAATTTGGTTGCCCGATCGGGCGTTAGTTTAGTTGCATGATCGGGAAACAAATCTGAAAACCTGACCGGGTTTTCTGAAATCACTCCGACTGTTAGACTGATCAGAATGTAACGCTGTTTGAGAAGGCCGTGGCTGAAATTTCTGGTAGGGTAAACAGTCGGGGGGACAACTTGGTAGAACAAAGGAAAACCTATTGGAATGTAAATTTAGTCCGACTTTGGACAACATTATTATTCGCATTAATATAAATAATAACGTCTTGGTTTCCAGAAGACGACAATTTATTTACAACAGTATAAAATACAAATTGATGACCACTATAATTTTAGTTCTAGCAAGAACAGTCTTTATAACAGATGGCTCATCTGTCGACGAAGACGTGCTGAAGGTTCACTTCAGGCTTTGGTGCTGGCAGTACTCGGCGGCCATGCCTTCTGATCTAATGTCGAAGCACGATGATGTTCCGGCAGGTCGGGTCTATATCCACTTGTTGAGTTATGCCCAAAAGGCGCTCACTGCGTCCCCTCATTTGAAAAAAAAAACGGTCGGGTCTATATCGAACTTATGTTAGTCAAGCGTTCGCGAACTATATCCGGCCTGCCATCTAACGGAAACTTGTCGAGATACCCGATTAGGCTTACATACTCGGGTTTTCGACTTTCTGCCCGGTAAGTTGCCCGATCGGGTAAAACATTGTCGGGATACTTATGTTTAGCCTCTACAGATACCCGATCAGGCTTATATGATTATGTTTGTCATATCATATAATTATATAATTATATAATTATATGATTATATATATAATTATACAGTGTGTCCCAGGATCCAGTTGACAAGAGGAAAAAAATCTTTATCTATGATTTTACGTCAAAAAGTGATTCTTTATAAAAAGTTCTGCTTGTCAAGAAAATGAGATTACCATAAAAAAAGTTTAAATCCAATTACATGATTTCATAAAATTAAGAAAAACCGAAAACTTTTGTACCTAAAATAGGTATTTTGTGCAACTATGCAGTATTTAACAAAAAAATCAAGGCGGCTGATTTATTAGTTGTTATGGTAACATCTCATTAATATGACGTTTTGGTAATAATTTGAATAAAAAAATGTTGACTAAAGAAGAACGAATTTATTTGATACAATGTTATAGGATTGGGAATGCATCGTTTAAATACGCAGTAGATCTTGTTCATGAAAAATTTCCCAATTCAACTGTTTCAAGTGAATCAGTGAAAAAATTTGTATTGAAATTGTCATCACAATGTCAAAATTCTGATATGAATAACAACTAATGAATCAGCCGTCTTGATTTTTTTGTTAAATACTGCATAGTTGCACAAAATACCTATTTTAGATAGAAAAGTTCTTGTTTTTTCTCAATTTAATAAAGATATGTAATCTGATCTAATTTTTTTTATGGTAATCTCATTTTCTCGACAAGCAGAACTTTTTATAAAGAATGAGTTTTTCTTGCAAAATTGAAAATAAAGATTTTTTCCCTCTTGTCAACTCCATCCTGGGACACACTGTATAATTATATATATAATTATATAATTATATAATTATATAATTATTATATCATATGATTATGTTTATCAGATCAGTTAGTTGCCTGATCGGGTAAACGTTTTTCAGAATTCATGGCTTCGACCTCGTCAGGCTTCCGACAGGGCATAAGAGATCGGGCTAACAAAATTCTGCCCGGCCAGTTACCCGGTCAGGTGCATGATCACCGGGCTAGTTGCATTTAAACTCACTAGGCTCCCGACTCTGCTCCTGTAATGTGGGCCTAATAATCAGCCCCGATTAGTTACCTAACTGGATTCTAGTCAATCAGGTTAATAGAATTGGCCCCGCTCTGGCACCTTATAGGGTTCACGAAATCGGGCCCTGTGTTCATTCCCCCGATCGGGCGCTGGTCGAAAATCGGGAATAGTCGGGCAATTTCTACCAGGGATTGTGTCGTTTTTTTTCTATAAAAGAAAATGTAACACACACGGAAGTCATCGATAAATTGTCCTGTCGGCTCACACCCATTCGGCTCGGATGCTAGTGGCTCTAGAAGAGATCGTGACCACTACAGACCTACATAGACAAATTGTCCGTTAGATACAATGTGAACCAACAAATTTTTGTTGTAATCGCGAATTTACCCAATTTGTGACTGTTTATCGTTGGAAATCATCATTGATAAAAGCCGCCAGATCTCCATTGATACGAGCTTTGATAGGTGCCGCTATCCTTACGGCTAAAGATCAACCAACATCGATAAAACCGTCAAATAATAATAATAATAATAAGAATGATAATAATCAAGAAATGTGGTTTAATAAAATTAAATTAAACAATTTTTGACGAATTTCCCATAACCGACCGGTTATAGAGAACGTGTCGGAATCGTACCGTCGTCATCATCAAATCGCATACCATCCACTAATTGACATCAACACCATATCTGGTCATATAATAAGTTATCATCGCCTTGATAGGAAAGTAAAGTGGCTTGTAAATTGTTAAGACGAACCAATAAGCACAGTTACACGCCTTCTAATTGCGCCCCACTGTCAACTAATCTAATTTACGCACTGTTCATGTTTTCAAAGCAAAAAAAAAATATGATCGGACAAAACACTTTCATTTCAGTTATTCAGTCGTGATGTTATCGAAAGACTCAGTTTTTTTTTTGGGTTGGGGCGCACTTGGCGAAATTTCGTTAACGCTATCGGCGATCACGGCAATTTCGAAACCGCATCATCAAGCGCGCTACTATTGCATCTTTTCGTTTAATTGAAGTAATTATGCGGATAGAAAGCTATATAAGACACTATATCTACAGATAGAGAGTGAAAAAATTGTTGATAGAATTAGATCACATGAGCTCAATTAATTAATCTTCTCACCAGTTGACGTTGTTCGTATTATAAAGTTTCGATTTCATTTCTATTTCGCCAATTATATTGAAATGTATTCAGCGCACGTGGTCGATTTGATTTAATTATACAAACATATTTGTCGTCTCATCATTATTACGTAGGATGTATAATTCAATTATTAACATGTATGAAATTTCAGTATGAATTCTGAAAAAGATGATTCTATTGTTTTGATTGAAATTTGAATAAACTCTCCGCTATTATTCCGCCTACTTTAAATCAAACATTTGTTTGTTTTTGTTCGTGTGTGATTTGTGTAATCATTTCGCTTTATGATAAGACAAGTCAACCATGCATCGGTGATTATTTCCTGTTTGCAGCCCAGTTTTTTTTTGTCATAATGCGCGCGTTAATTCGATCCCAACCAGGAAATTTGGACTGCCGTAACAACCATCCCCGGAAGAATTGTTGCACGTTATCAACCATCTCCGTCATTCCCAATGGTTTCTGTAAATGGCGCGAGTGAAAGGTTTCGTGTTAATAATCGTAATCGGGAAAAAAGTCGCCCACAGTTAAAAATCAATAAAATCGTTCAAGATTTTTTCAAATAGGCACGTGCATACACGCAGAGATGTCATTATTATTGGCGATCGAAATCGTAGTTTATCACATAATTATTAGAGTGGCATGACTTTCTTTGCCTAAAGCATTATGAATACTTTAAAACTATAAAATATGAACCAATTATTAAGGTATAGAGATGAATTAGAGCAAATAGAATTGATTTTTGTTGAGTCTGTTGTAATTCTCGCCAGTTTTTTCGTTTTTAATCCATTTTTTTTTTTGTTGTTCAAACAAGAACAACTTTACAATGAAGTTGAAAACATGACATCATTAGAGACGACTTCTTCTACATGGCTACAACAAGTTGTAATTAATTTGCGATTATTAGCGTCTTCCAACCAAATTAGGCGACTACTCTAAATATTCCCAGCATCGAAAAAACGGTACCGTTACAATTCTCCCCTATGTTGGAATTAACACAATTACAGCAGGAAATGCTAATGATGGCTTCTATATATTTCAGACGTAATTATTTTCAGTTGCATTGACGACAAGTCGAAGCAAAAGGAATTAGAAAATGAAATCGTTTTAGCCTTTCTAGTTCGATGTTGTTTTTTTTGTTGTTGCTGTTATACTTGTACTCTCTCGACTTTTTCCTGTTTTTGTTGATGTTTGATTTGCTCGATTAGTTCCGTTTCTTGCCATGCGTAAAATCCGAATACGCATCAATCTATACTGCGTCTGCCAACAATCGAACGACTCGACGCTAAATCAAACAGTCTACACATTGAGAGAAAGTCGGTTTCACTCGACGAAAGTCGATCCGGCCGTGCTCGGCTAGTCGCACCGTATCGCTACGAACTTGTCATTAGTTGTAATAGATCCACTTTCTCATTGTTAAAAATCTATAACATACGATGCGACGTTTTGATATAAATGGAAGCACTTTCTCTACCTCTATATTTATACAGAAATAATCTATAACAAGCACCACTTGACCATTAAGATAGTTTAAGGAAAACAAGTGCTGATTTGTGTGACAACCGCATCGCTCGTTTAGTTTTGTACACGTCTTTTTTTCGGCCCTTATTAACTTACAAATCAGATGTACGAATTCGGTGGACGGTGATCTCTGAGAAATAGTTAATTAAAATTCGGGAATTAAATGTTATGATTTCAACGAATCGATTGTGGAGTTGGCAAAAAAAAAATTGACATGCCAACATGAAATCAATAATAAAATTGCGGACGATCATTTAGAATTTTTTTCCCCCGATATTTCCCCCCCAAAAAAAAATCGATTCAACCACAAACATCTGTTTAATAAAACTAAAATTCCTACATGAAGTTTATCGTCTAATTTATCATTGAAATCACCAACTTATATCAAACATATCGACTTCCTGATTATGGTTATCCAATTCACAATTATTAATTTCGATCGTGATGTTGATAATTAACGATTTAGTTGGAAATTCCAACATGAAATTAATAAAATTTTGTTTGAAACAACACAAAAATTCATTTGCAATTATTTTAACTGTTCTTGAAACTATATAGAAGATGTAAAGTGTTAGATTCTCTTCTACACTATGTGTATAATAAAATGGAATTTATGTAATTATTCTGATTATGGTTAAGAGGAACTGGGGCCACACCTCTTTGGCGGTGACCTTTTGGTCCTTTAACAATCGACGATTTCCTCTAGGAGAACAACAACAGCACAACTGTGGTGTAATTAGTTTTCGGAAGCTTACAGTGACTCCTGGGGCAAATAACTAGTTTTGCATGTACGGCGGCGCATTTACAGCGGCGGCCAACTGATCAGACACAAAACCCGAAGAGCTATCTCGAATTCGCTACCAAAGAAGCGGCTGTAATGGATAATTATTGTGCGAACAGCACAGTAAAACGCAGTAGCAAGTGTCGCATATGTCTCATAAATTTCGAAAAGTTTTGTGTCTTGCTTGGGCGTTGAAGTCTCACGAATTTTACACAATTATTGAAGTCTCCAAGTTTTGAAATGCACTATTTAAGTCGCGAAGGAAGAGTTTGTCTCCAGGATTACACAAATTTAGGTCATTGAAGCTCCTAGAGCTCGACAAAATTGTATTATTCAATTTGAAATTTGTATTGTAATTTCCAAACATTTGCCCTAAATTTGGAATTTTCATTTCGAATTCCAGCAACCTATGGCTTTGTTAGCAAATCGAGAGTTTGTGTCCTGACTGATCGTTAGAATCTCTATCAGAGAGGTTCTGTATCTTTGGTTGCTTCTTGAAGTCTCTGGAGTTTGTTTAAAATCAGGAAGTTGTTGCCACTTTTTCACCCAAATCTGTGTTATCAAAGCTGAAACTACAAGAAATTGATTTCTCTCTTGTCTCATTGATCATCGAAGATTCTGGAAGCAATTTTCTATCATCAAAGCGGTAAACTGGCCAGACACAAAACTCAAACAGCTATGTACACAAACGCAGTAAATTTGGCAACTGTCACAATAAAGAGATGAGTGCTGATGTGCCTGTTTCGCCCGCCGTCCCTGTATACGTGAAACAACAACAACGTCCACAATAGATGTGCACTATGATCAGATATAATAAACTGTAGACGATTATAGTTGATGATAGTAATTAAAATGAATGGAAGCCTATTCAGGATATTAAAGCCGTTTTCAGCGTTTATGTTTACAATGAACTTTGGATAACTTCATTATTATCATGACCACCACGATCATGATCATCGTAATTATTGTTAAAGTAGAAACAGTGGATTATTTAATTAATTCGGGTGGTACGTGCGTGCTAATTTGACGCTTCCGCTGAAAGTAAGAGAAATTTAATAGATCGGCGCATACACACAGATTGTTAATTTTATTAAAAAAGAAAAAAAAACGTGACAATTTATGTTTTATATAGACGAAAAAACAACGTTTCTAAATTAAATTGTAATTTCACACCGACTTTTGTGGAATTATTCCCAATTAGACTTGATAATGAGGTAAATTCTCACTACCGAAATCGACAAGAACAAATCGTCATTAAAATCGAATTAAGTCTGTGGAAGAGAGTGTTTTTTTTTTGTTCGACAGTCGTCAACGTAATGTCAATAGTGGATCAAGACAGTTACAAAACCGACTCGACTTCTTATTAATAAAGATGTGTTAGTTTAAGAGATTTCAGCCTACTCCTAACTGTTATGCATTGAATAAGGACGTTTACAAGATCCAATCCCAATTACCATACAAAAATCAACTGTCACCATGTTGTTGTTGTTGTTATTGTCATCCAAAAAAGGAGAGATTTAATTTATTACGAAAATCATTGATACAAATTCAAGATTTGGAAAGTTCTATTTCCTACTCAAATAATTATCGATAAAGATTGGAATTGAAGGGTCTTTAATGGACTGGTAACGGTAACCAGATCCGTATCGGCCGTATTAATCGGTATCAACGCCACCAATTACTATAAGTTAACGGCCTAATTAATCCTAATAGCTTTTCATGGGTGGTATATGTTGATTTTCGTTTTGGAAACGGTATAGTTGTGAAAATGAATCGTTGAAATTCTCCAAAAACATTCACCGTTGTTGTTATTGTTGTTGTTGTTCGTTGATAAGGATGTTGTAATTTATTTCATAAAATGGCATCATTGAATTAATCGTATTTTTATCAGCGAACACGATCAGAAAATCGAAATTTTCGAAAGGATCCTCTGAGCTTCATTCTGTGTGTCTTTTTTCATCGTTGCTTTCGTGTTAAACCAAACAATCGCTAAATTTTAATGATTATATTTTACATAAAGAAAAATGATTGTATTAGTAGCAGATCTAATCTGAACAATTTATATTAGAATGATGAGAGAAATTTGTCGAGTTTATTCATAGTTTTGGAATAGATGCCAACTATTTATGTTAATTTATAGCTACAAAGCATCTATAAAAATGTTTCAAGTTTAGAATGTTGTTATTATTTCTTTTAGAAAGCTCATTTTTCAATTGAGAAAAAGAATTTTACTGTATTTCCATAGTTTTAAAATAGGTTTGTGTCCTAATTGATCGTTCAAGTCTCTATGTTTTCCATAATGTGTCGTCAGACTGGTATTTTCCTTATGTCCATAAATTTCGTAAAGTTTTGTGTCTTGATTGGGCGTTGAAGTCTCTCGAATTTTACATAATTATTGAAGCCTCCAGGTTGATGCTATATTGTTTCGTTTTGAAACGTACTGTTTAGGTCATTGAAGCCCCTAGAGCTCAACAAAATTCGATTATTTAAGGTGGAATTTGGTGCCTTGACCGCCTATTTGCGAAATCAAGCAACCTATGGCTTTGCTATAGAATCCAGAGTTTGTGTCCTAACTGAACGTTAGAGGTTCTGTATCTTGGTTGATCGTTGAAATCTCTGGATTTGATGTAAAATCAGGAGGTTGTTGGCACTTTTTCCCAAATTTGTGCTATCAAAACTGAAACTACCAGAAACTGATTTCTCTCTTGTCTCATTAATAATCGAAGACTCCGGAAGCATTACCATTTTTCTGTTATCAAAGACTTTCAGGACTCGTAGAATTTGAAGTTTGCACGATTTTAACTGTTTTTTCGCCATTCTGCATTTTTTCATTTTGAGATGCACTGTTTAAGTCGCGAATAGAGGATTACACAAATTTAATTCTTGATTGTTTTATTCGAGCTGAAATTTCTTGCCTTAACCGATTATTGAAATCTCCAAAGTTTTCCCGTAAAGTAAAACCGAGTCGAAAGTTTGTATCCTGACGGATCGTTACAGTCTCCAGAGATTTTTGCCAGCTTTTCCCCAAATCCGTGTTATCAAAGCTGAAAGTACAAGAAATTGTTTTTCTCTTGTCCCATTGATCATCGAAGATTCTGGAAGCATTAACAATGTCGGCACTTGCCGAAATGTTTTCTTGAAGTAACAACATTCGCCATCAATTTAAAAACTATCCAAATCTTCCCAACTTTCTGTCATCAAAGCGCTTCAAGAGTTCATGAAATTTGTGCTCTGATTGACCATTAAAGTGTTTTCCTCTATTCTGTAACCCACTATAATTCTTCATTCAGACGGTTTGTCAAAGAAGCTTGTTTCTTTGTTGTGGAATTGAAATTTCAGGATTCCTGAAAATGTTGTTCTGTAGTGATAAATTGATAGACTCTTCCAAAGATAATATAACTCAAGTAGTCGTCTTTTCGAACTGGCGTTGTTAATAAAAATCACAGAATTCTAGAATTTTTCAACACTTGCAGGAATTTTGACAGTTTTTATGTCTTAATTGGCCACTGAAATGTTTTCATATTAGAAAAATTATTAAAGGCTTGCCAAGCTGAAAAATTTAAAATGTTTGTATCACACACCAATTAAATCGTTTTTTCTTCTTGTTAGTGCAAAAGTGCAATTTTCGTCCGGCTTCGTATAAATTCCCCCTCCTATAAAGTCTACGTTTATGCTGAAAAACTGCCGGAATTTTACGGTATAATCCACCGTTAACGGCTCCATAACGCCAATTATTGTTGTTATTTGTGTTAAAATGTTGCGATGAAAAATAGTGGTTTTGTGTCTTAACTGATCGTTAAAGTTGCCACGATTTTTTCCTCCTCTTCTGAACACGAGTATATACACTATAATTTCAATGGTGGAATGGGTCACACAGACCAGCGCAAGATGATCATATTTCCGCAGTGTTATCCGTAATACCACCTGAAGAAGCTATTTATTACAAAACAACCCAAGCTGTTAGGCACACCGCAGGCATAATATTAAAACTAATGAAATAACTGTATTGTTCCCGACCAGGTGTTCGCCTATTTGGCATTTTGAATAATTGCATTGGTTTACAGGGCGAGAGAAAAAAGAGCTGAAATACTTTTCAGGTCACCGTTTTCAGTCATCAAGGAAGAAATTTAAATTGTTTGTATATCTATCCACATATAGAGAAAACCGTATGTATATACAATATATAAGAATCAGTGTTGGAGTTATTTGGTCGACTGAATCTAAGGAATTCGTTGTTATTCGTGATTAAAACTGGGCGGACTTGCATAGCCATTCTATTTGCTCGCCTTCCTGTCATGTGCAACTGTTTCTTTAGTTTATTAGCGTCTTAAGTCGCCGTGCGCTTAGGTCAGATGCTATAGCAAATCACAGGCGGCACTTCCGTGATCGCCATTTGTTTGTTTTTAAAGTTTACCGAACGACCACCTGAGGTTAACTTATAGTTGAGTTAAATACGACAACAACATTGAAATAATAAAGCTCTTTCAGTAGACAAAACGTGTTGTGTTTCTTTTTCTATATATTCTTTTTTTGTTGTTCTTGATTTAGGGTAACTTTCGAATTACATCAAACGATTAGGAAATATCCGAAATTGTTGCTTTTACACAAAAATTAGTAACACTTTCATCTGTTTTAAGTACATGACAAATTAACCATTACCGCACACAATGACGGCCAGACTGCGGAAAAACGTTACAATTTTTGTTTTTGTTTTGTTTAGTTGAATGTAGCTATTGTGTGGAACCGATTAGCATTTGTTCGAATAATCCGAGACTTTCATTTTTTTGCCGATGTTGCTTTTCATCAATTTGTGGCTGAAGAAAATTGTTTCTCAGCAAAAAATCGGGTAAAAGCTGTTTTCTCTCGCTCCACCTCCAATCAACAACAAATATTTTAATTATCGCTTTTTTCTCTCGATTCCATCAAACATCCGGTCAAAGTCCCAACTATCTTCGTCCCACCTATAACTTTATATATATAAATTGTATATATATAAGAGATCAATGGACGCACTAGAACTAGATCATACGAAGAGATTTTGCATGGACAAGTGAACATCCAGTTTTCTCTTTCAATCGCCTCTATTGGTGATCAAATCTTTTGCGTATATGTGTATTGAAAGTAGAACGAAAATACTCTCTATACGCATCTTAGAGATCATTTCTTTGATTTCTGTATTCAATTCCAACGATAATTAGGATGTTGGAGACTTTCGTATCGATTTTAACAGTAAACGTAAAACAACATTACTGTCACGAGTCCGGAACGTTCTTGTCGACACGGCTTATCAACAAATAAACTATCAATAAACATTTATGAGCACTCGAACATCGACTCAACTAACATTTAACGGTTCACACTTCCTTGATTGAGCGTCATAATCGTTGCCAAAATCGTTACAATAATATGCTAATAGTTGATGTTCGACAAAGTGGTCGATTGTTGTTTTTAAGGAAATAACAAGTGTTATATCGAGGTTAAGGATTAATAATCGAACAAAACATATGGAAATTTTTCCATTTGTTGCCAAAACGAGAACAATAAAACACTATATGTGTTGACGAGGTTGGGCCACTATCGAAATCACACTTCAGAAAGTCGCTTTGAATGAGGAATATTTTTTTTGGACATTGCCGATTAAAAGATGATGACTTACATTCGATTTTAATCGGGAAAGTTTGGAATCTTACCGAATCCAAAATTTTCCAATGTTATTCTACAGAAATTCTAAAAAAAATCGTTTTATTGTTAATAGAAAGTCGCATAGATATTTCACTAATAATTGTGTAATATATCAAAATTTCCAGTAATTCTATACAAAATCCTTTAAAAACATTTGTAACAATCACGATATAAATCTTCAACAATTGTGTGGGAATCAAGAAGAATCCACTTAACTGTTGTAGTTTATTATACATTGAATATTTACAACGGTTTACATACATGGATATTGGTCTATTAACTATCAAACTATCATAAATTATAAAGCACAGATGGGTGTCATGTTGGAGTGAATCAGTGGAAAAATGCGATCATTTTCTGTTTAAAAAAAAAAGTCTAAAATTTTTCACGAGAAGGTTCCTTGCTTGATGCATCGTTCAAGTCTCTGATGACAGTGAATCAGTGAAAAAATCGATAAGGTTTTTCATAAGAAGGTTTGTAGTCTGACGCACTATTGAAGTCTCCAATGATAGTGAAAAAAATTCGATCGTTTTCAGATTAAAAAACAAACTCTAAGGTTCTTCATGAGAAGGTTTGTAGTTTGACGCACCATTGAAGTTTCTAATTGTAGTGAATCAGTGGAAAATTTGATCGTTTTTAAATTAAAAAACAATGTGTTAAGTTTTTCATGAGGAGGTTCGCTGTATGATACATCGTTGAAGTCTCTAATGATTTCGATGCACTTTCTTAGAAATACGAAAAGACCATTAATTTTCAATTAATCAACGGTAATTGTTTAGTTTATTGTTAATTAGCAAGTGATTCGTTGAAATAATTAGTTGCAAGCACCTGCGCTTTGTTTTCATTCGATTAATTCCACAGAAATTAGAGGCTTTAATTATTTTAATTAGAGCGTAATCTTCACACGTGTCTATTGGCATACTAGACGAGTTGAGATGTAATATCTAGATGGCTTTGGTTCTGAAAATTGGGTAATTTTGAAGGCTTTTCAGGCGACTCGAAGAGCAGCCTACAGCTGAAAATTGATGTACAATTTAAAGTCAAGCCGTCCAGGTTTAAGTGAACATACTATGAAATTCTATTTTCAGCATCACGTTAGTTGCGTGGTAGAGTCAAGTTGCCTAGCTTGATCTTGATATGCCGTACAGTTTTTATAAGAGGTTCAATTAAATATTAGAGTTGATCTATTTTGATTTAGACGGCTGTAGGTACGATTATTTTAACTCAAACGAAGCTGGATCAGAAAACGTCCTAATGTACATTTTAGCCCACTGAACCTTTTTATACTCTGTCCATTTTGATTTAAGCGACTTGGCTTGTGTTGTGAGCAATTATTCTAAGCTTTAACTTTTTATGAAAAACCTACACTATTGATATTTAGAGTCAAGTCGTTCAGTTTGAACTAAACGAACTTTACATAGATAAAAAATTACAATTTATTAGCTCAACAATCAAGAATTGCTCACATCTTTCCAGGTCGTCTAAATTAGACTGGACGCAGTATAAAGTTCTACTAACATTTCTACTAACGACTTTTCTTTGAAGCATATAGAAATCTGGAGTCTCGAAAATTTATTGAACGCCAATATTCTAGAATTTTTGGACTTGAAGACAAGTTGATCAAGTTGTACTGAACCCAATAGAAAGTTATAATTTTAATTTGTATAGCTTGATATATCAAAAATTTTAAAGAACGAAAATTTTGCAAGTGAATTTTAACGATAGGATCAAGAATTGATCATATTCTGCCAAGTCGCCTAAATCAAACTAGACGCAGTATAAATACGTGCTTTTGGCTTACGTATCTAAGAATCTTTAAACGTATAGATATCTAGACGCAGATTTATTGAAAGTGGTTCCAAACTTAAAGACGAGAATTGATCAAATTGAATTGGACACAGGATAAAGTCATAAATTATAAAAAAATAAAGAACGAGCATCTTGCTAGAGAATTTGTTAGAGCCGGGTCGTCCAGTTTGAACTAAACCAACTGTACAACGAATGGATACTGGATTTGTATACGTCGCCTACAGTGTCTCAAACTGCTTGACTACAAATAATTAACAATAAGAAAGAATTACAGTATATCAAGACAAGTTGATCGATAACTCACAAGTTGTCTAAAAATTTGCAAAGCAAAGCGGAGTTAGACGCAGTATACTATTATTTTTCAAAAACACGAAAAAAAAATGTTATAGTTACCTACGTGGAATACAAATCATTCTCTCTTTAAAATTGTATGTGTTGCAATGAAATACGTAGAAGTACATGTTATCTTGCATCTATTAACGTCAACGTAGAAATTTGATGATATACAGATATCCACCTGTCGTTTATAATTAAACAACTTTTATAAGCCAACACTGACACATTTTCTAGTAACATCCATGCATTCAAATAAAGAAGAATTATAGAAAAAAAACCACAACGATAAACACACAATGATTTAGAATTCAGAAAATCCCATTTGTTGTCGTTTTCCTAATAGTCGAAAAAATTATTTGTTCCTAAAGAGATATCAATGCACGATCAGGACAGGTACCGGTTGTTTTCAACACCTTTCGAATTCTGTTATTTATTAGTGTTTATTTTTTTTCTTACAAAATAGAATTATTATAATGCACAACAATAATAATAGTGATGGTGATGGTGATGATGATGATGATGATGATAAATAAAAAGTTATAGTTTGAAAATTACATAATATGGAATTAACATACGAACAATGAATTTTCGTTCAGCCCATTAGGAGTTAAAAGAGAGTTGAAAGAGAGGACGACGTAGACGCCTAAATCAAATGTTAATCTAAAAACACACACACATACACACACACACACTGAGATGTCACTCTTTCAAACGGCATATGGATTACATTAACATATAATATGTTATTATTCTTATTTAATAACAATGCCTAGGTGTGATTCAGCCCTAACCTCGTCGTGGCCTACTCGATATATACAATATTTATATTTATTTATTTTATAGTTGTACATATAGAAATACATACATAACATATATTATAAATATTGAGTGTTGGTAAAAGATAGATAGATAAATAGATAGATAGATAGAGATATTTTAAAATGATATAAATATAAATATATGTATATAGGTGGCTATAAGAGATAGGAAGCGAGACAGAGAGATATAATAGGTGGAAAAAAGTGACATTTACATCTTTCGATGACATTTTCGTACCATATCTATAAAACGATTATTATCTTTGATAATTAATGTGATTTATATGGACGATTGTTTCACATATTTATTTCATATCAATATAACGGCCATGATAATTCGATTTTGTTGTTACAGAACAACTAAATCAATATTTATACCTAATAATAATAATAATAATTTAAAAAAAAAGAAAACAACAAAGATTGTTTATTACGAAATGCAATATTTTTGCAAAAAAAATTCACCGATCTCTTATACACATCACGGAATTTTTATTGGAAAGAAGGTAAATCCCGTGGTGATTTCAATGTTGAATTTGCAAAACAATTCTGGGATTGATGCGGTCGTAAAATGATAATTTAGGCGATTTCAATGTTAAATCAGACTAGCAACCCTGGGTCGATCAAGTAGTTCAAAACAAAGAAATTTACAGACTTTAAAGGTGATCTAATTTAGCAAAAATGCACCAAAATTCGTTAAATAAAAATTTTCTTGAAGATTTCAATGCTGAGTTCAACAACGAACTTTTCAGCAGTATCATTTTGGAAATTTTAGAGTTCGAACATAAAAATCAGTGCGTTTATCGAAACATACATTAAGACGGATTATGATTTTACACTCCTATGGCCAAATTCTTGGGAGACACCAAGTCCTGCGGAAAACGCTAGGGGGCGATCTTAGCTAAAGGACGTGAAAAAAATACCATCCTGGGGTCTTCAGTCATTGGTTAGAAGAAAAATGGAATTTTTTAACTTGCTAAATTGTTGTTGTTTATTTTTTTAATAAAAACTTCATAGATTCTGCAGTGGTAGGTACTAATAGATCAGGCAAGAAAATAAGAAAATTTAGAGCCGATTCGAATTTCAGTGATTATAAAGTATAGTTTGAAATTTTTGGAAAATCCATCAGTAAAACAGACAAATTCGTTGAAGATTCCTGCTAATATTTTAGGGATTTTTTTTCAAAGTTTATAGCAAATATCACAACTTCCTTGGAGATTTCAATGCTAAGTTCATCAACGAACTTTCGGAACTGAAATTTTGATCTTAGTTCATCAAAATTACATTTCTGCATATTGAAATCTTTACAAGATAGGCTGGTGGTGATTTTTCCAAATTTTTGGGAGACACCAAGCCTTGTAGGAATCATTGATCTGTACGAAGAAGAGTCATTAGTCAAAGTAGCAACTTTTGTGCGTTTTGCACAATCGAGCACCTGGTCCTGTAAGCTTATTTAGAGAAAATCATGGAGGCTTCAATTCATGACAGGGAAAATTGATTCTAGATCCATATTCCACTGAAAATTGCAACGTCGCGTTGGTCTGATAGAATAGTAGAAAACAAGGAACTTAGAAAGAAAAAGCGATAAAGGTGCTTCAGTTTCGAGTGATTATGAAATACGAATTGGAATAAAGTGAATAAATTCGCAGAAAGTTTTGGGAGTCTTATCTCAAATAACGCATGGAAAATATGTCAACTGTCTTGGAGATTTCAATGCTGAACTCAACAAGAAACTCTCGAATGACACGTTTCTGGAAATTTTGTACTGAAGTCAGAAAGCATGGAAAGTTTGTTACAAATATCGGTATTGCTGTAGAAAGAAGAGCAAACTGCTTTTCTTTATGTTTTTATCGTTGAGCCTAGTTATTAGGAAGTTTGCAGTTTTTGGAAAAGCTCCACAGGCCAAAATTTAGGAGACATCAAGTTTTTGGAGCGAGAGCTTATTTGAACGACACGAAAAAGAGAAACGACCAATTGTTGCATCAAACTCAATATACAAAAACTTTTGAGCTTCTGCCAGAATGGAGGATCCTCAGTAAACTATTTTGGTTCAGTCACTGTTTAGAATTCTCAAATTTTATCAGCTGCAATGCAAAAATTGTAATAAAAGCTATTAGCTAAGATTTTCATGCCAACAGGTTGTTGTATTTTCTATAAAACAAACGTGCTCTTTCAACGATTGCTAATTGATTTGGATAGGCCAAAAAGCTTGGCGTTGGAAATTCAGGATTGCCAAGAAAAAGCTTTCAAAAGTTGTGTTAGTTTTCATGCAGGAATAGCTAGATCTTGTGCTTTTTCTGAGACAACAATTCTTGGAGATCTTTTTAAGTGGATTTTGAAATAAATGGAAATAAGATAATTCCAGGAACTCTAGACGGGAACCGTTTAAAATTTTCTCAAAGCTGAAGCGTAATTTTGGAAATACTATCATATTACTGAGATCCTTGAAGGAAGACAGCACTCGAAGCGGAAGAAATCCACCTTTCAGCAATTAGATTTAGTAATTTCTACACAAAATGAATCACTCGAAAACCCAATCAAGCGAACAATTCTCGATCAATAAAAATCATTGAAAATCACCAAAGAGATTTCAATGCTCAATTAGTAGCGAAACTCGTCCAATTCCCCATCAAAAACACAACAAATCCAACTGTTTTGTTCGACAATAAAGCTGTTACACTTTCTAAATAATTATGTGTTGACATGTCATGTTATCATCATAAAGTTTTTAACAAAAATCTTACAAATACACATACAAATCACGTATTTACAGATTATATTACATTCGCCGTCTTTTTTTTTATTGCACACCATTTAATTTAGGTTTTAGTTTATTTTGAGCGAAAGTTTTTGAAAATTTCACATTTCTTGTGGATTTTGATTTTCATGGCATTTTTGTTGTTCAATAGAAAACGAAATGATAGATTTTGACCCGAATCGAAAACACACAAGATAATAGATACCGGAATTTGTAAATTGCAACTTGTTTTGTTGTCTTTGATTTGTTTCTTTTTTTTCAAACAAAATACAAAAGCGAAATTAATACAATAGCGGATGACAGTCTAGTTCTCATGTTTGTTAAGTAATTCACTTTTCATATTCCCATCCTGACTGTGATTCTATATTTATTTGTTGTCCGTGTATATGTAAATCTATCTAGATAATAGATATGTTTGTAATTGAATCTTTTGTATATGGAGATATTGTAAAATTTCCTATAATTATTTTTTCTTCAAAGAAAATAAAACGACATTGTTTACGGTTTTTATTGTAAATCTACAAAACAAAAAAATCTCAACAATTGTCCTTGGTGGAGTCGAAGATTACCGGGGAACACCCAATATTTTCGTATGTTTTAAAAGCTCAACTCCACCGAAAAAATATTCAATAAAAGTCGAGGTTAATTTTAATTTATCGCCGTTCTTTTGTGGATAATAAAGAAAAAACGTACACACACCATATGTGTCATAAACATTCAGAATTATAGAAAGTATTTTGACACACGTAACGAGCTGACAATTAACATTTCGGTACAATTCCACCAGTTTGATTAATCGCCTAATTACTACAATTCTTGGTGAGTGATTTCAATGATCGATACGGCGTGCAACCTTTTTGTTTTTTCGTGGGGTAAAAGTGAGGGAGTTCTGTGACATCGTCCTACTTGATTAAAGGATACTCGCTTTCTATACAACAAAATCGGCATATCGATGATTGTGTGCGATCATTTGGAAAATCGAAGAACTGTACAATTGGCCGCAATCCAATGAACCTTGACATTGATTAATTTTTTTTTTGCAATTGCTCTACGTTAATTAACAATTAATTGTGTTGAAATTGTAATTATTGTGTACAGTTTAGATACGGTTGTACGTATACGAAATAAGAAAGGTGTTGTCGTGTCCAAACTCTCTACCTGAAATAATCGAACTGTTTCGCCTGTTACTCGATGGTGCAGCGCGTGTCGGTCTCCCGTTCATTAGAAGAGTCACGTGCGACCTTTAACCTCTGACGTCACACAACTACTATCCCGGTTGCAGCATCACCTGTCTATCACGCCCATTCCGGGGCACTTAATCCCGCACCGAATCGTTTTTATTTAACGAAACAATTATTATTGAGTTTATTATAACCTTGCTCTAGAAAATTTTTCTATAGACTTCAATTGTTCGAAATTTTTTCGTTATTGCATTATTTCGGAACAATTGCGGGAATATGGATCCATTCAAATGGATACAACAAGATAATACAGCAGCATTAGATTGCTCAAGACGTAGAGAGACAGGGCCGAATCTTGGCATCATTCCATAAGCCACACAATATACAGAGAGAGATTAATAATAATACAACTGGTGCTTTTACGAAATTTCTGTTTTACAAATCGTTAATTACTATTGTCGTGCAATTGATGGCAGAAATAAGACGGCGACTTTCGGTTGATAAAATCGAAGAGTTTTGCAAAAATATGTCACGTAATTGGACTCGTTTTATTCAACAACAACAACAGTTGTGTAATTGACAATTAAAATTCGTCGTCTTCGGATTGACCAGAAGACAATCCTGAAGCTTTCACTCAATTACTGAAATACTGAACTAATTCTATTCAAATCTAAAACGACAGATAACTGCGAATTGATGATGCTATTGAAATGATTGTTCGCACGCAGTATCATCATTACACAAGCATTTTAATTAATTTTTTCGAATTCAATTAAAATAGCGAAGGTTACGGGAATTTCAAACAAATCGTTGCATACTGACCTTATTTTTCCAAAAAAAAATAAAACAAAAATTGCGAGAATTTTTGATGTTAATCAACAAACTAACACAGAGTTTTTGGGCATTTTCTGTAGTTTTTCAGCGATCAAATCACACACCTTACACTGTATTATTGTTTTTGATTATCTAAAGTTCATTTTGGGTTGATTTACTATCAAGCAAATAAACACGAATTTCATGAAATTTCGGCACTTATTGCCATAATTCTCGATTAAATTAGATCACTTATATCGATAATGGCACATTTTTTTTTTGTAAAGAACACACATTCGGATACACGTGTGCAGGAACATGGAATTATTAACAAACGTGCGTTCCCACCAGCGTCTGACAGTGCACTGTTCTACAGCTCTCGATAACTGGTGGGCTTATACACACACACACTTACACAGAACCACAAAACACAAAGATTCTGCTCCAGTTCTGAGAGAGCAGAGTTGTCTGTTTAGAGATCGAAAGTGTTTTGTACATTGGATGGGACCAAGTTGATACCGTTTCGAGTGGTTTGTGTGTGTGTGTGTGTTTGTGTGACTGGTCACACAATGACCGGGGCGCGACAAGTAGTGGTCAGTTCCTGGTTCGTGTTACCAATATCCTGCTGGCGCAGTAGCAGCAGGATTACTCGTTATCAGATACGCAATAATTGAGAATTCTCGCTGAATTCAATCATCGCAATTTATAACAGGATTCGGTGCAATGATGCTGCTGTATCATAATTTTGAGTCCTTGCAGGAAACCTTGTACTATATTTATGACACGTGCTATTTACCCGATGATTTCATTATAGAATTCTTGTTTTTATTTTTTTTTTGTGTATGTGAAAGAAAAAAGAAATTTTTAATTTCTTATTAATAAAAAAAAACCTGCTTAGCAGGAACCTATTTCCACCCATACTTGTCAAGATTCTAATCGAACACTTCTTTCAGTTGTTGAATTTAATTCGTTTTATTGTTGTCGCTCTTGTTGTGTTGGTCCATAGATTCACGTGCCCATGCGATGTTGAAATTGTCTCAATTGATTGCATATCGTTTTTGATGCTTTGTTGGCAAATACATTTCACAGATAATGATAGTAAAAGTGACCACGCCCTGTACCGTTCTGTGTGCGGCTGTGGGGTCGGTGGGCTTTTATTTATTAGTTGACAACTCGATAAAACCGTACACAAGTCCAACAAAACTACAAGAATTGCACACACCGATTTCAATACATTTTCTAATTTATTGCAGCAAAAATGTCGCTTAATCAACTATTAATGATTAACGAAAATTTCTTCATCATCATCATCATCATCATCAATGCCGCTATCCTGCTGTGTTTTTTTCCTGCTTTGTTTCTACAACAACAGCAAAGAACCTGCTGCGTGAATCTAAACCAGTAGAATTCTAAACTAAATCGACGACTATTATTATTATTATTATTTTTCAAATATGCAGCTTCTTGTTTTCTCTCGAATGTTAATGACTTGTTAATTAAACATTCATGAAAACCATACAAACCGTGAAGATGATTAATGAACAAAACAATCAACAGAAGCCATGGATGACATCAGAACTGCTATTTTTTTATTATTTATTTATTTATTTACAACTAGTTTGTTGGATATTTGACACAGTAGCAGGACCGGATTCAACAAACGGAATAGAATACAAGAAACAAGTATTAGAAATATGCCAGTTAGACGAGTTTATGTAAATTTTCTTGTAAATCAGTGTTAATAAGTTCGTGAGAATACGGAATAGAGGAAACGCTCAATAACTGTGAATAAAATACGAAATTAATTAGATGATGTTGTTGTTTTTTTCATTGAAACTAACTAAAATCGTTGGAGATTTCAATGGGCGCGCACGCTAGAAACCCGCCTGAAACTGGCTATTTCCAATTACAAAAATCCAATGAAAGTTGATTATGGCCGATAATTAGCGTATTTACACTATATTTGTTATAATCAAGGGATTAAAATTATTGGATTAGGAGCATAATATTATGTAATTCGAGATATTTCAATTTGAAGAGAAAGTTATTACAAATTAACAAATGATAAGATGACAATTTATGAAACATTGATATGATTGATAACAAATATGAGGAAGTCATTGTTTGGAAAATTTATATTTAAAACAGAGTGCCCTACTCAATTCAATTTGTTGTCAAGTCTAACTACCACAACTGGCAACTTTATTGACAGTTGTACCAATAAATCAGCCTCTAGTGATGCAAAGATTGTTCGGCTTTTCCACTCGATTCTCTGAAAGCCGGTCGAATTTCCCGCATTTCCTTCATCATTACAATAATTGCAAAATTATTAATTGTGGACTCGCCTGAAGTTGGACATAAATTAAAGTACTCTTCAGATCCCATACAGGTGATACAAACAGGAAATGTAATTCAATCTTAATGATAATAATGATGCCTTGCAGCTGTTTACTTGAGAATCTTCAAAATTTCCAAGTTTTTGTGCGGCTGATTGCTGGTTTGTTGAAACGGAATAAATAATTGTATTGCTTACAGGTAATTAAGGCAGGAAAATCAACTAGTCACTAATGACTTTCTATTTTATATGTAATGTGTCTGTACTGGTTGTTTTAAGTTGTTGGGGATTGGTCTAATGTTGTTTAGAATGGATCTTCTATTATATTGGAGGGGACATTTGTACGTTGTGTATTCGCTAAACACAGCATGTGTGGGAGGCATGATTCCCAATCTAATCACAAGGTGGGAATTTAACGAAAAAAAACACGTTAACATTTTCAAGAAGCTTAAAGTGAACGCCTTCAACTACAATCGGAAAATCATCATATTATGTGAGCTTGAGTTTCAGTAGTTTGAAAAGACGAGCACAAAAAAAATTGTAAACTTTTTCTGTTGTTGTCGTTGTTGTTGTTGTTGTCACCGCCTCCGGTGTTTATTAAAAAGTCCATCTTACTTAAAACTCACTGTTACAGTTATATTTCATGCTGTTACATAACCGCAAGACTGGCAACGTTTTAAATGAATGGGCGTTCAAGATACGGATTCTTTTCTTGTCTTGTTGTTGTTGTTGTTGTTCTATTATTGAAGGGTCCCCGTATTTCCATCGATAATAAATGCAATTGCTCACCTCCCGGCTGTAAACAAGCCTTAATAACAAATGTTATAGTGATTAACATCTCGAAAGTTGCTAATTAAAAAACTATTTCAAAATTATATTGATTTTTAACATAATCAAGCAACTGTTTGTTTTTTCTGCGTGTGTGTTGGTTTTTCGGTTAATTAGTGCCGAAATTTTCAGGACTTTCCATTTATATAATCCCTTTCAAATCCACCATTTTCCATACTAATTAGCATTAGTGTTGTGGGTGATTCGTGTCGTTGCTGAAAACATTCGCCAATTATGTCATAATCAATAATGTTGAGGATGCTGAAAAAATGCTGAAATTCAGGGTACAGGAACCGACAATCGGTGAATTTCTTTAGGATAATTCATGTTTCGAAAGACTATTATTTCCCGTTTGTTGGGCATTGAGATTTGTTTGTGTGCGGAACTCAACTTGTGTTAGAAAAATCGATTAATTATCTTTAATTATGCCATTAATCATATCTTTTTTTATTTTTCTATTATGTAAAGCGATTTAGGTCTCCAACTGTTAAAAGTATGCACACTTAGGGTAGGGTTATACGGTGATGGCAAATGCATCAGGCACATTTTAAGGTAAACAACGATAACACTTCTTTTTTTTGTGTAATCCACGATATACGAGGTTTTGGCCTTAGAATTCTGTTGTTTTATTGTGTAGTGTATCAAGCAGGCAGTTTTTCTCTGCTACATGTGCAGATAAATTTATCAGAAAGTGATAGATAGATAATATTCATCTGAAAAGTTTGCTATTTCATATATTATTTGAGGAAGTCATTGAAGTTCAGGAAGTTATTGTAAAGATTTCGAGCTTTTTCGAGAGGAGAAAATGATTGCCTTCGGGCTGTCACAAGTCCAGATCCACCTTTGTCCTTAAGGTTGCCTGAACTAATATAATTGCATGCTAGAAAATCAAATCTGTATTCTTCTCTTGTCGTGTTCTAAAAAAGAGTCCAAATTCTTTGTGATTAAGAGGGAAAACCTTAGGCGGCCAATTAATTTTGTTTTTTTTTGTGTTGAAAATTAAGTGAAAATCGTTCAAAAATGTAGATGGTACTTTGTCTAAAAGGACGCCAAATATTGCATAATAATTGAAGAGAATATCGAATTAGTTCTAATTATCTTTTATGCAATTACTGCTTTATTTTACAATTTTAGTAGATTTTTTTTTGATTTATTCTATATTAGAACTTGTTGATAGGCATGCTGGGGTTGCTAGTGAAAACCGCTGGCAATTGAAAATATTCCTGAAAAAAACGTTATTTTGGCCATCGTTTGACAATTGGAGTTACGGGTGATCCTGAAGTATTGATTTCCTGGAATTACAAAAAATGTCAGCAGTATTTTTATTTAATCAGATCCCTTATTACAGAACTGGAAAACTCATGGATATGATTATAATTTGTCTCTATTTGTGCATTTTTTTTAGCCAGGCTTGGGATCGGCTTCCTTAGAAGCTACTCCAATTACACTTAAATGTCTCAAATAATTTCCTTATCTATAAAAAAAAAGACGCGGATAAATTACAGAGAGACGCCTTCCATGTTTGAATAAAAATAAAAGGTAACCAAAAGACACAAAATTGCGTCTAAAGTGACGTCTGTCTTGCAATTTGTAGGGGAGATTCCACCAGTCTCAATTTTTCTCTTTGATTGAAGCTTTATCAACAAGACCTTAGCAATGTTACTCGGGCAAGAAGTTACTTATTTTACAAGTCATAAGTGAGATTGTAATAAACTATAAAATCTATCGTTGCATAATTACCCTTAATATTGGGTTGCAAATAAGTCTCCAGAGTTTTGCTTCTCTTTAGCGTTGTGGAAGCGTTAGATTCTCTCTGTTAATTCCCTTGTCATTGACATAATTTTTTCTACAAAAGTTGGTTTAATTCAATTTTTTGAATTAATTAAACTGGACGCCCAGAACTAGACCAGAAAAGGTGTACCTTTGAGTTCAGAATCTTGACTAGAAACAAACAGAACGAGGTACTGAAAATGCTCATTTTTCTCAATTTGATTTTTAATGATTATAAAACTAATAAAAATTAACTTGAAAAAGAAGAAAACATTCAATTTCGAATAATTTAAAACACTGTGTTAAGAATATTTAATGATATGTGAAATGTTAAAATTTAAGAAAGCCACGGATATTAGATGCCAGCCTAAACAACTCCAAAACAATGATGATTTTCCATGCTTGATAACGGTCTTTTGCTACACTATCTTCGCCTCTTCTAAATTAGATCATCTGCTGGTTTGCAACGTTTTGAGCACTTCGGAACAAAAAAAGTACGGGACTAAATACCTAATCACAAATCTAGTACTAGATATACAGCAGGAAATACTTATGCATGTGCTCTCAGCATGCCATGACATCTTTGATACAACAAAACAGCTGAAAGATAAATAAAAAAAATAACAAAATTGCCTCTTGCTTAGAAAATTATAGCTTCCTGTTTTGACGGCCGTTAAAATTTCCTTATTTAGAAGCTTTCCAAGCAAACAAGAAACACTTATTTTTTCTGCAGATTTCAACAAGACTTTCCTGCTTAAACAATTGTTGACTAACATCAACCAGGAGGCGCCTAATTCCTGTTTCTTGGTATGATGTTTATTCCTGTATTAATATCTTCTCAGAATTGCCAAGTTTCCTGATAGCAACACCATCAAGGCTTCCTGAATGACTCTCCTGAGGCCTTCAATACTTCGTAATCGGTACTATCGAATTAGTCAACTCGAAAGTCGATATAAGACTTAATAGAATTAATTAATTAATAGAATTTTCTGCTAGAAACAATGTTAATTATTCGAAAAAACCGATCGAATAATCGATTAAAAAGATAACAAAATTGTCTCATGCTTAGAAAATCATAAAGACACCAAGTACGAACTTATTTTCTCTGCAGATTTAAATAAGACTTTCCTGCTTAGAAAATTGTTAACGATCGATCAGGAGACACTTTAGACGCTTCTGTTTAGGAATTTCAGCTAGTTACCAACTTGTATTTCAGTTAAACCGTTTTTTTTGCACTGGCAGAGACAAATACCGTAATCAAAAAAGGGGAAAAACACTAAAACTATAAATAACTGCAATAAGAAATACGTACACGGTGTCCATATGCTTTGAAGTTTGTTTCAGTCATCGGAGTCCTGAGAGAGATCAGAAATACTTTTACAGATCTGAAGAAAATAGCAGCTTCTTCATTTTCGACTGGAGTATTATATGCGGTCACTTTAAGGTCTCGTCTGTAGCTCAGGTCGCTAACCAAACGGATATAAAGACTGGTTATCTCACTGCCTGTGAGTGTCATATAGAAATTTTAAACAAATAATAATAATAATGAAATAAATTAATATATGTCGGTGGACTACATTGAAAATCGTACACGAAAGAACACGTTTACATAACTTGAAATCGTATTAATTAAATTACAAGTGTCTTAATTAAGTATTTATGATTTATTATCGAATATTTTCTTTTACATAAACTTGTCGTTTCTTTTTTTAATAAAAAACCATATTTGTATATATTATAATTTATTAAACGCTTAGTAACAAGTATTATTAAAACAACCGATCAACATCTAAGATTATCCTGTAAAAAATCTAATTGAAGACTAGGTAATTGTTGTATAATGAATAGTGGAAGGATGTACCGTCATGTCGTAGTAATCTCACCGTACAAAAAACGGCCGATTAATATAATTTACGACTTTTAATTTGAATTTATTTTATTTATAGATGTAGGGGAAGTCCGGGCAAAGTGGATAACTTAACGTTTGAAGGCCTGTAGAAAAAAAAACAATTGATGTTAAAATAAAATAATGATTGAGTTCGAACAAGCAATTATTAATGTTTTCAATAAAATTTACAAAAATAACGTAAAGTTAATGCTTCATTTTAAATAATTAATAATATGCAATTATTACCGCCACTTTGCCCGGGGGGATTGTTTGAAGTATATTTATAGAATAATATAAGTAGAAACGTAAATTAACAAAAATTAAATTAATTAGAACTATAAGGCAAAGTAAACACAGATAATTAAGGTATAATTACCGAATAAAATAGGTAAAAAAGAAATTGACAGAAGAAAACTAAAACAATTCAGTTATTAATGCATTTATCACAAAGAAATATATTTGCTCCTTCATAAGCCGTGCATTTGTCGTTATTCCACTGTTCATGTGAAGTGCAGAGGATCCAATCACCAATTGTAAAAGTAGCAGGTATAGTTTTCAAAGTGCCCGGTAGGTACTTGTTGAACTTAACGTAACCTAAACTTAAATCCACAATAAACATTTCAATGAAACTCACTCTATTTCAACTCAAATCCATGCACTTTAAAAACATAATAACATCGAAACAGTAACAACACATGTACATGAGTAATTGCAAAAATACGTAACTCAAAATATCGGAACAAATTGATATTTATTTATTATTTTTGTTTTTTTTTAGTGATAGGTGCGCCATTTTTAAATGGTGAGGAGTATTCGCTTTGCCCGGACTTCCTCTAATACTTTCTTATTTATTTTCAATATCTTTTTATTTACATTATCGGAACGTAAATAGTTTTGGTATAATAATTATTGTTAATTTTATGCTTTTTTCCCAGTCAATTTGATTAAAATCAATTATTGTCAAATTTGATACGCCTATGAGTTATTTCCGAAATTATGTTAATAATAAAATACAAAAACGTTTTCCACAATTTCTATACAGTTACGGCATTTTATCTAAGCATCAGACAACAATGAGACGTGCAGGAATTTTGTAGATATAAAGGTGTGCTTCTCTAAATTTTCGGTTTTAGCAATTTGTTTTAATGATAATTGTCTTATTCAATTCAACCATTGTTGAATTGCTGCTATCTTGAAATCTCCACATCTTTCCAGCTTACAAGTTGATAAAGTCGAAGAATCGTTACTAGATAGACAGTTTGACAAGCTCTGAATTCTTTCAATAGACTATGTCGTTTTATGGCAGATGTTCATTCCACCTCGGGCAGATAGATTGTTGTTTGAAAACAAACAAAAAAAAGACAAACAACGATCATCCGTCCGTAATTAAATCATCTATATGCATACAACATACAGGTATGTAGGTAAAATAAAATCGAAAAAAATGGGAATAAATTACGGTACGATTAAATGATGGGAATTACACAAAATTGAAACAATTTCAATCAAGTGGATTGATAGAGAGCCGGATACCATCTTTTGACTTAATTAAAGCCTGTATGCAAGTCAATATATTCCAATATTCATCAAATAGAAAGGCTATAATCAATATTTCATTACTAACAAGATGCGTTGCTTGTTGCGCATCTTGAAACTGTTCAACAACGTTACATTGTCGACGATGATTTGTGTTTACGCGATCGACAAGTATTTTTTTGTTGTTGTTAAATTTCAGCTTTATGAGATTCTCTCAGAATTCGTATAGGTGCGGAACTTGATTTGCATAATCTCAAATTGTGTTCGAAAAATTTCGAAACTCTATTAATTTTCGTTAATTAACCTATTAATCACATCTTTTCCTATCATTTTTTTTTAAATTTTTAAAACAATTTATTAGTAACGATTTTGATTAATATCGTGTGGTAGCAATGCGTTACTAAATTGCTTGTTAGAAATCAAACAGTGTTACGAAAAAAAAACCGTTGAAGATAAATCACATCAAGTTGCGGTTTCTTTGGTAAAAATCATTGAAAAATCTGAGGAGAAAAAAAAATCATTGAATAGCATTAAACAGATTGTTTTCGATTATGTAGGGCATATTTTATACTTATTTAATGACTGTGAAGCATAATATGCTGGACACTAGCGCGAATATAGAGTTGTTTGGACAATATTTTTAATATCGTAGTGGTCTATAGTGCAAATCAAGTCCTTTGAAATTAATCTGACCTGTCTGGTAAGGGCTTTTTGCTATTATAGATTGCTCTAAAAATCAAATTGGGAATTTCTAAGCGATTAAAATAAGAATACTAGAAAATTTGATTTTGGATGTGTCGGCTTTTACCATTTAAAAATCTCTTGCATAGTTAGAAATGGTCAAGATTTTCAAATCCATGGGCAAAACATTCACTTGTAAGGTGGGCGATGAGGAAACTTCTTATTTTAAGGAGAAAATGGCAGTTGAAGCTCAATCTGCAAAAGTTGTTTATTCAAATTGCGACCTTTAAGGGCTATTTCGAAATTGTACGAAGAAACCAAATACACACTTAATTTTTCCGCAGATTTCAACAAGCCTTTCCTGCTTATAACTATAACTAATTAACTAATTAACGTTAATCAGGAGACACCTAGTTAGACGCTTCTATGCAGGAACGATATCCATTCCTGCATACAAACATTTTGAGTTCTAAGAATCGCTAAGGTTCCTGCCCGTTTTATACCATTAAAGCCTGCAGAATAATTCTCCAAAATTCTGCAACACCTGTAAATCCTGCTAGAAACAATTGCAATGATTTTGATAAATCGATCAAAAAGATAACAAAATTGTCCCTTTTCTTAGAAAATTATCGTTTCCTGCTTTTAGGGCCGTTAAAATTTTCTTATTTAGAAGCTTTCCACACAAACGACTTTTTTTGTTCTGCAGATTTCAACAAGACTTTCCTGCTTAAAAAGTTGTTAATAAAGGTGAACTCGGATACGTCTAATTCCAGTTTCTTGGTATGATGTTCATTCCTGCATACAGACCTCTTGAGTTACCTTTCCGAAGAGCTATTGATATTTTCCCAGAATTGCCAGCAACACCATCAAGGCTTCCTGAATTACTCTCCGGAGTCCTGCAACACTTTTTATTCGGTATTCTCAAACTAGTCGACTCGAAAGACGACATAAATAATGAGACTTCAGTAGAATTTGCTGTAAGAAACAATTCCAATAACTTTGACAAATCGATTAAAAAGATAAAAATAATCTTCCTGCTTCGAAGTTTTCCAAAAAAAGCAAATATTTGCACTTACTTCTTCTCCATATTTCAACAAGACGTTCCTGCTTAGAAAATTGTTAATTAACATCAACCAGGAGACACCTATTTCCCCTGTATAATGATTTTTCAAGTTATTTCAGTTTCGAAGAACTCCAGTAGATATATTTTCCTGCTAACATTAGCATCAGAGTTTCCTGAGTGATTCTCCTACGTCCTGCAACGCCTGTGGATTGGTACTTTCAAATTAGTCAACTCCAAAGACGAGATAAATAATAAGACTTCAGTAGAATTTCCTGCTAGAAACAATACTAATCATTCCAAGAAATCGATCAAATAATCGATTAAAAAAAACAAAATTGTCTCATGCTTAGAAAATAATAAAAAATGTTACGGCCCTTAAACTTTTTGCAGATTTCAACAAGATTTTCCTGCCTAGAAAATTGTCAGCTAACGATCATGAGACAGTTAGACGCTTCAGTTCAGTACAGGTTCTTGAAATACTACAGATATTTTCTCACAATTGCCAAGTTTCCTGCTAGCACCACCATCAAAGCTTATTAAAGTTATTTATCCTTATTTATCCTTAAATTAGTCGACTCCGAAGATGATATAAATAAGGCGACTTCAGTATAATTTCCTGCTTCAAAGAATTCCTATTCAACAAATCGTTCGAATAATTGATCGATTATTGTGTTTTTTTGGGGATTTCAACAGGCAATTAGACAAGAAACTCCCACAAGAAAACAATTTAGAATTTTCTCATTTCTATTGGCTCTTACAAGTAAATATTTCGTCGACTATCAAAACAACATGCTCAAATATTAATTAATTAAAAAAATGCGGTTAATTTCGAGTGACAAGCGTGCCAATTTTGCCCGCAATCAATCAAACCGTCCGGTAAAACCGAATGTTCTAACAAATTCCTTATTGGAAATTTGTGCTGTGTAGGAAAAAATTATTAATTAAACTGATAAATATCCTGCACTAGTTCCGCAATCAACTAGTCACTGTAACAATTGTTGTTAATTGTTGAATATTTATTGGATTTGGATAAACCGATTGATGAAATTCCACAATCTAAATCAGATCTAAAAATAATTTGCAGGAAAAAAATCAAATCACTACTAGTCATTTGTTATTTCCTTGAAAGATGTAGTAATGTTTTCATGAAAATTCAACAATTAATAAATCGAGAAATTGTATAAAATCAAAAAAAAAAATTAAATAAAAACTCATTTATTACAGCGAAGAGATTGTTTCAATTACATAATTACAAAATAATTTATCACAACAACAATAACCATAAATTAAACCATCTTTATAGTTATATAACGGACGAAATCATGTTATTGTTTCGAAAACGAGTCGACACCTACACGTCTCGATAAAAATGTCCAATTTCTGATTTATCTATCCGGTAGCTCTAAGCTGACTTCATCGCGCTTATCGATCGATTTCGGCCGGATCTTCCAACGGATACTGCGACGACCTTGTTCCGGACCGGAATTCACTAGAAATTTCAACGACACACCATCACAATTGGCAATAATAATAATAATAATAAAACACATTTCCATATCAAGAATACTGCGATTGCTTGACCTTTCAATATTTGTGTTTTGGGGTCTTGATGATGATAATTCTTGAAATACACAACATCGTGCACTTTTCATTTCATATAAAATACGTCCATAAACAACCATTAACAATAATGATAGTATAACGATCAAGTTATCCATGGCATGTTGGTGTGTTCTTTTTTTTTGCCGCCCCTCAAAAAATTTTATAAAAATATTGTATCGCCCACATTCTATCAAAACATATCTGGACAGATAAAATTAAATGGAGCTCATCTGGCATTTGTATATGTGGAAGGTTGAAATAATTTATACGCCCTTTTGGCTCCGGTGGTGATCAGAAATGGCGAGCTGGAAGGGTGGGCGCTTGATACGGCCACAATACCGAGCCGCCTACGTCGACATTTTGAAATTTCCTTAACAAATTGTTGGCGTTTCCTAAGAAATCCATGAAAATTATTTCTTCTTCGAAATCAATCATGATCGATTTACATAACTGTTGGAATTAATGATTGTTCGATTGGAATGTTGAGTGAAGACTGTAGGGGGCGCATCACGTACCGTCATCGAATCCGGGCTTTTTTTCCCCCCTGATATTTCATCAATGATTTCTTTCAGTATTATTTGTTTTAACAATTTTAATATCGGTTCTATTTAAATACAATTTGTTATCGTAAATAACTGCTTTGTTGTTTGTTGTATATAGTTTTGAAAGTAGGAGAGGATTGCTTTTGACGCGCCACTCCTGATCCCGATACATTTATCAACACAACCCACCATTATATGTAGACGTTGTAGTTTTTCTTGCTCTTTACATACCGACATCGATCGTCTAAACAGCCGTTGTTGTCGTATTTTTCCTGTATATCTCTATATGTGTGTCTTTTTTTAACCTTCCCCATTCAATATATTCTCCATCATTCTTTAAATAAATAAATAAATAAAAAACCAACAATCTGTATTCCATTCTATATTGTTGCATTTTCTTTCATACAAAGATTTATATTATATATTCTTATATATAGATTTGAAATTGTTACGATAACACGGACTCCGCCTGCTTTAACTTAAATATAGGCTAGTTTGGAATTTGCAAAGGTCAATTATTCTAACATTCATCGATTATAGATTGTCGATATATCAATCATGACAAATTCGATGCAAAAATTGAGAGCTTTCAGCGAAATTGTTGGGAGATCAATCAATTGATTTCAGCGAAATTAACCGTTCTTTTTTTGGGAGAGGCTTTAATGATCGATTAGACCACGAAACGTTGATTTGACGTGGAATAACGAGTCAAGTTTTACCTACTCTAAAAAATATGCCCAAGAGAAACGAATTTATAGTCCTTCAGCCTTGGCTGAAGCATTGTAAAGCATTGAAGCGTCTTGCTTCAATCTTGTCACGCAATTGGAACTACTGGAGTGTCCACAGGGTGTCCAAATTTCCATTGAGATTGTTCAAGACTATGTACTTTTTCAGGATCATTGCACGGGTTGCTAATCTTTGTGTTTTGTTTTCTATCACTGTTTGTAACCGTTTTGAAGCAAGACACCCTGTAGATAACTTTTTCATTAAGAAGATTATGTACATATGCAGCCATTCTGCAGTAGTTTTGTTTTCACTCCAAATAAAGGGTTGTAGGGCTGATTAACGGCTTGCTCTTAAGTAACTTGAAGAAATAACATTAAGGGCCGATTCTACAATCGTTTTATTCCGTCCAATAGAATATCTAGTATGCTGAAAAAGAATTTCTATCGGAATAAAAGTATCGCAGTATCGATCCTATATCAGTTAGTTCGTTGACACTGCTAAACTTGCTTAAGTGACGGGCAGTTCCGACTTGTTCAGTATTGTTACTTGATATTTCGCTTTTATTTTTCAGGATGTCTGAAAGTAGCACTTATTCTGGATTAGGTTTTTTCTTCACAAAGTATTTTTAGAGGGTTGAGCTGAAAGCTTTCCGTTCTTTTCAAAATATTGCTTTAAGAAGATATTTTGTCAATTTTATTCGTTCTCAAGTTGTTTTACTTCTCAACGCAATACCTCCGGTATTGTTCTTTATATAGCTCCTCTTATTCGGCATGACCGTCGATGTTGGATCTCATTTCTTATTTTTTTTCGATGCTATTTCTTAAACTGGATTGCAGATGATTCTGGCAGCCTTTGTTTTGCTAGTATCTTATTTCTTGTTCTTTATGACATTTAATTTTTGCAGTTTCAGCAGTCACATCATTGCTGTACATTTCGGAAGGACTCCTGTAACAATAAATTCACTGACACTATCAAATTTGCTAAAGTGGAGGATTCTTTGGAATGTTCAGAATATCCACTGCGTTCATTTGTTTTTCTTTAAATATTTTTCAGGAGCTCTGCAAATGGTGAAGTTCTAGAGTTTTTGCTTCTTACAGTCTCCTTAGAGTGTTGAACTAAAAATTTCCTGTCGTCTAGACCAGTGTTTCCCAACCACCGCTCCCACGGACCGGTGCCGGTCCGCAAGATAATACTACCGGTCCTTGGGCACTTTAGCCCACAAAAAATAAAACATTAAAAATCTAATTCCTAATAAAATAAAAATGTAAGTTTTTTTTACTCGTCAGAAAGTCTAAGCTGAGACTCTGCCGGTCGTTACATTCATTTATAATTTTACCGGTCCGCCGTAAAAAAAAGGTTGAGAAACACTGGTCTAGACAATTATAGAAAATACGATTTTTATTCGTCCTCAGCTCTAATTACTTCTTAATGCCCGAATCATCCTGAGGTATTGTTTCTTCCTTTTGGAAAGGCCTACAGATGTTGTCTTTGATTTCTTAAGTCTATTTTGTGCTGCTTCTGAATCACAAAAAGGCCTACAGTTGATTACAGCAGCGTTCTTCCTGCTAGTGTCTTATTTCTGTTTTTTTCCTTATATTTTTTCAATTTTTGCAGTTTTAACGGTTCATCATTATGGCCTATTTTGTATTAGATATCCGGCCGTATTTTTCACAAATTATCATATTTTTTAGCCAATTGGAAGAGAAACATGCAGAAGTAAGACTCTAGGGGCAGAATAGAATCCTGCGATATTCTATGATTTCTTAGCCTGCTCACGACGAAACTCATCACGAAACTTTCTTGACCAAATCAGGAGAACAGCTTAAACTCTGATGGAGAATTTCTAACTTTTTTTGTTCATTATTGCTCCCGAAGTTTGCTTGGAGCGCCTACATGAACGCTTTGGCCGGTCCCGCTATTGACCTTTCTTTCCGGCAGATTTGCATAAACAATTTCCGGTTTATGCCGGCCCTTAGGCCCGCAAGCCTTCTCAAATAAACTGCTGCAATGAGATTGCATTTTACATTTGAAAAAGACGAACTGTAACGGTACAGATAATAGCGAATTTCCTGTTGAAATATATTCGAGCTTCTAGAAAACACGCGCGCACACACACACACAAAAAGCTCAATTTCACCTCCAGTTACGGTAACTGTGCAAGATTCCCCAGTGTTGAGGTGTAGCGGATAGCAATTATCGATAATGGATAATCTCAATGGAGAGTTGACGCCTTTAAAATTTATAAATGGAAATATCTATATAAATCGATACAATACAGCCTTTTCCTATTTACTAGTAAATCATTCGATAATTATTTTAAATGACCACGAAATGTCAAAATTGTTTACGTCACCTTCGATCATTTTCAATTATGATTGCATGTCCCATTCCTTATCCGTCACATCGATATTTATACCATTTATATATATAAAACTATCTTATTGTTTTGTTTTTCCTTCATATAGGGACGAGAAAGTCGGATTTTCTACAAAAAATCGGCTACAATTCACAGATAATCGTTGCAAGGATATTTACAAATTCTGCCCGTTATAATTGATAATTATTGCATATTTGTTACTGTACCAGTCTCGGCACACAGCCATCATCAGCTGTAAGTTGTTTGAGATCGCCGAATTGCCGGTTAAAAAAAAAGCGATTGGAAAAAATCGATATTTATTCGTGTAGTTGTGTTGAATAGCCACTTTCACCGGCCTCCCTGATTAGGTTATTTATATCGGTAATAGTGGCACGCGTTCACAAGAAAGGACTAATTATTTTTAATAGTCCTTATGTAATGTATCGACGTCCTCTCTAATACTAAAACTAAAACGAGTCTTGTATACATATAGCATGCAACATGTACAAACATTTTGCTATACATTCATTAATTTCATAGAGAAAACTCAACCGAAAACAAAACAAAGATAGATAATATTAAATCGAATGATTGTTAATAAGTGTAACGCAGATAACGAGTATTTTATGAAATCGTATGAATTATTGAAAACATCGTCCATTTCAGCAAATGATTTTTTATTGTCTGACTATATAATAGTCGGACATAAGCCGATGTATGTTTCTAATAAGAGTTAATAAGTCTATAAGTCTTGGTCAACATGACGTGCAACATTTTCTACATCAGTTACAGAAACAAAAAAAAATGCAAGAGTTTTCGTTAAGTTACGCCACTGCTCTTGGACAGCATCGTTTCATAAATTTCAACAATTTAAATGAATCGTGTCGATCTAATCTAGGAAATGAATAAATAACAAAATATCAGCAATAATGACATTCCGCACATTCCAGTTTGAGATGGTTATGTTGTAATCTCGCATATTTACAATATTTTGTACGATTAGAGACAATTAAATAATTATTTGTTGAATAGTTTGATGTCTATACACGTGTTTGCCATGTGAAATCGAATTGAAATCAATTTGATTTTGCGTCGATGTTTCTTATATTGTTCGGTTTTGTTTGAAATTTATCACTTTACAATAACTATTACATGTGGAATTGAACGATTAAATAGTGTTGAAGTTTTGTTTCAATCACCGTCAACAAGGTTCAATTTTCATGTCAAATTAACGAACATAATCGTTTGTATACAGATTTAGTTTATTGGAGAACAACCAATAAGTGATTTATTCTTGAATAGTGATGGTCCAATTACAATTTATCGCACTTCTGTGGATAGTTTTGTCACTTATACGGGGCAGAATCGAGTTTGAACTTTACACATTCTACATCGCATATAGGCTCATTTCTTTTGAAATCTCCATAAATCTCGCTTTACGTACATTTTTATGTAAATTTAATGTCTTATATAAGCCCATTTTTCACACCTCATAGACCAATGATTAATTACCTCCTCATAAGAGGTGTTTCTCAATTCAAAAATAGGTGATGTACTTAATTAAAATAAGTTACAGCAGTGGTAATTGTGGCGGGCTCCAAATTTTGCCTTCTATATAATCTGCAAAGCTACTTTTGGCCAGAAAACATTGTTGTTAACCAAACTGTCAATATGGTTCCTCAATAATTGCGAAATAATAGCCGTCTCCCATTCTGCCCCACTATTTTGTACTGCTTTCTTTTCTGCACTACGTCAACTTACATGGGGATTAAAAATTACTCTGTAAAATCAGTTTTTTCAATCTCTTCAAATAGATATTTTTTAATGACTTGAACACTAAGTAATAGAGGCTCTGAAAAGCTCTTTCATGGTATAAACACGTTTCCTATATCTTACTTGAAGTTTCTGTTTATCCTCTTTTTATGTGTTTGGAGGTACAAAACTCAATAGTGAGCAAAAAAGTGTATCAAAGACAAAAAATGCATATAACTGTTACAATTCTCGTCTTGATCACGTTGCAAAACTTAAAGGCCTCAATCATTCTCTTTTCAAACCAATGTTGAGCCGCTTTGGGCATATGTTCAAAGAACTAATTTTGCAAGGTCTGTCCCAATTCCTATTTTCTCCATTAAATTTGAGAAAAAAAGACAAATAAAAGATCTAATTAGAAATCTTCTTTATTTTTTTTTTGTGTTGGAGGAGAGGAAATCTTTTATGGACCCCCTTACAACTCCTGCTGCACAGGGAGTGTGGGGATCTCCTTGAAAGGCTTACCTACTAAAACCACTCGTGAGCTCCTCTCCCAGGCCCAGGATTACTCTTAAGCATTTTTTCGAGCCAGCTACGCCTCTCTAGCTGTATCTTCGCATTCATTATTTTATTTATGAAGTTATTTATCTTATTCCATTTATCTTCAAACCTTAACATCTCTTCCACCAAATTGTGCGTTGCCATAGGGCATTTAATCAAATACTCTATTTATTTCCTTTCTACTTCCCATTTCTTACATTTAATAACTGTATGCCCTAAGTCGGAGTAACTTGCTTTGCCTATCTTGCGCCTGACAACACCTGTGTTACGTTAAAGTTCATTCACAATAAATCCTCAGTAATGACTCATCAATTCGTAGAATTAACATTTTAGTCCTTGAATCATTTTAGGACTTGAATCATGCTTTGTTTTCTGCCATTGCATAAGTAGGTTCGCTTTGACCTCATCTGCAGGTATTCCCGTAAACCTCTCTGTCCTCTATACAGCCAATTGCTAGGTGGAATTCCAGCCATCTCCATTACCGATTTTCTGCGTACTGTTTTATATAGTTACTCTTATTGTCTTATAGTCTTATAGTCTTCTTCCTATCCTTTCGAGAAATCTTCTTCATGTGTCTTCTTTCTGCATACCCTAGTAGAAGAACACAAAAGCGCCAAAGTACAAAATTGACTTTCAACTCTGGTCTGTTGCTAGTTAAACCTACCAGATGACTAGGATTAGCATACAAAGATCGGACCAACAATAAAACTTTGAGTCCCGAACCATAAGACAGTCTTGTACTTAAACTGATCATCAAGTAGGTGTCCTAGTGGTATACATACAAATTAATTATTAGGGCTGCTTGACGCCCCTTTTAAAAGCATTTATGATTAACGAGAAGTCATTTTTGTATACTTTTTTAATCAAAATTTTGTCGCTTTGGCCAACCTACTGGCTTCTATTCACATAGAAAATAGACTGTAATTTCAGTCAAAATCCAACCTTTCACCCTGCCTTAAAATTAAGTTTTTCTTTATTAGAGATAGCCTTAGAGTAAGGGGCTCGAGGAGGATTAGAGAAGGAACCTATTCGAAAAGGTGTTGCAAAAAAATTATAAAATATTTACTGTCTGAAGCAGTAGTAACTCACCAGATAAAGAGGTGAGGCTAGAAAAAAGTTCGCTAAACGTCTGCTAGATTTCCCTTTGATTATTCTTTGATGTGTGGTAGTTTTAGGCTTCCATAGACGTAACCAAAACCCAGTTTCCACAGCAGAATTGTATCTTCTATCGGTCTGTACAGTTCTCAAGTCTTAGTAGTTTTACGTATTTTTCCACGTATTTAGGGACGTTGTTTTACCATAAAATTTTAAAATAAATTCTTACAAATCCCCGTCCTCTTTAAAATGTTGTTACAAAACACTGCCTTAAAACGTACATTTTTGCCATTTTTATTCGTTCTCAGCTCCTCATACTTCGAAACGCCTGAATTATTCTGTGACACTGGTTTTTCATTGTTTTTTCCTTTCGGGAAGGACTGCAAATATTTGATTATCTGTCGCAGGTTCAGCAGTTTCATCATTACAAATCGTATGTATTCACCACAAATTATCATATTTTTCAGCATCTTGAACGAGAAACGCACAAAATAAGAGGCTAAGAAATACCGGTGCTAAAATCTGTGATTACGCCCCTTATTCGAGTATCATGAAACACAATGGACCTTTCTTGCAGTCAAAAAAAATTACTAAATTTACATTGATAGTTTCCGGTTTATGTTGCCCTCAGGGAGCTCATAGTAGTGTGTACATCGGATTAAGAGATGAGGCTATAAAAAGGTACTCAGGCATCTGCTAGATTTGCCTTTCACGTGTTACAGTTTTAACCCTCTATAGACAACCAAAACTCAGTTACCACAGCAGAAATCTATCTCCCATTAGTTGGATTTGTATTGTTCTTAAGTCTTAGTAATTTTGTACGTTTTTTCCGCGCTTTTGGGGACGTTGCTCTCGTCCTACTATAGAATTGACGTAAACAGATTCACACTCGTTAATCTTTATTTGCAATTCGCCTAACCAATTATAATTTGATCTTGCGAATTAAACCCAACAAAACCCAGTAGGTGTCTTCAAATATTGCTGTAAATCTAGTTAGGAATACATAAGAAAAAAACGAAGATTTATAGATAGAAGAGTCTTCACATTGATGATGATGATGATGATAATTATTGCCAATCTTACCAAAATAAATTATAATCATTAATAAATCCAATCGTCCGCCTACAGACTACAAACTAAACAGCCAATTAAAACTAAATAAATGTAAGAAATATTTCAACACATTAATTTTAAAAATCACAAAAATTCAAATTATTTCTCTATAACGAATCACGTAACTGAATAAAATTAACCACAAAAAAAAAACAGTGGAGAAACAAAAAATTAGGCGCTCATTTTTTCTAATTCTAAATTTGGTCGCTTCTAACAAGACAAATTAAACAACAACTGCTTCTGGTTATTTATAATTCGACGATAAATTATTCATAAGCAGAAAGCGCGTCAAAGCAGGAAAGCTTAAAGTATTAAGAAATTGATGTAGTTATTCCGAAATCGCATTAATGGGCGATTAGCGAAAAACGCCGATTTGATTAATTTTCTACAGCAAAAAATATCGACACTCTGGAGGTTGATCAACATAAAAAAAATCGTCACAAAAAAGGTCGTTCCGATAGGAATCTAATTAGTTCACACACAATAAATAATTTTTAACAGAAAACCAGAAGGTCGCAAGCCGAATTCGATCATATCAGTTGATTGACGGATTTATTACGAATTAATTGGGCGACTGAAGTCTTTGTGGCGCTCACGATTTAATTGCGAAAATCTTCGTCCACCTGATCGGCCGGATTAAAGAAATATAATAAAATTGTTACCTGGCAGGTGGTAATATATGAGACCCTGATTAATTCGTATTATAAACATTTAACAACTTTATTGCCTCATCAAAAAAAAACGTGGTAGCTTTGATTTATTTCAAAACGAACCAAAAAAAAACTGTATCCAATTGTGTAGTGGAGATTTCAATTGTGGCTCTAGCGAGACGCTTATTTGCTTTCAATTTCATGTTATTAGAAATCCTATTAGTGGCCTCTTTCCAATAAAAATTCGGCTTTCTCTCGGCCACCCTATATATTGCAAGAACCTTGCAATAGAGACCATACGTATACACACTTACACACACACGTATATACAATCTCGATTGTGTTGTTGTGTAACGCGGTGAAAGGAAGGGCAGCATCTCCGAAGGGGCCCCGCCTTGGCCTGCGGCAACGGCCCCCGCAGAGAGCTACTAACTCTCCATGGTCTCTCTCCAAGCCCCGCTCTCTCAAAAACCACCATCAATAGTTTTAGATTAGCCACTTACTTCAATATTGGTAAACATACGATACACTACTATAACAGTAGTGTGACTGACTTTTCAATAAAAAAAAAAGACCCGATGGAAACCGTTCAAGGCTCTTGCCAACTTATCATCAGGATATTGCGACCGATCACAGCAGGGGTGGTAGTTTATTGTTATAATGCGATTGATCCTTGAAACAATTCCGGATCCTATAACGAAAATTTGTTCGATTTATGTATGTAGATCGCATGTTTTATTCATTAATTTCAATCGAAGAAAAACCCATCGTCTTCACATTAATATTCAATCAATCTTGCGTCATTCCGGCCGATTTTAATTGGCTGTCGAATATTGTAACGAAAACGAAATTTGATTTGAAGTCTATGATCGCGTCAGAGCGACTGTCCACCTCTGCTACCTAAGGCTAATCAGTTTTACTTATATACTTTCGATTTTACAGCAAATATGGGCAGGTATGATGGGCCAACCCAATTCTAAATCCAATAGAAAAGCAACCATTAATTTGGAACGAATCTCGCTCGATAATAACAAAACGGTAGTCGAACGATTTATTACGATTTGTGGGATTGAGGAAACAGTGTGGTCTCGATCGAGATCTCCAACTCAAACACACAATCTATTTGAATTAAATTAAAACAAAAACAAAAAAATCTTAATGCACACACAATTTAACTCGTCTAGTTTAAATAAGTAGTTGGTTATCGTGGGCAGATACAAGATAAACTATAAAATCCGTAGGTTGGCAAGACTGCAATATAAATGTCTCATAAGTTGCAATTATAGTCGCTTTATATACGTCCTCCTATTGTGCACTGTCGCCAACCTTGCCAGTACCAATATTAAAAACGCTCTAGGCTAGATTTCAGTTTTTCCATCAAAAATCTCCGCTGATTTGATGATGATGATGTTGATTACTATTTTCTTCAACATTATGATTGATACGATTTCGCAATTTAATTATTTCAACCTTAAAAACGGTTCGTTTGAAAATGTTAATCGAAGACTTCAACTTGACACTGTTATGATTAAATAATAATTTGTTTAAAGTATTCATTACTGTATAGCTGCAATCGTCTTACAAAATGTGTTCGATCTGCATTTACAGGGCGTTTCGTGTGAATGTTACTGCCGTTTTTTTTCCGATGAGGTTCATTGTCAAGTCTTTGACATTGAATGGTTTTGGTGAATTTGCAAATGGCAAATGTTACAACCCACTCATTGTGTCAGATGATTCATCCGTCAATATTGCATAATTTTCATCGAACAGCTACAAGGGCACTCTGCAAAATCGTTTTGAATCGAAGAATGAGTTGTATAGAAAATGGAACAATGAATCTTCAAAGAAATATTTGCATGTTTGATATTCAGTTAGCGTGCATCAGATCCAGTTTAACAGTTTCTTGTTATTGAACAGATACGGGTCTGTATGTGGTAATTATCGAGAAGAGTTTTTATAACGCCACAACAAGACCTACAAGGCAGTTGGATTTTTCAAAAAACATCTGCTGTAAGCATAGTGGTAACGAATAAGACGACAGAACATTGCAACGATTCTAACAATAAGTGGCACAGTAGAAAATTTTGCCCATGAAACATCCTTTATTGGAGCCGGTACAGATCAGATTCCATATCGACAACTCGTCCACGAAGTCTTCTTTTGATCTTAACAAAAATTATCGGTATTAATTAAGATAATTGCTTAACTACCTAAATCACTTTTTTGGCCTATTCCATTATGTTTCAGGTCACTTCTTCAATTCGAAACTTCAAAGCTTTATTTTCTGTTACTTTTCGCTTTAGAATGGTCATCTTTCGTTTGTTTCTAAGAGAAAGAGAGAGACAGAAAACGAGAGAGATAGTGAGAGAAACATGGCTAATCTATTTTGTTGAGTAACTCATGACAAAGATGGTAAATGTACTCTTGATCTTGTGAATCGAAAATTTTTGCATCACATAAACGACACATCATCAAGCGATAATCACGAAACGAGTACAATTTTGTTAACGTATTTTTGAATATGTTAATCGTCTTATACAGTGATGGCATTTTAATCAGGTAAAGAAGAGGAAAAGATCCGATCAAAGTTATACAATCTTGAAAAGCGAGTTTATAATATATCAACGCACGGCTGCACTTATCATAAAAGTAATCGAACTTAAGATTTAAGCGGCGGTCAAGTCAGCTCAGGCCCGAAACCTGGCCAGAAATCGGGTAAGGAAATATTTATTCTTGAAGGCAAAGTATTCATTATTTTAGAGTAAATTTGTATACAGCAAATCCTACGAGAATTATAGCTGACTCGTTGATCTGAAGTCTAGCTCGTCTTAAAGTTGACATTGTCCGCGTCATGTAGCGTTCTGTTGAACAACGCAAATTTTTCATTTTTTTTTTCATTTTTCCATGAAGATATTTCTAAAGGTAAGTAGTATCATAATTATATGTATTTTTCTAGTTCTTAGAAGTGCATGCTTCTTTCTTTATGTTTTTGATAATTATATATCCAGCGATATGGAAGAAATTACATACACGAATGTTTAGCTTGGATATTATTCTGCTGATATTTAAAGAGACACAAATATAAAAAGTTAGAGCTTGTTGAGTTGCTAATAGGGCAATTTTCAGGAAAAGACCGAGAAAGTCTCATCAAAAATATTAAGGACCGCTTCTACAATTTGTTTTATTCCGCCCGAAATTTCTACGGAACTTCTTTTGTGGCATACGGAAAGCTTAGAGGAAATTTTTATAAAATGATTGCGGAATCGGCTCTGACAGATACTGTAATACTTTTCCTGTAAATATTCACGGTAAAAGACTACAGAGCATCTTCTTAAGCTGTTTCTACTATTTAACCCACGGTTTCTAAGCCGTTGTCTAATAAGGAAGCCGATTTTGACGCAAATTAGGCTTAGGCGGCAAGTGTCGTTTCCAAAGTACCACCTAGGCAGGAAGCCTAATTATATACGAGCTCGCCACTGCGTTACGTTTGTGACTCGGGCCTAATGTGACTGCCTCACTTGGGCCATATTTGGTGTGTCTTAGAGAATAAAACTTAAAATAGCTCCTGTGCTTTCACTTGAAGCAATAAAATTGTCAAAATCAACTTTGGGTCCCGTACTCAAACCACCTATACAAGCTGCACACCGGTTCTCGCTTTCCCCACTACTACAACATCCACTAGATGGCAGCACCGGATTAAGTTCGCCGACACCTCACTAACCGAAGGAGTATACAGACCTCAACCTGCCACAACATCATCATCCTTCTTTTTTTTTCCTTTTGGGAGGGGCCCTACATGAGAGCCGCACACTGAGGCCATCTGGCCCATTGTGTGCACCTCCATTTACCAGAGCCTTACCACAGCTGTTCCAATCCTCTAATGAAGCTCAGTAGCCTGCCGTGTTCGGCTTTCCGAATGTCTTCTGGTTCCAAAAATCGTCGCCCCAGGTGTTGCTCTCTGAGGCCAGCCAATGCATGGCACTCGCAGAGTATGTGGTGAGGAGTTTCCTCCTCTTCTAAGCACGCCCTACACATCTCGTCATCACTGATGCCGAGCTTGTGTAGGTGTTGATTCATGGGACAGTGTCCAGTGAGCAGTCCCACAATTGTTCTGAGATCTTTTCTACCAAGTCTCAGCAGATCTTTACTGCGCCTAGCGTTAGGTCCTTCTATGAAGATCCTAGACTGACGCAGTCCTTTGTGTTCTCTCCATTCCTTCAAGTGGGATGAGGAGGTCCATTTCTCCAGTGCCCGTTTCTGACGAGCTTTGGGGATGGGGAGAGCCGGTTCCGGCCCAAGGAAGCCCATGTCTGAGCCCCCCCCCCGTGCCAAAGTGTTTGCCCTCTCATTTCCCCGCACGTTAGAGTGTCCTGGGACCCAGCATAGCACAACATCTCTGTTGCGCCCAGACAATCCTTCTTAGAGACAGGGTCAGAAAGCTTAGCAGCCGTTTACAGCCAGCATCAAAGCCGGATTGCCGAGTTCTGTCAGTACCTCTCGGTCGACGATTGTTATAAATAAATTGTCGTCGTCTGGAAGGAATAGAACCACTTCACCCAGACTACACCAGAAGACTACAACTTAACGAAACAAATTTTCAAAGCAATGTTCTCACTTTTCTAGTTTTAACCAGATTTCAAGCTACTCTGAAGCATTCTGCTTAGTTCTAAGCGAGGCAAGCAATTTTCTATCACACCAAAGATGTATGTTTTTTCGAATATTTCCCAATAAACAAATAATTAGTTTCAAACCGTCACGGTCCAAATCTACCCTTGTATCAGCATTTTCAGTGTTGTTTCACCGTTTTTTTTACTGTGTAAATTATATTTTGAAAAACGCTTATCAAACCCAACAGCATTTGTACGCTTTAATCCTTCCTGTTCTTCGCTCGAAGCGGAAAGAGGCGATATATTTCGAAATGAACGCATTATTTGCTTAACTACTTACTATAGCCCGGATAAATTTAACTGATTTTAGAAATTACCACGAGACGGAAATTTTGCTTGACGCCCTACAATTCAGCTCAACAGAGCCACATCTTTGCACGGCCAACAAAATTCTCAACTTACACATTTCGTTGATCGATTTCAATTCTAATTAATTGCCCAACTCGATGATTTATACGAAATTGAAACAATTAATTATCTGACTGTCTATAATTAAAACAAAATTTATTTTGTAAGAATGTTTTAAGTAAAAGTGAAGTTAATATTATAACATAACTGGATCATATTAAAAACGAAAACTGCTCTCTCATAATAATAATAATAATAATGATAGTAATAATGATAAAATATCTACAGAACACATACACACGGACACACAACAACGTTGTGTCGATGTTATGTGTGTTATATGTTATAGATTAGAGCGTAGGATGTATGTGCCCTAGTTGATGGCAGTTAGTGAGCCGCGCCTTGGGCTCTCTTCGATCGGCCGCCACATACAATTCTCTCTATTTCTTATTCTCTTGTTGTATTTCCACATATTATAAGAAACGTATATAGAAGAGCAACACACAGCCACGCCCGACTACCGACCTACAAGCAATGCAATTTTTGTGACGGAACTAGATACATATAGTCAACATTTACGGATATTATCAACATTTCAGGGAAACGTCCGGTTAAATCGGCTTCGGTGATTTTTGTCGTTCGTTTTGATTACAATAATAATAGGAAAGCGTGTGTTTAATTAACCAGTTAACCACCGTTTCCTAGATTATAGGTTTCCTGTAATAAATCTAAAATTTCACCAATAATACAAAGTTTTCCAACGGGTAAATTGTTGAAGGCTTAAATCGAAATTTATTTATTATTCTGCATATTACCAATTATGAAACAATGATTGTTAAGAAAAGCGATTTTTTTCGATTGAAAATAAACGGAAAAAATACTGGGCAGGGCAGGTATCGAATGTCCTTCCATTCATTTTCAGAACAACTAATACGAGATGCTAGTTATTGTTTGTTGTTATTATTAGAAATAATTGTGCATAATTTCTGTTATTTAGTTTAATAAATCTATCTTAATAAGCGCATATAAGCCGCAATAGAGTTGCTACACATTTTATTTGTTTAATTTCTTATAATTACATCAAATCGTAAAGTTCATGTGTGTATGTACCTACAAAAAAAAAACAGACAATCAACAACAAGGTCGATAATAGATAAAATTACAATTATCTCTAAGAAGACAGTCAATTTCAAATAACATAAAATCGAAATAAAAGAACGGATGATTGAAATCAAATTAAAAGAAAAACGAACAAGATTCGACTTACAAGTTCGTGATCAATTCAAACGATAAGCCACAGATTGCCTTATAAACAATAATATATATATCGAACCGGTGCAAATAAGGTAAAACAATCTTTAAACCAATATGATTTAAGATGAATCCGTGATCTGGTTGATTGTTGATTACATAACAATTCACAATATTTACACGTTACAACAAATCAAAAAAAAAAATCGAAACAAATTAGTTGTTGTTAATAGAGACCTTGTCAAATATTGTAATATCTATCAAAATTCTAATTAATAAAATTTAAATAAATACCGATTCGATTAGAAAAAAAATTGGTAGAAACACGCGGCCTGTAACGGTTGATCGTAAGTGCTAAAAAATCAGAGATATTGATGGACCAAGGCTTTTGCCTTAAATACGAAATAATAAATCACTTGGTACAATTATTTTCAAAACTCATGAATATTTGATTAATGGTTGGAGTAAAACGACCTGAAAGGTCGTTTGTTTCGTTATTTATACAACGTTCTATTATTGAAAAATTTTCTTGTCAACTCGGGAAGGCTCCGTATTAACTATCAACAAATTGATGGATTAATTCGAAACGAGCAAATTCCGGCGAGTTGTAATTCTACCGGCAATTAACTGTAAAAAAAGAACAACAACAACACGAACGAATCGTTGATGTTAAAAGAGTAGATTATTGCTCATCTTTTATATGGCAACTGAGATCTAATCGTTAGCGAATGAATTCGATTTACGTTAGTCGATATGCAATCAACTCGGGGACTGGTTTTTAATGGAAATGCGTTCGTCAAGTCGCATTCCCACATAAGCGTTCGTTGGAGTAGCACTTCGGACTCTTACTGTTCCGGTGGCTGTACACGAAAGCGATTTGTCGAATGAAGATGTACAATTTTGCTGTGGTTCGTTAAGTATTTTAGTACAAGAAAGCCTGAACAGCTTTCAAGCTTATCCTAAAATGCGAGTGATTGAAGCGAGAGTCGAAGATTGGGGAACTCGTCTAGACCCGTATGGAATCAAGGAGTTCGTCCTTAAACGTTTCCTTCAACTTAAGCGTTATTTAAAGAAAAGCAACAACAAACTTTTAGCATTTTTCCTTAAGTTTTTCAGTAAAGAAAAAAGTACCTCAAAATGAAATAATATTAAGGAGTTGTTCCTTAAGGCCGCATCCACACTAGCCAATCTAGTTTCTATGTAGCAACTCTTTAAAGCGCTATCAAGCAATTGTTCAAACTGCTCGGCAACACTGAGCTAAATTTCAGTTTGAAATTATCCCATTTTGACCGAACTTGCGACGAAATCATCTATCGAATATTCTAAAAAAATGTGTCGACACTGGAGCGATACTAAAAGAGATGTACTTGGGTTAAAGACTGATCCAGACTTGACCAAAACAGTGATCGCGTCTAAAAGCTTCTTTAAAGTAAATTGTTCTTCAGCAGCAGAGTACTTGTGGTGCAAAAAACACTTTCTAAGAAATTAAAAATAAGCTTTAAGCACTGAATCAGGCAAGGTTTGAGGATGCGGATTTACTATAAAAACTTCAGACTATCCTTCCAGGGGGTGCTGCAGTTAAATAATCTCCAGTTTTTCCTGAAAGAAGAAAAATCGTTAGCTTCAAGCCGCGTCTAGCTTGTACAGATTTGCATGAAAATCAGGAATTGACGTTTTTAAAACTTCCTTAGAGGCAATATTTACACTGTACAACAACCCAAAAAAACAAAAAAAAACAAATTACTCGACTCAATTAACAGTTAGACTTAACGGCTTTCAAGCTCATCCAAAAATGCGACTGATTGAGGCGAGATTCGAAGTTTGTGGAGCTGGTGTAGACCCATATGGAATCGAACAGTTCTTCCCTAAACGTTCTCTTTATCTTGAGTGTTGTTTAGAGTAAGTTGCTCCTGAGCAAGTCTCTGATGGTAGATGCCGTCACTAACAATGAGCTTTTTGCATTGATTTAAACAACGGAGTCCACAATGCATGTACTCTAAAGCTAGTCTGTCTGTCTTTAAGTTTTTCAGAGACGAGAAAAGTGGCTGAAAATAAATCCCTATCTAAATTAGGAGTTGATCCTTAAAACTGCATCACACTAGTCAGTCCAGTTTCTATGTAGTAACACTGGGCTGAAGTAGAGTTTGAAATTATTCCATTTTTATCGAAGTTCTAAAAAATTGACTGATACTAGAGCAATAATGGCACAGATGCAGTATTTTTAATTAAAGACTGCTCCAGACTCCAAAGCTGATCGAAGACTGGCACAATAAGAGCTTTCTCATTAAAATTTGAGCTTTTTTAAAGTAAATCGTGCTTTATCAGTATTGTAAGAATTTTCTCATAAGCATTGATATTGCGAATGAGCCTCTGGTAGTACATACAGGCTTTACTGAGGCGTTCAAGTATCATGTCAACCACGAGTGTAAAAGTCATCAACTTTTTCTGGGAAGTTTACAAATAAGCTTTAAGACACGATTTGAGACACTAATGTTGGAGGCGGATTTACTATAAAAACTTGTAAGTTAATCCCTCAGAGGGTGCTGCAGTTAAATGATCTTCAGTTCTTCCTAAAAGAAGATAAATAGGCTAACTTAAGTCCAGATCTGTGACTGGCTTCCTAAAAGTATCTTTAAAGAGCCTTCGAAGTCTGGGGATTGCGTTAAAGCTAGTTCGAACCCCCACACACGGAGGAGAATGTATGAACCATTTATCCTAGTTTGATGAATTTAGTTTATTACAAAAAAAAAACGTCTTTTTTTTGTTTATCTAAAAGTTGCCGGTAATGGTTGTATTAAAAATGAAAGTTTTGCTCTAATATAGATAGACAGATAAGCAAGATTGTGGTAGTAAATAGAGCAAATAATAACAATAGTCCACTATATTTCTATTAAAGAAAATAAAATAAATAATTCTATTTACAAACTATAATTACTATTAATTCGATTATGGAGCGGTTAAGAAAATTCAATAACAAGCTTCAACATCTCATTAATTATATTGGGCGATAAAATTACCGATTGCAAGTGATACAATTAATAATACAAAATCAATAAAACAGTACTCTTATAGTGGTGATTCAGTATTCTAGTTTGTAGTCCGCTTGGAATTCGTTCTATGAGAGAAGCAAGCAAAAAAAAAGCCAATTAAATCATTCATATCGGATAGCTTTCATTCGATTTTATGTGTTTTTTTTTATGACTAAACTATTGCGTCTATTAAAATCGTTCAAGTGTAACTGTTTGAATATTAAAGTTTCAATTTTTTCCGTATTGAAATAAAAATGTTTCATTGGAATTAATTTCTGTAAATATTTGTATGGGTGAAAAAGTTTTCGGTATTCTTTTTCCCAAATCGGTTCAATCTTTTTTTTTAAATTAAAATATCGTACAAAACGGATCTGGATAAAGTAATTTAGTTTGATTAGGAGCCTATCAACGTGAGAACTGGACATTTGATTTTTTCCCATTCTCCACCATATAAGATTATATATACTTACAGTAATAAGAAAAACTGTTGATCTAATTGTTGAACAGTTTCTTATGGCCATATTTGTCGGAAAGAAAATAACGAGAAAACTCTATTTTGCCAACTAGTTTTAATTTATTTGTTTTGTTTGTGTGATTGTTATACAAACATAGAATCTTAATTAATAATGAAACAAAATTGGATAATTTCGTTTGTCACGTTTTTAATTTTTTTTTCCTCGTTTCGTTGATTCGTCTTTTCAAAATTCTTCAATTAAAAAGTAGCAAGATTTCAAATCATGAATCAATCGCTTGATCTCCTATTGCAACACATAGTTATCTCAATGGCCAAATTATTAACCTTTGACCCGAGATAGCCTTGATTCACATCGCATTCTTCTCTCCATCGTCTTCTGCGATTCGTTCCAAATTCTAGCTGAAGCAACAACACACTTTTGGTTTTTAGCCTAGATTCGTGGCAAGTAATTTTTGTTCACTGCAAATTCTCCTTTACAAGGGCTCATTTTAACTATCTGAACGTCTCAGGAGGAAGGTTTTTGCATCAGAGAACGGAGTAGGGGAACTGACCTGAAGAGTCAGTAGATGTTTAGATAGGTTTTCACTTAAAGCTTCATACTACGACGATGCAGCTGATCAGCCAGATCTCCTTTTCTCTCATCGGTAAGAGTCGTACGTATTAAGTTGAAGAGTAGGTGCCGTACGTAAAATCTCAGATTTCGTTATGCAGGTGGAATCCAAGCGAAGAGCTTCAATTTTCTAGCTTGCATTTATGTGAAACGCTTGATAACTTGAGCTGATCTTTTTACAATACACTCACGATTCTAAAAGTCAAGTCTGGGGTGTCTCGATTTGGGAGCTCAGAAGATAATGTGAATTTAACTGTGGGCCAATTTTTGTGCACTTTCCAATTATCCATAAATCGCCAAGCGAAAAAATGATAGAGAATTAGAGCCTCTAAAGAGACCTAAGAACATTATGCTTACGCTAAAAAAGCTGCTGCAGAAAACTGTTTTTACCAATACAGTTTTGGCACAGTGATGGCACCTGAAATAGGTACTGCAAAACAAGGAGACGATTTTCTCTTAAAAAAAAAACTTTCATGAAAACGGTCTTTCTTTAGGTCGCATGTTCAGGTCCAAAATAAGCTTCTGTTGATTACTAGAAAAGACTTGTAGCTGACTGTGAAATGCGAAAAACGTGTGCCAATTTTTGACCTTTTCGATTTCAAAATGCGTAATTTATCGAGGCTAACACCTTTTTGCATGATTTTCGGACAAACTTAGCTATACGGTAACTTTCATCGATCAACCAAAGTCTTGACATTGTCGCCTGAAATACGCACTTTCCTGCACAAAAGGTCACACAATTAGCTCCAAGCCAAAATAAACTTGTTTAGCTGGTTGCTTCTTTATAAACTGAAGATTGACTATAAATCAGGCTTCTTGTGAAAGTTGAGGAAGTGAAATGGTCGAGAAAAGGTCCTTGATAATGAAGGATAATTCGATTTTAATTAAAATTTATTGAAATTCTTTGTTAATCAAAAAAAAATTGTGGAAAATTTCTAATTCTTTGAATAATCGTATTGACATTTAAAGTAATGAGCTTTTATTTCAACTATCGATGATAATGCAGCTGCCTGTTCTCAATTAATCGACTTTTGCAATAAATCAGTCCTATTTTTTATTTCATGAAATAATTAAGATATCATTTACTTTATATCAAAAGTGGAAAAAAAAACCTGATTATGTGTGAATTTCAGACTAACTATTTCTAAACAAGCTTATTAAATTTGAATTAGAATCGGAGTATGAGAGCCACAATACACAATACAAATTACTGTAATTAAATTAAATTGCATCAAGTAATAAATCGGGGCCGTTTTGACTTGTCATTTGTCATGCCCAAGCCATTATTTTATTCTGTTGTTTAGAGCATCGAGCCGGGGAGATAATTAAACACGAAATCTTTTTTCATTTACAAGGCACGCTTTCTATCTGACAAAATTCACAATTAAGAAATTAACCGTACGGTTTTATGGAAAATTAATTGTGTAATTAAAACAACTTTCTTTAAATATTTTTGTGTATATGCGATTTTAAAAGTATGCAAAATTTCCTATACTATCTACAAGATTTATGCCCGAAATGTTGAAGACATAAATACCGATTTAACGGTTTATTTTATACAACGAAAGAACTATAATAATGCTGTTCGGATATGTAAATCGATAGAATAGTTAACTGTAGAAGGCTCTAGTTAATCGGCGATGATCAATAATGATAAAGTTGAAGAGAAAATCGCATCAATTTTTTTTTTCTGTATGTTAATATAGTTGTCTTGGCAATAAATGGAGCACAAACTTGTATTATCGATTGATGATGTTCATGTTTAACAATTTTCGATCGAATTGCGTTTCTAATCGCCCATTGAAGTCTGTGTGCACCGGTAATAGCGATTTTTTGGAAATTGAATCGTTTGAACAAAAACGCTGGAATTCACCTCGCAATTGTCAAACAATTAGCGAACCAAATCCAACCCGGATGATGACAATAGCAAATAACGCAACAATCACTTTTCTATTTAATCAATTGATTGAGAGTAATTTTTATTATTGAGAAAAAAATGGAATTGTTCGATTATTATAACACCAGTGTGAGTTGAGCTTTAATCGAACGCTATAATTACCTGTTAAATATTTTTTTTTTGCTATTGAAAGATAAAGATTTATTATGTTGTTGTTTTAATGTGACTTTCTTTTGTAATATTATCGTACAATAACAATTACTAATTGAAAGTAAAATATAAGGCGCGCACTTTTTATGTTTTACGATTACATGCAAATTTCGGCACGGTTGAAGATTATTGGAAATTATCGTGGGGCAAGATTCGATGGCTTTATGAGATATAGTCGTGTGTTAAAGTGACAAGTTAATTACCATAACGGCAACAGTTTCACCAAGTTGCTGTGTTTTTATTTGCAAATATTTCTCTAGGCAATGTTTTTCTCTTATTCCCTAATTCCATCCGCCATCTAATCGTGTAATGGAACAATAACAATATTTTTAGGTCTTGTAGTTAAGTTGTGATTCAACTAATCTGTGTAAGAACCACTAGCACTAGCACTATACTGAAACAACTGTATTTTCAGTAAAATTTCATAATTCCACTAATGAAGTAACAAGTTTTTGAGTAACATTGACACTCCAAAGATTATCGGCTTCAGAAAAAATTTGATGATGCTCCTTTTTTCAGACCTTCACTAAATGCTTTCACTTAGAAAACACCTAATCAGGCAATCAAAAGCTTAGGAAAAAGCTGCACACTTACTGTTAGGCCAATGCAAAAAAAACATTGTTATAACACTTCAAAAATCTTGGAAACCTTTTATCATTTATTTCTTTATATGAAGCAAACCTTAAAGACCTTAGAAATCAAATAAGAATCGAGGCTCAGCTAGGATATAAGGAAGTTTTTCTAACTGAACAGAACCTAAATTTTTGATTCTCTCTGACCTTTGTAAGTTTCCTGAAGGCGGTAATTATTATGCAGCAAGAAAGTCTTTGAGCAAAATTAACCTTTTTTATGGGGAACCTAAACTATCCCTTCTGCATGTGCTGAATTCTATTCCCTCTTCCCATCCTCAAACTAATTGTATAATGGAACAATAACAGCAATTTTAGGTCTTAAAGAACTCTCGTAGCTAAGTTGTGATAAAGTCAATCCGTCACTAGCACTAGCACTATACTCACAATCAGACAACTGTATTTTCAGTAAAATTTCATATTTCCACTAATGAAGTAACAAGTTTTTACCAGACCTTCACTAAATGCTTTCACTTAGAAAACACCTAATCAGGCAATCAAAAGCTTAGGAAAAAACTACACTCTTATTGTTAGCCCAATGCAAAAAGAAATGTTTTAACTGCTCATTCTCAAAAATCTTGGAAACTTTTTATTATTTATTTCTTTATCTGAAGCAAACCTTAAAGACTTTAGATACGAAATTAGAATAGTAGCTTAGCTCGAATGTAAAAGAGATTTTGTAGCTCAACAAAGCCTAAATTTTCGATTTTTTCCTGAATTTTGTAAGCTTCCTGAAGGCGGCAATTATTATACAGCAAGGTCTCCTTTGGCATATAGCATATGCTGAATCCTATTCGTTATTTCCATCTTCAAACTAATCGTGTAATGGAACAGTAGCAGCATTTTCAGGTCTTAAAAAACACTTGGCTAAGTTGTGGTTAAATCAATCCGCGTAAAAATCATTAGCATTAGCACTATACTGAGACAACTGTATTTTCAGTTCGAAGTAGCATTAATACAGTAACAATTTGAGTATTATTGACACTCCAAAGATTACAATCACTCGGCTTCAGAAGCCTTTTGCGCCTTAGAAAACACCCAATCAGGCAATCAAAAGCTTAGGAAAAAGCTGCACTCTTTCTATTAGCAAAAGATCTTGGAAGCTTATTATCATTTATTTTTTATACGAAGCAAACCTTCAAGACTTTAGAGAGATATGAGGGAGATTTTGTAACTCAACCAAACCCCAATTTTTAATTTCTTCCTGAACTTTGTAAGCTTCCTAAAGTCGGTAATTATTATACAGGAAGAAAGTTTTTCGACCAAAATGAAAAGGCCTACTTTAGCCTTTTTTGGGGTACTTAAAGCATCCCTTCTGCATGTGCTGAATCACCGGAGCAATAGCCAGTTTCCCTATAGATATTTGCCCTGGTGATTTTTAAGGCCGCTCTGCCTGCTCAGTCTTGTGACTCAATTACAAGTTAAGACTTTGTTAAATGCGGTTTTTAGCCCTATGGATCGTCCAGTTTTGGAGTCGTCTTGGATAGATGTTCTGTCCCATTTGAACTGCTTTGGCCAGAATTTGTCGATTCCTTTGCAATCTCTTGCAATCTCTGAAGCAATCCTTAAAGATATTAGAGACGAAGTTAGAATAGAGGCTTAGCTCAAATATAAATCATATTTTTTAGCTCAACGAAACCTTAATTTATAATTTCTTCCTGAACTTTGTAAGCTTCCTAAAGTCGGCCATTATTATGAAGCAAGGTCTACTTTGGCATATAGTATGTGTTGAATATCCTATTCCCTATTTCTATCTTCAAACTAATCTTGTAATGGGACGGTAACGGCAGTTTTAGGTCTTTAAGAACTCTTGTGGCTAAGTTGTGGTTAAATCAGTCCGTGTAAAAATGATCACTAACACTATATTGAGACAACTGTATTTTCAGTTCGCAGTAGCATAATTACAGTAAAATCACTCGGCTTCCGCAGCCTTTTACGCATTTTACCGGACCGTCACCAAATGCTTTCTAAAGTCACTCAGAAAACACATAATCAGGCAATCAAAAGCAGGCAAAGAAAAAGCTGCATTCTTACTGTTAGCCCAGAGCAAAAGATCTTGGAAGCTTACTATCATTAATTTTTTTATATGAAGCAAACCTTCAAGACTTTAGAGAGATATGAGGGAGATTTTGTAACTCAACGAAACCTCAAGTTTTTAATTTGTTCCTGAACTTTGTAAGCTTCCTGAAGTCGGCAATTCGGAAGAAAGTCTTTTGAGCAAAATCTAAAAGCCTCTTTTAGCCTTTTTTGGGAACTTACATGTGCTGAATCACCGGAGCAATAGCCAGTTTCCCTATAGATATTTGACCTGGTGATTTTTAAGGCCGTTCTGCATGCTGAGTCTTGTGACTCGATTACAAATTTAGACTTTCTTAAATGCGGTTTTTCGTACTATGGATCGTCCAGTTTTGGAGTTGTCTTGGATAGATGTTTTGCCCCATTTGGCCAGAATTTGTCGATCCCATTTCAATCTCTTCAATTTAACACGATTTTCTAATTTGTGTGTTTTATTGTAAATCGAAGAAATAAGATAACGGCGCACACAAATAACAAGATAATGTTTTCGAACTGTGATAACGCAATAATCTAGAATTCTATTTGTTTTCTAAACGTCGAGCTGTTAACGTTTGTCTTGAAAAGTTGCTGGATTTCTAATGAAACTGTGTAGTGATGTTTAAATTGCGTTAATATCAGTATAGTGAAGTGTGTGGCAATTGAAGTGATGGCGAAATATCGACGTCTTCACCGGAAAGGTAATTTTCATAATTTGGGATAAATTATATCGGTAGTGCTATTACGCCCTTTTGTCCTGAACACTATTTAGATCAAGCCTTTCTTGCGTATTTCAGTGCAATTAAAAATGACACTGAAACAGCGATTTTAGCCGATTTTAGCAGGAATTGCTCCTGCGGATTAGATCCTCTCATAAATGTTAGTAGTTCAAACTTTGTATTTCAGCAAAAAATTGATTTCCCTCTATTACTGTTCTCTATTTGAAGATTTCCGATAAGAAAGATCTCGATTAATAGACGAAGAATTGTATTGCGCAACTGGCTGTATTAGCTACAAGGGCACAGCGCCCGTCAAGTATTGCTCGATTGATTCACTAATCCAGCGTATTTCCATTTGAGTCGAAGACCCTGTATAACACAACAAAAATATGAATTGATGCGTCATCTTTATAATATTATGATTGCTGCAACAATAACAACAAAATTGAAGAAAAAAAAAATTATTCCATTAACCTTGTTTCGATTATTAACCAACAATCAAGCAGCAATTGAAGAGTGGAAGAGAAAAAAAATCAACCATAATAATATAAAGTTTTAAGGACATTTTTTATTATAATCCGAAAATTCTTCAATCTACCATGTAATTAATTTCATTAAAATGATTTTTGCAAAACTACCAAACGATGTTATCGGTTGCGCTGTATTTTTTTCCTGCTTGTTGTACGCTTAGAATGGAGTCATGAAAATAATTTAAAACGTGAAGGTAAATATTGAGGTTTAATAATGAAGTGGACGACGACGACGGGAGAGGAGTTGTGAGGATGAAATTTCGACATTTCAATTGAAAAGAATTGTTGCTTTGTTGTACCGGTCCATCTTTGGTATTATGATGAAATTGTTGAGAAAACGGTTTACAAACAGAAAAAAAAACAGACTCAAGTCAGACATGAAATTTGAAGCTTGTGTCTGAAATTCGTCCTTTATCTTCACTCATTCGTCTGTAATCAATTGAAATCCAAATTTTTTGTTATTGTTCTAATGTTGACTACAAAATCATAACTGAATCGACGTCCACTCTACTGTATCCTAAACTGTAACTAATGTTTTCGTCCTTCATACCGTTTCTCCATCGTAAAACTTCCGTTTTAAATTGTTGTTGTTGAAACTGTAATTTATCCGAATTTCATCATTTAAAATGATTATTATTTACGATAATTTCTCTTAGCAAATTGAAAATTATTTAGAGTTCTACTTTTGACCACAAAATTATTGAATTTTGGGGGCATCAATGTCAGCGCACAACTAGGAACAAATAATAGTGTTACGGCAACATCTTGTGAAGAGCGGTCGGGCGGCGGCCTTGCGAACAGAGGAAAGTTGTTAGCCTGGGGGCTCGGCGTGGCAGGGCCTTGGGTCCCGTTACTGTTGCCGTCAAGACTACACAACACTCGCCGAACACGCTATATTCCCCACACAGACACACACACACACACTAGTGGCTGTAACGCCGCCATCCGATCTCTTTTGCATACAACTACACATTATTTCTTAGAAATTTCAAACAATCGACTGATATCAATGTCATAGTGATGATTCTGAGTAGTGATTTCGATGGGCGTACAAGAACGGAACCTTCTTGAAATCCAAACAATTCCGGTTTTTCAGCGATTTTCAATGCCGCACCGCATTAATTATTGAATCAAGATAATAGATATTAGATCCGGGATTAACAATAGTAGGTTGTCATATGAACCAGTTTCTAATGATTATGTAGATAGACAATAAACAAAACAAAATAAAAAAAAAAGAATTCTTCATTGCCATTCAGGAACAATCGTCAATCTAATATGTTGACTTATTAGTTCGATTATTTGTTCTTCAAAAACGACTCCACCCATATTCGTCCGTTCATCTGTCACCGTCCTCCCTCTCAGGGTTAACTAGAACGAATTAGGCAAGATCAGCTTTCAGATGTTTTGCATGCATATTAGATTACAAAGTAACAGTTGTATAACTGAAATTCGGTTAGTAATAGATGGAAAATTCGTTCGTACCTTGGCATCGATTTTTCGACAAAATGATGATTATTTCTAAATCGATTTACAATAGATACGAAATGAGGAGGAAAAACAATCAATTCACCAATAAAACCGCAGAATTGCAACATAATCGAAAAAAAGAAAAATCGTCAAGTATTTCTTCCTATATTAGAATCTTTTAAAATTTTTGTTTAAGAAGTAGCACAATTCTAATAAATAATTTGCGGTTGGATTTCACATTGTAATCACAATAATAATCGAGTAATATTTGTTTTTTTCTGCCCCTCTCCAGTTTTTAGATCGATCTTTCTTGCTATTTTTCAATATTAGTTTTGTAATCTCAATGTCGATTGGTGGTTTCTTTATACTTTAAATAAAACCAAATGGGAAACATTTCCTCTTTACGCTTTTCTGTCGAATCATTTTCTAAATTAAATGAAGAAAGAACGAAAAAAACTACATGACCTTTATTGTTGGTTTTTTTGCTTCTATTTACAAATAGTAAAGTTTTTTTTGAAGATAAATATTGCCACTATTAGTTGTTGTTTCTTTTTCTTTTTGTCTGCGTCTTTGTACACATTTGAATCGGGTGTGGTTGCAGAGATTAGAACAGAGAGGCACAAAAAAAAAATTGGTAGAGATTGCATTTTAAACGAAACCTTCACGGTCTCCGTTGAGGAATTTCGTAAATTCATTACCTTGATTATAATTGGAGAGATGTACAGATCGCCCAAGATTTAATTAATCTTCAGGAGTTTCTGGAATTCTGCAAAACACGGTTTTGTTTTCACGATTCGTCGATTGATGGTGGGGCATCTGCGGCAGGTCAGGTCAGGTCAATTCTTAAGACTTGTGGTGAATACAGAACGCGGCTTTTGACGCCTTTTCTCTCGATTACAAATCGAGTATGTGCAGAAACGGTTGTTTTATTTATATGAAATTGCAAACAGTGTTGCCATTCCAAACAAGCCTTTAAAGTAACAAATTAATGATTTCGAGTTTCTGTTTGAATACAATTTTTCGTTATTCTTTATTTTGCGAAATTTTGACATATTAGAATCTATTTATACAGCCTGTTTATACAGTTAGCGAGTTAGCACCACAAAACTCAGCTTCCACTGGGAAACCATAATTTAGATCTTGGCGTCAAAATTGTTCACTGCTTCTAAACTGGCCGCGTTTATTCTATACGTGGTGACATGTTTTGCTGTTGATTGTTCAGTAAAGCCCCAAAAAGAAGACGATTCGGATCTCTATATACTTGGTTTGAATGCCGTACCTGTATATTAGGGTGAGCCAAAATGACTAATCTATCGAATTTATGGTCTCAAAAGGGCCTATATGTTGAAAAATAAATTCTCCCATAGGGAAAAATTTTTAGCTCAATTTTAAAAAGTGTCAGTGGCCATTTGAAATTTCCCATTTAAATAACACCCAAAAAAATGTTTGTCCATTAAAAATGCTGTAACTTTTGAACCCTTTAATATAAAAATTTTATCCAGACACTTTCTTGTCGGGCATTAAATTCTCTAAAAGATGCTTTAGAGTTGATTTTTTTAACTCAAAAATTCATATACTTACGGGCTACGAAAGTTGATGAAAAACAGATATGTTTAGTTTAAAGCTATTATGGAAATTTTCATTAAAAATGCTATAACTTTTGAACCGTTTGAGATAAAGATATTATCCGGGCATATTCTTATAGGGCATTAAATTCTATAAAAAATACTTTGAACTTGATTCTTTTAACTGAAAAATTCATATACTTACGGGCTATGAAATTTGAAAAAAACATAACTAATTTTCATCAACTTTCATAGCCCGTAAGTATATGAATTTTTCAGTTAAAAGATCAACTTCGAAACACCTTTTTAGAGAATTTATTAGTCTACAAGAATCTGCCTGGATAAAATTTTGATCTCAAAGGGTTCAAAACTTACCGCATTTTTAATTGCCAAAATTTTTTTAGCATGTTATTTAAATGGGAAATTTCAAATAGACACCGACACCTTTTAAAATTGACCTACAAATTTTTCCCAATGGGAGAATTTTTCTTCCAACGATTTGTAGTCCAATCAAAGTTGCTCAATGGACCAAAAAACAAAGTATTCCTCGTTTTAATGTATTCAGTTAAAAAACCTAAGCAGCTCTTCTTTCAGCAATTAATTGTTTCAGCAGGAAGTAGGAACCATCTGTCATTGTCCAAAATTTCCAATTTTCTCCACAAAAACGGAAAGATTACCTATATCTTAAAAAATATATAAACCACCAAATGGCAATGCTTCCTTTTTTTGCAAATATGTAAAAAAATTAAAGCAAATTTGGAAATTTCTGTAATAGTCAACAAGAAAATATATTATTGACTACTTAAAGGCCAGGAAAAAAACGAATTGGTCTAGGATTTATCTACATTTTTTTAGCATTTTAGCATTTATTTAGCATTTTTCCTGAGACTGAGATAGAAATTATTATGGTGACGAGCCGCTACTGAACGATGTATCAGTTGGTCAGGACGTCCTACTCTTAGTAGCAGAATCCGTTAGAATTGTACAAATTTGTTGCTTTATCGAGCATTACGATGTATACAGTTATGGCACTCGGTCTAAGTCCATAGAGGTTCTTTGCTATGCCAAAATTCAACGTTGTAGATTTCTTGACGTAAATAAGGATATTTGCTGTCTTTTCATGATTATAAGGAGTTCCTGTTATGGAACAATCTTGTATTTTTGAGACGAAGTTCCTTAACGCATCTTGAAGCAGGGGACATGACTTGTTGAATTCAACACTTAACAAAACGGTCTATATCGTTTGTTAACGTTCTGTTTTACACCTAGACAGAAAGCCACACCTGTATGCTGTGAGTATTTATATTGATCTATATACGAAAACAGATACGCTGCTGATTGAGCCTTCGCAGTGTCATTTCCTGTTCTTAACCTTTCCCTACTTTGGTCGATCCACATGCGTCTTATGTTATGATTCACAATTTTATCAAGCTCTCCTTCTACCCACACATTTCTGCCTACTTTGCAACCACAATTCACTAGAAATTGTATTAATTAATTGATGTAATTGTTAGATAATTGTTGCAAAATGATTTCGACAAAAAAAAACAACAACGAAAAAACAAAAACAATTATCGACGTGATTTTTCAATATGAATCAATTTAGGTGGAGTTATCTAGCTGTTAACTGATTATACCTATGATTATTTTATTTTATATGTTCAAGGTATCCGTTTTAAAGGTAATTCTTATTCTTATTATGTCTAATAATTAATCTTGAGATGCTAAAAATGAATTTGTTCAATGTACCACACCTAGATTTTAGTACCACAAGTCTGAACGACCTCGAAAATCTTGTACACTAGTCGTCTTAAATAACACCTTTGAAACTGAAAGTAGAATACAATAATGCCTAGTAGGCAATAATAGCTATATATATATACGACCCTTCATTCATCACAATTTATTTATCACAAATTATAACAAAATCGAATGAAAGAGAAACAGTCTGATAAGAATAAACGAATTGTTTTTAATTGATTGTAATTATTAAAGATTGTTACGTAACTTGCTATTCTTTTCACGATCTTTACAAGAGCAACAAAAACACACAACAAACAAGCGACCTTTTTAAATTTAATCAGTTGTTTATGCTTTTCGTCTTTTTTATTAATAGGGACCTGTGGCCGATGAAGAAATACCCATATCATTTCGTGTATATGCTTACAACTTGTTGCTCTTCACCTGAGGATACGCGTCAACAGGGGCGTTACCGGTAAATGTCATCCAGTTGTATACACCGGCAATTTCGTCCATTTATTATGTTGTTCGTTAATATGTCGCTTATTGTTGACTTGATGACCTACTCTCCAACGAACTTTAACAGTTCTAAAGAAATCTGTACGCGATTAAAATTAATCGCATGTGTACCTACGTATCACGAATTGTCTCTTAAATGAGAGAAAAATTAAAAGTAACGGTATCAGTAATAATTTTAGATTGTTACTTTGCTTTTATTTTTTTTTTATTAAATTAAATGTTGCATATGCAAATGTCTTCAGAAATTAATTGCAATAATTATGTCGCGTAAAAATCGATTATAATAATATCGGAATTGTAAATGACAATTTAATTTTTCGAATTGAATTTAATACGCATACATCAATATCGATTGACAGGCGTGGGAAATTGTGTGTTTTATCGAGGAAAATATCTCTTTTTTTTTGTCCAGTGCGTGCAATTAATTAAATGAATATCCTTTCTCTGATAGAGAGGATGTGCGATCTAGAAATACGTATTTATTGGAAGCTAGTTTTAGCAGGATTTGCAATGTCAGCAGCTTGTTTGATAATGAACTCTTATCAATGTCGCGTAAATTCCAAATTCTAATAGAAAGTCGAAATTTCATGCGATTCTCTGCCTTGACCACCAATTGAAATCTCCAATCGTGTGGTATGAGAATTTCAGCATATTTCACCAAATCGGAAACGCCTTCTTTGAAGTGTCATTAATTATATTGCCAAAAATATCGTTGCGTAATAGCGTTACGATTTTGATTATTTATTGATCTAATAGAGATATTTCTATTGGTTGCAGGAAATATCATAATCTGTCAGTCTTTTAATTTGTGCCACTTAAGCCGCTTAAGTGCGTTTTCTTTAATTAACAAAATTATTTTTGTAGAACCACGTTGGAATAAATTCTTGCAGCAACTGCATATTACATTTCCTGCTAAATCGAGTAACAAACTGAAAAATATGCATTGTTGTCGAAAATATCACAAGATTTCCAGAATTTGGAAAATCTTAAAAGCTTAAGTAGTAGTTAAAATCGCACTTCTAGTAATATTAAATCCTGACTCAGAAAATAACAGGTGCTGCTATGATAATTTTTACTGAAATTTAATCAAATTAATTATAAAGCATAATCTTCAATCAGGACATGGTCATAAGAACGGTTTGCGTGCCAATTACACAGGTTTTTTCAAGAGTTCAAATTTTTTTCTCAATTCCTGCATAAACAATCATTGCGACCTCCTGAATAAAATAAACTTCGAAGAACAAGTTTCTTGATAATCATTGAAATCAGTAAAATCACATTTTTGGCCAATCGTTTTGAATAATTCAGTAATTCAGTAATTTGTATAACTGGTAGGAATTCCAAGCATTTGGCCTAAATATTTTTGCAGGAAATATTTACATATTTGTTTAATTGCAAAGACAACATTAATTGCTAGACTCTGAAAAATAAAAACAAACCCTTCAGTAGATTAATTATTATTACCTATATATTTCTTTCGTTTTCTTAACCATTTCCCATTATTGTTCCATTGTCCATAATTTGGATGCTATAGAAGGGTGAATCCTTTAATCCCCATTGCCTCCACATACACGTTCTCTCCCTTGCCACACAGTCCGCAAAAATGCATTGTGTATGGAAGAGCCCCATTTTTTTCACACAGCATGACCATATACCATCTGCCCCAGCAATGAGAGGTAAAAATTCCAGTGGTTTTCCCTGCTAGCGCACCCGTAAGGCCTCAATAAATTTCTTATTATCACAGACCTTTTTTTCTCTACCCATCGGGCGGTTCCCCCCCAACTAACCTAGACGCCGTTTACTAATATTTTATAATTTTTGTGCTACTAAATCAGGTTTGCTGCTCATTAGAATAATAGTCATAAATCCTGCAGTTAAACAACGTTCTACTTCGGGAAATGTAAAATAGTTTGATAACAAGTCAAGACACGATTACAATGATGTTAATAGATCGATTTTACATTTTTCAAGAAAATTATTCAGTTCAAGAAAATGTTCCCAATTCAATCGATTTAGCTTTCCTGCTGTTACAGCTCTCGGAATCTTGCTTTTTCGGCACAAATTAACCAAAGAAAACCGATCCATGAAAATGTCGATTTTTTCCCACAGATTTCAAAGCCGTCCCTGCTTAGTTTTTAGCACAAAGGCAGAGCCTAAACTAAAGGGATTTTTTTGGATTCATGACAACTCAAATTTCAGGAAATAAAGGGTATTGACGTTCATCGTGTAAAATCGGATTTTTTGCTCAATATTTTTGAATAGTAAAAACCCTCAAGGGGGCAAAATTATGACAACATTAATTAGAATTATCTCAAATGTGTCAATTTTTTGCAGGATTGATAATTTTCTCCTGACACACATTTTGTCTTGATCGTCCACAGACACCCTATGGTGTTAGTGTTTTCAAGACAAATCTTTCATTTGTTGTTCCTGCAACTGCTTAGTTTCATGATTGGGAAGAACTAGGGATTTGAGGAAGAATTTGCTTCGTGATTTCGACGTTACAAGTAATAATGCTCGATTAATTGTACAGAATTTTGCACGAAAGCGGCATATTTCTTGAGCTTTTATCAATTCACAAATTCAACTCGAACAATTTTGAACACTATCCCGACATCAAACGAGGCAAAGAAGTTCATATACCTTTTGAGAATCGTTAAAGGAAAATGTGATTTCTTGAAAGGTGGCTTTGGGGGCGGTAATTCTGGTATAATTTCCATTCACAGAGAACACTTCAATAATAATGACACATTGAGATATAAATACAAACTCCATCAATAAAGAGGCGGCCTCAAAGCGCTTAATACAAAGGTTAAGAATGACGCCTGTCGCTTTCCGATTGTGAAAAAGGTTAAATAATACAAATTAGGCGAGAATTGCGGAGAATTACACAAGCTTTGCATCCCGTATTCCTTGAGGCCACCATCTATATTTTTCCCGATCGGAAGCGGCTGAAAACCGGATTTAAAACTGCTCTTGCGTGGAACGGACTCTATAGAAATAGCGTCAGTATATTTAAAATTTCTTTTTTTTCGATTTCAAAGTTTCACGACTCTCCAATTAACAATTAACATTGTTCACTTTCGATCTTTGGCCATAACCTAAACAACACAACAACAGACGGTGAATTTCAACAGTGGAAAGAACAAGAACAAATCCATACATCACTCCCCTATTATTATGAACCTGACAATGGCCGAATTAAATCTAATTAGAACCAATCTATCAATAAATACGATTAACAAATGATTGGAACGTGAAAAGAGATAGATCGATGATTACAACATCAATTGTGGGCGTTACAATTGGAACAATAAACTATAATATTTATTTTTTATTATTATTATTATTTTTCGTCATTATTTCGTTTACAAGAAAACGATGATCATAGAAAAAGCTTACACAACAACGTATAAAAGATGATAAATCGCTTAATCGCTATTAAAGACAGAAGCACTTCAAATTATATCGGTAAAATTTGAAATTTAAATTTAATTTAACCAAATGGTCAACAGGCAACAGTATTTCATAAGAATTACATAAATGTCGCTTTGATTTATGACAATTCTTCCATATGATTCAGTCTCTTTTTTCTGTTGTTGTTGTTATTAGAATTTCCACGTTTTCTTCCAGCATACACAAAAACGTCCTTCGTGTGTACAGATATTTTTATGATTTCCCACGAAGTTGACCGTTATTATTATAAACCGATAAATAATCAGTTGATTTCATTATTAATTAATTTATGTAAAATTCTAGTTGTTTTTTTGTTCTATAATAAAATTACTACAGAAAATAATTCGATTGTATGGAGATTCGTGGTGAAATAATTGGACCAGATGCCGCTTCTTTGATAACATCATTGTTCAAACTTCAAATAAGATATTTCTATTATAAAAACCGTATTTCTATAGTAAATCGTATATCGTTCCAACTGCCTCTTTTGTGCGTGTGTGCCACAACTAGAAAACTAGCCGACAATCGCTCGATAACTCTGACGATTTTTCTCGATCGTCTCTATAAAATGCTCCAAACACACGTGTATTTCGAAAAATCCATTAATTAATCAACGGCCTTAATAAATATGCGCGGAATGAGATGCCTCTCGAATATGGTAGCAATTGTCCAATGAGACACTGTCCATATTCTATAAACGATAAATAACGCCGTTGCTCCAACTAAAGGTTGTATATTACGAGAAATATGAGACTATAACGTTACTAAATAAAGTAAAGTATAACTAAAGATAGGAGTCCACTTGACATATTGTTTGAAATTTATTCAATCAAATAGTTTATGTTTTATGGTTACTGTTTGCGACCAATACGGATTTCCACATATCGTTGTTGTAGAATGATTAATAAAAACAAAAAGTTTTATATATTTAATAAAGCTATTTATTGTGCTTTATGTTACGATCCATGTCTTTACAGTAATTCAAAAATTCAATTAATTTCAACAGTATCGTCAATTATAAAATCTCGAATATTGGTGATTAGATGGTATAAAATTGTTACATTTTATATTACATATTTATAGATTTCAAATTAAATAAAACACATGCTAGCTTTCACTAATTTAATCGAAAGAATTTCAATTAAAATTATTATGATTATTATTAAAAGACAACTCTTGCGATTGCATAAATATATTTACCGGTAATAAGTTTCTTGTCTAATTGACTGTTGAAATCGCCCCGCCGAAAAAAAGGCAGCAAGAAATAACCTGCTGGTACTTGTTTGAAAGTTTGGATTTTCGTCATCTTTATGACCGATTATTTGATGAGGAATCGATCCCGTTTAACTTGGTCAAATCTGAATTCTTCTTAACAGGTAGAAGTGTTTCAAATTGTATCATCTTTAACTTTAAAAGTCGTAATAGCAGGAAATTTAGCACCTTGGCAAATCACCTTGAGTTGTTCGGAAGCAAAGTAACTCGATTGTAAATCCTTCTGCAGGAGGTTCTAACAGACTTCGTAGCAGGAAAATTTTGAAAGTTAGTGTCCAACTAGGTCTAAGCTGGAAATTTCTATTGAGATTTGCAAAAATTAAGGTGCTGCTGGTACTTGTTTGAAAGGTCGGATTTTCGTCATCTTTATGATCGACAATCGATCCAGTTTAACCTGGTCAAATTTGAATTCTTCTTAGCAGGAATAAGTGTTTCAAATTGTATTGTCTTTAACTTTAGCAGTCGTGGTAGCAGGAAATTCACCAGTTTGATAAATTACCTTGGGTTATTCGAAAGCATAGTAACTCAATTGGAAGTCCTTCTGCAGGAGGTCCTAATACACTTCGTAGCAGGAAATTTCTGTTGAAATTTGCAAAAATTAAGGTGCTGCTGGTACTTGTTTGAATGTATGGATTTTCGTCATCTCTATGATCGATTATTTGATCGACAATCGATCCAGTTTAACCTGCTCAAATTTGAATTCTTCTTAGCAGGAAAAAGTGTTTCAAATTGTATCGTCTTTAATTTTATCAGTCGTGATAGCAGGCAAATTCAGGAATTTGATAAATTACTTCGAGTTGTTCGGAAGCAGAGTAGCTCAATTGTAAGTCCTTCTGCAGGACTTGCAAATTAGTGGCCAACTAAGGCGGAAATTTCTGTTGAAATTCGTAAAAACTAAGGTGAGAGAATTTCGGTAAAAATTTTAAACCTGAGCTTAATCAATTGGGAAGATATTCACGACTTTCGCAAAAAAAGAAGACAATTTTGTTTGACAACTGTGGAAAGCTCCATAAGTTACTGAAAATTGATTTTTAGACCCTCCTGATTAAAGATTGACAGGCAATACAGAATTTGACAGAATTACTTTGAAAAATTGGATAAATGTGGTAGCAGGAAATGTCACAATTTGGCAAAGTATCATCAGTTATTCGCAAGAAAGGTATCTCAATTGTCACCTCTTACATTATGTTCTAGTAGACTTCATTGCAGGAAATTTTCAAAAGTAAGTGTTCAGCTAAACCTTTTAATATCTGTAAAAAACGCGTAGGTACTTTGTTTCATTTTTGCAAAAATAGGGAGATTTTAACGACTGTAAAAGCAAAAAATCAAACTCTATTCAACTGAAAAAATATTCAGCAGGAGACAAAAAAGGTCCATAAATCATTGTACATTGACATTTACAAGTAAACAATAACATATTGGAATATCCTGAATAAGAACTGGCAGACGTTACAGAAACTGGAAGAATTCTTTAGGAAAATTTGATAATCATGATAGCAGGAAATTTGCCAATTTGGCAACAATAGTTGACAGCGGAGTAACTTAATTGAAGCTCTTTACATAGAGGGTTCTAACGGATTTCCGCAAGAATAGTGAAATTTTAACGATTGCAAAAGCAAGAAACCTGAGTCTATTCAGCTGGAGAAAAGTTCATGACTTGCTAAGCAGCATCAATTTTATTGAAATCTGTAAAAAGCTCCATAAGTCAATATAAATAATAATTACAACGTATTAGGATCCCTCGACTAAAAATTGACAGGCATTACAGAATTTGGAAGTGTTGCCTAATCAAAAATTTAATAATCGTAGTAGCAGGAAATAGTGCAATTGGGCGATTTTGCAAATTATCTATAGTTACTCAGAAGCGGAATAGCTTAATTATAAGTTTTGAATATCATAGCAGGAAATTGTGATTAGGTTTTATTACAAGTGTTTAACTGGACAACAGGAAAATCTGCAAAAAAATCTACATTTTTTGAGCTTGAATGCGCTCTTTTGGTAAATTTTTAAGACTAAATATTCTTCTCAAATTACTGAACATTTCCAAAGACAAAATAGGATGATAAATTCAGCAGTTTCAAGATAGACTAAGCAGGAAAGTTTTGTACAAATCTGCAACAAAAATCGATAATTTTTTGATCGAGTTTATTTGGTACATTTGTAGAAAGTATAGAGATTTTAACGATCAGAAAAGCAGGAAACCTCTCTCTATTGATTTGGGAAAAAAAATATTTATTGTAATTGTAAATCGATATTTTCTGCTTTGTTATCAAATTATTGGTCATTTACAGAGACAGATCTTGGTTTATTTGTAAGATTTGTGACGATTATTCTAGAAATTCTAATTAATACCATAGCAGGAAACTGACCAAGTCTACTGAAAAGCGCATTTCTATTTAATTAAACAAATACCTATTTCAGACGCTTGTAATTAATATTTTCATTAGAATCAAACAAATATGCAAATGTTTCCTGCAAGAGCATAAGTTGAATGTTCGGAATTCGTGCAAGCGATCTTTACGGCAATTCTAACAGGATCCTTATTTATTAGTAAATGCAAAAAAAATTCTAATGGAGTTTATAAAATTGCTGAACGGTTCCAACGAAATATAATTTTAAAAATTATCAGGAAACTTGAGATCTTCGATATCTAGTTTAATCAAGACATCCAAACGGCCGCTTAAGCAGGAAACGATAAAAATTCTAAACTCTTCAAAAACCAAACCATTATGTTTCACAGGACTTATATGAATTATTCAACGCATTTTAACGAACAGTCTGATCTATTTAATAAAATGCCAGGATTTTTTATTTTGTTATCGAAATGCCCCGCATTTCTTCAACCACCAGCAGGAGCCTGTATTTCCTGTCGTAGGATTCAAATGTAAGGCATGTCCTGTTAAGATTTTCCAAATGCTGTGTAGTATTTTTGAAATCATTGTAGATTTCCTTATCGATTATTATGCAATAAAATTTTAACGCCCATCCAAGCAGGAAACTCCATTTGAAAGTCCAGAAATCGATATTTTCGTCTTATTATCATTTCCTGATTGACGATTTTGTTTAACCGTAAAATTTATGAAAATTATTCAGGAGATTTGTGTGCGTATCTAAGCAGGAAACTCGGACAATTCAACTACGCTCTAGGCTACTTGTTTTTTTGTTTTTTTTTAATTATAAATAAATCGATCAATTCAAATGAAAAATGGAATGCACAACCGATTTTGACACGTATTTTATAACAATCTATAAATTGTGTTAATATTACAAAATTAATTGAAATAAATTGTTGATAATTTCTATTTATTTATTCGATATTGCTAATTGTTAAGCACAGAACGTGCTCTATGTCCGTACATATATTTAGTTGCTTTAGTCGTAAACTATAGATAACTATCTGCCTATCTTAACTGATGATAATTGCATTGTGTTCGACCACCTGCTTAGCATTATTCTTCTGTTTGCTTGTAAATACAACAATAAGAGCTTGTTTCGTTTTCATGAAATAAAAACAATCCGGAACACACATTAACGTTTATCAATTATTGCCATTTGCAGGAATTTCTATGCGATTTAATCAAGATTTCGTGTGCAAGTGTGAAGGGTCGCAACCGTTACTGAACAAAGATCTCGTTTTTTTTTTGTAATTCTTAAATATAAATAGAAAGATACCGGATTGCCTCATCACCTTGTTCTGAGAGAGTACACCATAATTAAAAGGTGTGGCCGCATGGTGACCCCATTTTTAACAAACATACTTTTGTGAAATGAAAAATTCCTGCTACTACTTTGAAGATTAATAACAACCGAAGAATAGGGGAAAATTTTTGAACAATCCCGATATATTTGATTATATAATAAATCAGTCGACTTTTACTTTGAAATAAAACGGATTTAGTTGGAAAATTTCGATCGTCACAATCGGTGATTTCGGCTCGCAGAAGGTCGTCCTGTGGGTGGTCGTTTCTATTCCATCCACATCCGCTCATCATTGGCGACGACAACTATAACAACATATGAAACTATACAACAACTATTTGAGATGCACGATTGATCTAATATGGTCGATTAAATCGACGATGATGTATTCTTTTTTTTTTTTTTGTTAATCCTCTCTTGTTCTTCGATCGTTTATAATATCTAGAAAGTCTTAATGAACGAAAATGATTCAACAAATATCGGCTTAAATACCTTTTTAATACAGCAACGAGACGAAAAAAGAACGATTATAATCGTACTGACAATTCTTTCAAGTTTCACTTTCTGATGATAAATGAGATAAGAGCCGCTCGATTGACTGGATTTTTCTTGTCATTGCCACAAAGACAACTCAATACAACTGTAATTTTTCCAATAATATCGGATAATTATCGTGTAATAAATTATAATTTAGCACCCGAAACGAAAGTAAAATTCCAAATAAATAATTTAATAAATCGCCTCATTCTAATCATGTAAATTTATATAAAAATTAGTTAATCGAAAAAATTGGCTTCGATTAATCCTAATTTATACGTTTATTAATCTGTGGCCAAACGATTTATCAAAATCGTCGACCTTTATTCCAACAATTATACGAAAAGTGTCAACTAACGGCGGTTACGTGTTTGGTCGCCTATTGAAATCTCCACTACTGGCAATTTTGTAATGGTAGTAGCTCTCTCTCTACAAAGTGGACATACGAGATTACTTGGGGGCAATAACCGTATTAAACCGCCTACACGCAACGACTTCTATACAATGTTCGATTTTCTTTGTATTTTGTGATAAAATTTTTGTAATGAATGAAATGAAGAAATATTGTTGTTGCAGCGGGCGTGGATCTTTCCGAGTGAGAGTGAAGGGTCATAATCTAGGTCGAATTGTATGGCACGCGAACACCACGAGTCTCAACGAGCACGCGATTATACTAGAATTTTTCGGGGCCTCTATCGGTAGCGCGCAAAAAAGATGTAACGCCCGATTGGAGGCCTTCAATATTTCCACATATATTTGAAATTTGATCGAATTGTGCAATTCAAATCTAGGCCACTGGGGGTTGATTTTCATTGTATGATCGCCGCCGATTCTTCGTTAGGCGTATATGTATGTGTGTATGTGCGATAGTCGTCGATTTGTCCTTGTGACGCAAGCCGCGATCGGGCTACTGCAGTGAAAGTGACTACACCCACCCCACCCGCGTGCGTAACGGAGCACCGACCAAGGTACTAATTCATCACCGATACCGGTGGCAATTGTACCGCTACATTTTTTTTTGTGTGTTAACCAATTATACAATTATACAATTAACGATACCAGAAAAATCGCACTACAGCGTATAATTTATCGATAACTGATATTAGAGTATGACAAAAATTAGAAATAGAGCGGTCAATTATGTCCTCTTCTACACAAACACATAACTGGACAGTGAAAGGAGATTTCGATGTAATAAAAGTTGAGAAAAAGAGCAAAAGACATGCATAGTTGCGACTGTATATGTGTGTATGTGTGTGTGTGAAATACGACATGATAACAACATAGAGTATTGACGATTAGAATCGGAGCAAGCCAACAAACGGCACTTGAATATTAATGGCATATAAACACGACCAATTTTTCTTTAACATAAAATTTCACCAATCTCTAATAATTTCCGCTGTATTCTCCATACACATATCGTATATATCATTGATAATTAAAATAATTGACAAGGTTGAAATTTATTTGAAAATCGGTTGAATGAAGCATACAAGAATACGCGTGGTCAATTAAATTTAAACAAATCGTGAAAGGGAAAATTTTCTACCAATACTTTTGTTTGTCTTAATCTCAAAATTAATTCGCTCGTGTTTTGTCCAAGATTAATTGCCCTAAATTGAATTATATTTGTTTCGAGTCGGAAGTTTGGTAATGTGAAAGGTTGTTGATTTGTGTAGGAAAAATTCTCTTCTTTTATTGATTAACAAAACAAAAAAAGGATTGCAGGGAAAATAACAACACCGGAAATCAGCAAGGATTAGAATAGATTACTGTTTATTTTCCAACAGCTTTCACTTTGTCCTACGATTTTTCAAGAAGGCATAAATCATTACAACCAGCAATTTTGGACGTGGCCGAGGACAAAAAAAAACACAAAACGTATCCTTTCTAGTCGACTAATCGAGCAAAAACAGGGCATCAATAATCGATTAGAGATCACACAGAATGTCTTATGTAATTCAATTGTTTGTTCTGTAGCCGAAATCGATGGTTCTGTAGACACTTCCTTATTGTTGGCAAAAAACAGGACTTTAACGTGTTATCTTCGGTTCTGCAATGTATTACGTAGCTGTCACGGCTGCTAACGACTATTCGAGACGCTTTTTGTATGGCATGTTTTGCAGTCAGATGAAATTTTTGGCGTTTTTCGCTTTGCAAAATCGGTTCATAGAAGCATTAAAAATTTCAAATTATTTGTTGTTGTACGCTTTTGCATTTGGGCTTGGTTCCGTGAGACCAGCCAAGAGTAGCAATTTTTAAATTTCGAATTAAAATTTGAGTTCAAATGATCACACCACCGAAGCTAGAAGTATTTTCGAGTTATCGGCTTTGAAAAAAGTAATTTTGGTCAATTGGACGAGTTTACTTAATTTGTACCGGATTATTAGCTACAAAATCTGCCAAACACTGCAGCCTCCTTAAAATCTTCCTAAAGACGAAAACGATACTTAGGACTTGTTTTTTTCTTCAAATGTAATCCTTGAGCCTTACGAAAAAGGCAACATATAACACTGGCTGCTTGTAACCTTCTCGGCAGGCCAATTTGCTCGGGAACGGTAACTAAAGCAAGTAACTTAAGCAAATCACTAAATTTAACCACTTGCATTGTGTAAATGTTTGATTTAGTACTAAAGACAGTAAAAACTTTAGTAGTTTGTACTAAATCAAACGTTTACACAATGCAAGTGATTAAATTTAGTTACTTGCTTAAGTTACTGTCCCCGTGTAAATTGACCTTATTGTCTTTCGGGTAGTGGATACTTTTCGGCAGCCCTCCTATCGCTACTAGTCGTGACTTGAGACAAAACCCAGAACAATATTTTGCTAGCCTTCTCAAGCCGGCAGGAAATTGGTAATATTAAAAGAATGCCAAATTGGACTTATTCAATTGAAAGTTGTACGGATTTATTACATAATTCCATCGGTCATCTCTTAATAAGTGTATTGATGTCTTTTCCTTCAAAATTTATATTCGTTGTTGTTGTTTTTTTTTGGTTAATTTAAAAATTCAATCTTCTGACTTGCATAATGGCAAATTACGACTTGTTAAAACATCCATTCTCAACTCTTCATTCGATATACTTTCACAAAATGAAAGGTTCCGACACGTTCCCGAATTCATCCATCATCTACCATATTTGGTGCATCCTTTTCATAACTGCAGTGATTGCAGTACGGTGATGTCAGCAACGATCAAAATACATAACACTGTCTTCGACTCAAGACTTGTCGTGATGATCCTCAGCTATTAGGAACGTCTCAGATCCACGGAAAATTATTATAAATCAATACTTTTATCAAATATTATGACATACAATTGGCGTTTAAGCTCCATCACTGCTAGGGCTTTTTGAACGAAGAAATCACCATCTGTCGGACCAGTTGGTAATATCTGCACTCAGAAGAGACTAGGAAATTCTAGAAAATCACTTAACACTGTTCTACTCTTTCTGTAGGGCTCTCGGAATTGTTCGACAGGCGCCCAAGAAGTCCATCAACTCTAGGCTAAGAACCCCAGTTAACAGCTAATTGAAAGCAGCAGTGCCTCCGACTTGTGCAACGTAACTTCGGCTCGTTCCCCAATATCCGATTCTGCCCCGGCTTGTATAAGTGGATAGCTAAAAAACGATGTCTTCGGGATTTGGTCTTTCAGCGACAAATGCTTCGCGTTTACCTGGTACTTTCAGAAGGCAAACAGAAAGGATAAAATAATTGTTGTAGGTCTAGTCGCAGGCATAACCTTTCTAATTGACAAATTGTGCAAAGCAAAAACACAAGCATTCACAATCGATTAAAGATCAATACGTTTTACATAATCCAAACCAAAAATAAATCAAATAATCAACACAAAAACGGTTGTAATAAATTTATTAATTTATTGTACAATCAGTGTTGGTATTTCTAAATATAATAATAATATGAGTGATCGTTGAATAAGTACAAATTCCATTATTCCTCAACAAACTAGTAACTAATACGTTGAACTATTTTATAAACTCAGTTTTGTACATTTTTAATTTTCTTCTTCTTCTTCTTCTTCAATTATTTATTAATTATAAGCAATAATACAAAATTCAATTGGATAATTAAAACTTAAAAAGAGGGAAGGATAGATCAGAATACTTTGGCTAATTCGACTGGATTTAACAACAGAATCCTTTGCAAAATAAAGAAAGAAAAACAAATATGAAATTCTTCTAGAGTATTCCATTTTATATACAAACAACAATTATTATTACTATTATTATTAAAATCACACATCTATTTACAAAGAGACAATCATAATTTATTGTAGAAGTGTTTTCTTGTTATTGTTGTTCTTGTAAATCCGTGACAGGAGAATTACTGGAAATTGTTAAACAAATTAAGGTGCTCGTTAAAATTTTTGTGCAATTAAAATCGTGTCAGGTGTAGGAACTTTTGTTGTGTTCTTTTTGTTTTTTTTATTTTTTGGAGAAAATTTAATTCTTATTATTTACATTTCAACTAAAATCCTAAATTATTTTGCAGTTTAATTAAACAAATCAAGTCGAGATTTTTATCGACTGATCGTTATTATTTAGAATTTCATCATTTTCTTGTTTTGTTGTGGTCGATGTTGTTGTTTCGTAATTATTATCTTCATTTGGCGTCTCCTCGGAATAAGCTTCTGAATCATCATCATCTTTACCAACAACATCAATAATATTATTATAAGGCGGTGTATAAATTCTCGTTTGATTATTATAATTATCGTTAACTGTATTTGTAACTTTGCCCATAAACGAGCGTATCTCATCGAAACAAGCATCTTCACGTTCATTCTCATTACTGCTGCCTGGTGAATCGGCGACAGCCACACCACCACCACCATCATCCGCTTCGTGTTTCTTTAAATGCCGATCCAAATTCGTCTGTTGACCAAAACAACGTTCACACAACGGACACTTGAACGGTTTCTCTTTATTATGGATATTACGTACGTGCCGTTGTAAATTACTCGATATACTAAACGAACGTTCACAGTAGCGGCATTTGTACGGCTGTTCGCCGGTATGTGTACGTAGATGTCGCGTCAAATTCGCCGAACGTGGGAACAATTTGCCGCAGAACTTGCAAGCGTACCGATCTTTGATTTTGCCTTGCACCTGGTGCTGGATCACATCATGGAACGGTTTAACGTTACCGAAATTCGGCCGTAACAAATCGAAATTACGATGATGGGGATGATGGGGGTGGTGGTGGTGATGATGATGATGGGGCGGTGGTGGTGGTGGCGGTGGTGGTTGTAGGGAATTTAGAAAGGAGAAGCGATGCGGCCCGAACGGCAACAATCGGTCACTGTTCGGCGCCTGTGGCGGTGTTGTGGAGAAATTGTGGAAATTCGGCCGGTACATCTCCAACAGCATTGGATGGATCGGCCGCGGATACGCCATCGTCGGCGTGTTCGACATCTTCTCGAAATTATCCTTTTTATTGTTATCATCATCCAAATCGACAATTTCGATTTTTTCATCTTTAACATTCGTCATCATTGTTGATTCTTTATTTAATAATGGTGGTGTGATTAAATCACGAAGCTGATGCTTTGTTGTTGTCGTTGTTGTTGTTTTCGAATCACTTCGTGATTTCTTCCAGCCAATACTTAAATCTAAAGGTTGTTCACCTTCTTCACTACTACTAACCGATTCAGATCGCTCATTTCTATTACAATTTCTCGATAAATCCTTAGGGAAACGATCATCTTCTTCCGTTGCTGTGGTTGTCGGCGTAGTTGTTGTAGTTGTTGGAATTACAATGTCTTGATGCAATTGATCCCGAGGGTTCGGTAGGTTATTATGATTGTTGGTTGTTGGTCGTGCCGGTGACGGTGTTGTATTCGCTTCTTCAGCCGTTGGCGGACTAACTTTAGCCGAAATCGTCGGTATTCTAGGCGGCGTGAATCGTTCCTTTATTGTTGGCGAGAATCGGTCCGGACTTAACAACGGTTTCATTTTCTTTGTCGGTGTACCTCTGTCTTCATCAGTCTTCAATTTTGGCAATGGATTGAACAATAACGGACTGATGAATGACGGCGGTGGGCCAGATGGGTGGAAAATCTGCGGATACGTTGAAAACGGTGGTGAAAAGAATGGTATATGGCAGGCGGCTGCTGCTGCGGCGGCGGCGGCCGCTGCTGATGACGGCCGATACATCGAGAATGGATTGTTATTGGCCATGCCGGGTAGTTGTTGGGCGGCGGCGGCTGCAGCGGCCGCTGCTGCTGCTGATAGAGCCGTTGGTGATGGTGTTGTTGAATCACAGAAACGTTTGTGTTTTGATAGCGATGTGACCGTTGAGAATGATTGACCACATTTAACGCATTTGATCTGCATACGACAATCGGCGTGCATACGTTTGTGGCGGCACAAGTTCGAAAATTGCGTGTAGGCCTTGAAACAAAAAACAATAAACGTTAGTTAAGAGTTCTTAGGGGATGGGGTAGGGAAAAATTTGCACTTCAAATACATTTCTGCAAACCAATCGGGAAGTCAAAAGAGGATTTTGACTTAGATTTGCCAAATGTTGGCGAAAAGATGTGAGCTTTGCGAACATAAATGGCTCAGATTAGAAGTTTCTTTTTCAGAGACAAGTTAACGGACTTTTTTCAGCTCAGGTCAAATTTGTTCTTTTTGAACTTGGTAAATTATTAAATTAATAACACAGCAGTCGTTCATACAATTTCTATTTGCAAAATTAAGAAGTCGAATCTCTAAGATGTCTATCTCTCTATGTCCCTTTGTATCTCTGTCTTTATGTTTTGGCTCTCTGTCCTTGTCTTCCTGCCTATGTATCCCTCTGTCTCTCTGCCACACAGTATCACTGCATCTCTCTTTCTCTATACCTCTATCTATCTGTTTCTTTATCTCTTTGGCTCCTTATCGCCTCTCTGTCCTTTATCGCTTTGTCTCTTTATCTACCTATTTCTTTGTTTATCTGTCTCTTTGACCTCCCTCTTTCTGTCTGTTTTTACCTCTCTCATACACTGTCTTTCTCTCTCGCAACCTGCCTTCCTCCCCCTCACAACCATCACTCATTGTCACTCTGTCTCCTAATATATCTGCCTCTTTGTCTCACCGCCTCTCTGTTTCTTTGTCTCTCTGTCTCTTTGTTTCTATATATGTCTGTTTCTTTGTCTTTCTGCCTGCCTCCCTCTCGCTCTCTCTCTTTCTCTCTTCCACTCTCCCTCATTTTGTGTCTCACTGTCTCTTTGTCTCTTTACATATTTGTCTCTCTATCTCTTTGTCTTTTTGTTTTTCTGCCTCTCTGTCCCTATGTCTCTTAGTCTGTTTGTCTCTCTGTGTATCTATATCAGAGGTTCTTAACCGTTTTGGCTCCACGGACCCCATTTAAAGCAACAAAATGCCGTGAAAATGTTCGGACGCACTTTACAGTTTTTGGTTTGCCTTTTTCCAAAAATATATCTACATACAGCCCTTAAAATCACTTCATGGGCCCCAAACTAAGAACCTCTGCTTTAGATAACTATCTATAAACCTTTATAGAGATATGCAAAGGCAATGCTATAACATTAAAACAGTGCCTTTTTTAGATCCCCCACAAGTAAGGCATTTCCGTGTGCTTCGAAGAAGACATCTTCGAAGTAGTTTATCAATGAAACGGTTGTGCAAACCAGCCGAACAAAAACAGTTTGTGACAAATTAGATTTGAAGTACAATAAAACAAAAACTGTTAGAGCAGACTTTCAAAAATCAACTTTTACAAATTAAAGATGATGGTGGAACATTTTTTCACCACAAATAGATAAAACATGTCCATTTTACGCTCCACTAATAAAACAAATGAATAGAGAAATTTCGATAGAAATTTGAAACACAAAATCGACCATAAAAAAGCCGAATCTTTTTTCTATGCTCACAAATACGATACGCTACTGTCAAAACTTACAATTTAATTAGAAATCGTTAGTTCTTTTTCCCAAAAAAATTACTAAAAGTATTTCTATCGAGTAGTCAATAAAAATCTCCCTCACCTTAAAACAAACTTCACACTGGAAGGGTTTTACAGAAGAATGGATATGTGTGTGCTGTTTGAGTCCAGATGACGTGGCGAATGTTTTCCCACATTCAGGACAAGCATGGGAACGGGCGCCGACGTGGTGTGTCCTTATGTGTCGTTGTAGATTGCTTGGATCGGTGAAAATCTAATAATTATCGAAAATTAATCAGAAATTTTAAATTAACAAGAAAAACGGCTACCTTTGTACAGTTTTCGCAGTGATACTTCCGGTGTTCACCGTGCACAACGGCTCGATGCTTAATCAGACAGGGTCGGTGCGAGTACGCTTTCGGACACAAATCACATCTATATTCGTCGCGTCTATAGTTGTGTTTGTTGATTAAATGTTCATCAAGTCTGTGGAATAAGAAAAATAAATAAAACATAAAATTAAAGAATTCAGGCGATATCGCTAAGTTTTCGTTTTAATATCGCAATGACACGCCATGGAAATGGGTGTAAAAATGATGATTTCCTTAATTGTATATACTTTCTTTTATTTGGAATCAAACAATCTAAACTAAGTTAATGGACAATCTTCAATAAAAAAAAACACAGTACAATACTTTAGACATGTACATTGACAATATATCAATTAATGAATAATTGAGTAAAATTGACACGACCGAAATCGAACATATGGACGAGTTCTCAACAAATCGAATTAACAACAAGACTATTTTTCAGGACAGACATTTACCTGACCGATGTCATGACTAGTATTGTTTATTTTTATATAGTTTTGTTATATCGAAAAATCCCTATGAGAGTACATTACAATTGTACAAATATTTGGATAACGTCCGGGGCGGGGGTGTAATTTTTCACCGCCATTAAAACCATATAAAGAGATAATCATAATAACGGATTATTAGCCGAAAGCCTATAAATAATAAATTGAAAACATTGCAGAACATCACGACACGTACATTTGAATACCGACTTTTTTTCGATAAAATCCAACTGATAACGTAAATTAGTAATTAAGCAGTCCGTAAACGTACGCTATTAGTTGAATTATTAATTGAGCCAGACAATTATTGAGAAAAAACGAAAAAAAAAATAACTTACTTATCAACTTCGTTGAATGGTTGATCGCAAACACAGCACCTTATCTCGCTGTCGTCCTCTTCATCGTCTTCGCGCTCATCAACAGTACCACTATGTTGCGATGCTAGAATCACCCCGCAATCACACAATTGTTAATGAGTTACTTTTTAGAATTTTTGAAAGGGTGCACCACCCCCTATTGCACAGGTAAACCGATCTAAACTAAATAACAAACAGGAACAACAAGTAGACAACAGGAATTGTCGCATATTGCACCTCTCTCAAGCACAACAACACACACTCACACACCTGCCACCCTATTGGCGGGTCATAGTTCAACTTTGTCTATTAAATATCCACCCACTTGTATACAAACAGAGACAACAACAACACTATATATGTGGATAATATTTAAGAGGGGTTGAAACGTCAAATGCTATTTTCAATGAAATGATTTTTCACCATTTCAAACTAGCGTGTATACGTTTGTAAAAGTTAGATAGAGATACGATATAATTATGTGATAAAAAATGATAGAATAGGGTGAGTTCGGACGGTTGATTGTCATCATTATTTTTATTGTTGTTATTATTGTTGTTTTACAAATATTGATGGAAGTAGTAGAGGAGAGGAGGGTTATTGATTTCAATTACGTCTAAAAAATCTGGGGGTTTGTTGTCTCGATCTTGTGGGGTGGAAAGTGGTAACGAAAATCACACCTGGATCTGTCTTATGCAGTGCCTATTGATCCCTTAAGCGGGCAATGAGTGGCTTTTGGGTGTGTGAAAGTTTACAAGAAAAACGAAGAGACCAATGAAAAGATAGAAAAAGCTCGTTGCTTTCAGGGACGGTTTCAGACGAGCCGTCCCAGGGCGCACAATTGCCTTCGGGCAAATTTCAATCTTGCCTTATGACACAATTAAAGACGGCCTTGGTGACAGACACAACTAGTGTTGGATAAAAAAAATGCTTAAACACCGCCTATAACATGTTTCTATAAAAATGATAAAAATCCAAGTAACGCAAATAAAAAACAGTTGACTCTATAAAATGAAACTATGTGGTGACCCTAAAGTCTAGTTATTTTCATCAATTAAGCTATCGTATGACTTATCGCCCTTTTTAACCGATATTCGATAGAATAACAAACCTTTCCCAGTCATTGACGAGCACATTTCCACCTGATTTGATCTCTGCCGGAACGGCCGTTGAAATTCATGAATGATAATGGAATACCTTTTTTTCAATACTTGCTGTTAAAACGATACTTTATTGAATAAAAACTAGATCGTAAAGTAGCACTTTACCCACCTCAACGGTAAAGTGTTTACTTTACAGTTGAGGTGGGTAAACTCCATAGCAACCAACAGCAAATAAGCAAAAACAATTGCTTGTTGTTTAGAGAAATCCAATAGCAACCAACAACGATTGAATAATTAATGTCATAACTTATTAGAAAAATTAAAAAAATTAAATAAGGGTTTTAAAGGCAAATGTTCAAAAAAATCTTGTACTACAGACGGTGGTAAAGTCCCTTTATCCACTCGCGGATTTGTCTAACTTGGCCTCCGACCTCGTGAGCTAAGCTTCCACTCGGGGATAAAGTATGACTTTACCACATTGTACAGTAAATAACTATTAATTAACTGTTTATTAAAACTAAAACTTTTTACTGATCTAGTTTTAGAGGAAAAATTAATAAGTTGGAAATACTGTAGGGATTTTCAAAAACAATCAAAAACGCAATTCTTCTCATGTTCTCGTCTAATTTTCAGGACGGATATTGTTCTGACATCAATTAGCGAGCAGGTCCCCGATAGCTGATAGATGCCACCATCATCCAACGAAAAATTAGGTGAGTCCCACGGAACTGATCCTTACTGGCGCAGAAAGATGCCCGGTTAAATCTAAACAAACTCCTCAGACGATAGGTTAAGCTGTGAATCATGTAAGCACTTTCGATGATTAAAGCCAAACAAAACGAGTTACTACGCCTAATTATTTTGCCACTACTGTGTAAAAAAAAAGCCATTTGAAGGCGTTTTTGCATAGGGTTGGGTTGAAGGTAAAAGGGCGAAAGACAGGTAATCTTGAAGATCTGGAAGACACGTCTAATATTCGGTTTGTCATGAAACGGGCTATAATTATTCAATTATTGTGGAGATCCTAAAATCGCTCGATTCCCGCAAAAATTCGCCGGTCTGTTGGAGTTTTATTGGAAGTGACCTCAACAGGTGGCCAGAGCGAACGTTACTGTTCCCTGTTCTGGTCTAAGGATTCTTCTGACAACCCCTATAGAAATGAATTTTTCAGGCATACACACAGGTGTTTACTTGAAAAAATCATCATACCGCATCCATCATTGGTGCAAGATACCGAAATTTCCCAACCATAAGGCACATAAATTTAAATAACAACACGTTATTATAATTGAATTAATAAAAGTTGTGTGGGAATTTTGTTTTATTGTTGTAAAACCGTCGAATTATAGAAAAACCGTTAATTGATTGGACTTAATATCGGAGAACGGTCAATTATGTTAAAAAATTCTTGAAGGCACGCAAGCCTATTGATACATTGTGTAAACCTTTTCAATTCGCTCTAGCATCGTTGAGTGCAAGATTAAATGAGCCGATCGTTGATAGTCTTTGATAAATCCTCTTATTCATAGTTCGTTGGATATTGTCAATAGAATTGGTGGCGGCGGCTTTAATTCACTCCAACTTCCGTCATTTCGGTAGAAATTGACACGGAAGACCACCACCGTATCGAGAAATTTTTGTATTGTTTTGTTGTCGAATCGATTGCGAATTTGACGATCGAAAAAAAACGAGGAACGGTTGGTTGTTTTGTTGTTGTGATTTGTTGTAATCAGTGGCGGTTGAAAAGTCAGGTGTAGATATATTTAACCCCATTTAACATCTGTCCCATTCAACTACCCCCCTATTTATATTTAATTTGTATTCATCATTAGAGACGGTTTGGTAAAACAATGCCGCAACCATATGGTGACGCCCGATATCGTTGTTTTCAGGAACTATGATTTTTATCTGAATTTTTCAGTTACAATCCGGGGGTGACTTTATAAACAATTTTTACAAGGGATCATATCTCAATTTTTAGGGGGGGTGGATTTATCATAATATTCGTGGTGTGTTATCGTTGTTTTTTTCTCTCTATCTCGACCGAAATAATGAAGGGTTGTTGCTTACACGTTGGAAAAAATTGTTTGCAAAAAGCACAGCTGGGATTAATCGGATTTATTACGGGGTTGTAACTATTGTTGGGGGGGTTGACTTGTTTATTCTTTGTCATTTAATGGTTGTTGCCGCGAAAATACATATGTAAGAGGCGTCCGTCCACTAGTCGAATTGTAGAATTTCATCCCCTTTTTTTTTCAAAATTGAACAACCGGAAGACGTTGACCATATCCGGCATCTGTTTGAACTTCACTTGACAGTTTAATTGGAATCAAAATAGCAGAAAATCACGAAAATTGATCGAATACCGGATTTTATTGTAACGATTTTTGTTGTTGTTCCGGAATATTTTGGTTAATGTTGGAGCGACACACGCCTCCATTAACAATTGACTCAGTGTGTGCGGTTGATACAATGGTCACGTGACGGGGCGATCAGCGATGGGGCGCAAATGCTACCCCTTTTGCTCTCTCGCTTTCTGTGTGTTTCGGCTTTCGATAGAGTTGTCATAGTGTCAAAAGTTTATTTATGATCCTGCCACTAAACTGCTAGCATCTATTATGACTAATGCCCATTTCTATCTGTCTTTATCGTAGGACAGATGGACCGGAATCATGGAGATTTACACCGTTTCAAACTGTGATAAAACCGAATTTAGGGGTTGTTTCCGTCGATGCCCGTGAACGGGGTGGTTACGGCGCTATGATTGATGGTTCGAATTTTACCTGTTTCACGGTCGGATTTCTCATCGGCTGACGTTGAATCGCCGAACATATCTTGTAGATTTAGTGGTTCCCGTGGACATAGAACCAATTCGGTATCCGGTACTATATCAGCACACGATTCATATAAAAGCTGTAAATAAATTCGATCAATATAAAACCACTTTTTGTCGATAGTTATTTCGACACGCTACACCGCCGTGTCATCAAAATCTCATTTAATCAAATATAAATTAATAATAAGCTTGTTAAGTTGGATTGTTACACGCGATCCCTCTCTACGATCATCCTTGACGCTAATAGCGCTACTGTCTTTTTTTTCGTGGTCTTTATTGGGGGGAAATACTCACTTGACCACCTTGCAGGTAGTACCTCATATTGGCCGCATTCTTCTTATCGGTACACTTAATCAATTTCAACCAATTGTAGTGTTCGGAAGTACCGTCAAGCCAACCACGTACGCCGGAACCGGCGACTACCTATAAAAATCAAAGAGATTTAGCAATGTGGCAATTGCTTTGATGTGGCCATACAAGTCAGCAAAATTTCGATAATGAAGCCTCTCAAAGGGCGGTAAAGACAAAAAGAGATTTTGTGGACGTTGCGTAATGATTGGGGGGTGATTTGTGGGCGATCAAAGCTTTGTTGCTCGAATTGCTATAAAATTCATTAATTTATTTATTTAATTATTTATTTATTTATTTACGATTTGTTAAGTGACTGCCGCTAATTTATGGCAATACCGTTAATTATCCTTGTAATTAATTGATTTCAACTGCAATCGCCATCTGTTATTGAATAACGCAACAATTCACCTGTGCCTTCGTTGAGGAAAGAGTGTGCGCACCTGGATGACTTTAAAATTTCCGGATTTGGCCGCAAGATGGTGTACGGTCGAGCCCAAAAAGCATTTTATTCGAACCAAATGATGCTAATTACGCAATTATTCGTGTGCATATGTGTTTATAAATTGATAGAGTCGTTTTTGTAATCATCACCCCCTTTCGATTTATCTTGTACGAAAAACAGGGGGGGTGGCCAATATTTCATTTCATCCCTTTTTTAGTGTAATGTCACAGACTGCAAGGATAATTACATCATTTATATCCCTTACAAATATAATAAAGCTGTTCGGAATAGGCGAGCTTTTTATTTATTTCACGGTTCTCACAAATATTTGAGCTACTGTTGGATTTCCTGATAATAGACGACGAAATTTATATCGACAATAGATGGTTTTAAGGTATAAATATACACACAGGATGGGAATAAAATGATCAAAAAGATGGTTGACACTTCGAGAATAGACCGCCCGTTGGCTATAGTTGAAGTGACACCGAACATGGTAAAGCTCTATCGTGGGGGCTTAGCCATGCTCGCCGGCTTCTTTATAGTTGTTTTCTTTTTTTAATATACATTATAGACGTGCATTAATTTCATTGGAGGATGCCCCACATTGTTGGGAAATAATGATGGAAACTGGCAAAAGAAAATTGGGAAGTCGTCGGGAAAAATCAAGTTTTGTATGATGGAAGATGGAGGCAATCAAGCGGCAGATTTGCAGCTGACTTCCCAAAAACTCAACCATCTCTGAACAGATCGATGAGTTATGGTTGTTGTGATGAAGGCGGGACTGGGATGAAGTTGCCCGCAACTATTACCCAACGAGAATTATTAAGATTATTAAAAAAAAAAATTGTGTGTGAGAATTTGACGATTTCGTACAGAAACTGGCGTTAATTCGTTTCGCAACAATAGATAAAGACAGACAAAAATCAATCATTTCGGGTTACTTTTGTGGACAAAAGCGAGCAGCTGTCAATGCGACAACATAAACCCATATCGATATGTATAAGGGTATATCTGTTTCGATGGATGTGTGAGTGTCGTGTTAGAAACCAACAGAAATCACCCCAAAAATTGAAAAATTCCAAATAGGTAGCAGAAGAAGAAAAAAAACAGATAATACAATCGGACAGTTTTTCTATAGAAATCAATCAATAGTGTAAAGAGCTTCCGATATGTAAGCGTTCGAGTGTTAATAACCCGATTACTCGACACCTTTCCGCAATTTTTACCAATAGAGTGTGCACAAGAAGCAATGGGAGAAATCTAATTTGAACCCTCTTTCAAATATTTTGGTTTTCACTACCATCGAAAAAGTACACAAAATAAAAAGGAAGTACGATATTTTTCACACCTATAACACCCCAAATAATCGCCCGATTCTCATCTCTCTATTTCGCAGATCTGAAAGAGATACATTGTGATTGTTATCGGTTATGGTGGACATAACAACGTGTAGATAAAGTGTAGGTAGTGTGGAGGACAATAGCGGGTAGTCGATGATGGTATTTCTCCAACAATTGACCAAAATCTGTGATGGAAATAAATCGTTTTTTTTTCTTGAGAGACGATAGAATAGAAGACGAGTCAATTCAAGAGGGTGAACTGTTTCTCTAGACGAATTCTTAGGGGATACGTTCGACATTTGACGAATTACCGTTTGAACAAGTCGATAATTATTCAGTTTCTGATAGAAATCGGGGAATCCTCTTAGGGCCGTTCGTCATCAATACAACAAAACCAGATGGCTACAATCACTCTCTCTCTCTGTCTTTACCCCAAGAACATTTGTTGTAATCACATAAAGGTCAAGACCATATTGTACCGAAACTTGATTTATAACTATTATCCTTAAAGGATATTAACAAATATTTAATTAAAATTGAAGATAATTTTTATCATGAAATAAGATTTCGAGACGCACTGATAAAAGGGGTTGTTGTATTACATACGATAAAGTTGTATAATAATCAAAATGTCGCCCGATAGTTATTAGCTCTCGTATATCAGTAGACAGCTGCCAATGATGGGTGTTTATAAGCGAATTGACCTCTTGCTATCTTTGTCCTGTCTATTATGAATGAAGGACGGAAGGGTGTTGACGACGACGACGCCTCAATATCCCTACCGAACCTTGTCTTACAACTATGATCAATTATCTACTTCTTGTTTTGACATTTAGGAAATAACTTCTAGATGAGTTGATATTGAAAAATTGTGATAACAACTATGATGAACAAGTAAACTAGACCGAAATCGAAACAGTCCGTTTCTCATATACAGGAATGGCAAATGAAACAGGCACATTAATGAATTACAGATAAAAGAGTTGTTTCTTACTTCAGGCGTTAAGTCTCCATTTTTTTCTTCTTTGGAAAACTACTAAGAAATAAAATATTTAGCCTCAGTACACCGGTTGCATTTACCAATCCTGTATTGCCTAATTTCAACTTTACTCTGCAGTATCAGGTTTGCCAAAATATTTCCTAAATGACTCAAAAATTGTACCTGATTCGCTGCTTCTTTACAAAAACGGGTCGTCTATTGATTAGATAAGACAAGAAACCATAAAAATTTTCACAGAAACAGATCAAAATCAACAGGAGCAAAATTTGAAGAATCAAACGTTTGTGGAACGATTTTAAAGCTTGCTTCTATGTAAAATGGGGAGGTTTTGCCTTCATTTCGCCTTAACAAGCCTACAATTTTGAATAGTAGGCTCCTATTTCCTCATTTTTTGTAAGTAGGTAATAGAAAACCGTTGACTATTTTGCCTCGTTTGATGCATAAAGTCGGCCTTTGTGCTATTTATCAAAAATGCTTGCTTTCGATAAACCGAATCCGAAACGCTGAAGAATTAAATTTTTACCGGTAATTCTAACAAGTCTAACATTAGAAAAACTGATCTTGCACAGATCGAATCTAGACTTATTTGACTCTAAACATAATAATTTTTACACCCTCTCACTGGAAAAATTGAAGTAGGGCGAATCCCTGAAGACTTGCCTGAAATTTTCACTTCCAATTCTAACAAGTCCAGACCTTAGAAAAACTAATCTTGCACAGGATCAAATCTAGACTTATTTGGGCCTGAAGATAATAATTTCTAAAACAATTAGGGCCTCCTTTGGGGCCTAGACTTGATGATAAACCCGCCCCTGCCTGCCTGATCAAAAGTAAACCTAAAATAAAGAATTTAATGATGAGAAAAAACCCGCCCCAGTTACGAATCAATTAAAGTTCGATTTTGATGCAAATCAACCTTTCGAATCCGATTGATTGACAACATTTCCGTAATAAACAATGATTGACAGGTTTTTGTCTGGGTACGATGGCCACTTTGAAAATTCAAATTTCCTTCCCATACAAGATGAAAAGAATTTGTACAACGAGATTGTAGGAATTGTCCCAAAAAATTCGTCAAGAAGACACGACCAGCCACCAGAATAACATGTTTGACCGGACACAATACACAAACACACAACTGCCAGTTTTATTTTGCTTGTATGTCATACGGAGAGATTTTTTGACATGTTTTGTGTCACCAAATTATGAATATAATAAAGAATATTGAGTCCCCTTGACGACATCTTGACCTCGGCCGTTGTCACACCAAAAACGGATCTCGCAACTAATTGCCAAGGGTAGTAGTCGTGATGTTTTTTTTTTATATTTGAGAGAAAATACCGAGATGATGCTCGAATGTGGGAAATGGGTCGCGAAATTTCAATAACAATATAAAATTGTACTACAATACCTGGTGTTGGTCCAAAATGTACATTTATATGTGCAAAGATGTACACACAAATTAGAACTCTATCCAAACAGGATACTTGACGATTTATAAATAAGTAGTCGGAAAAAATAAGACTATCGATTATCTATCTGTAATTGAACGGAAACGGCCAGGACCGGGCCGACGTCTCAGCAAAGCCTGCAGCGGCATAATTCTAGAGGCGCCGCTTTTTAGTGCGTCTTGGAAAAAAAACTGTAGAACTGTATAAACTTTGATTGAATTTTTGTTAATTCGTTTCTGCAGCGAGGCGCCGAAAATAAATTACCTGGAGCGCTAAAAAAGTTTGCGCCGACCCTGGTGTGTAATCAGATTTTTATCCCGAAAACACAAAACGTAGATAATTTCGTGCAAATCTTGACCTTTGTATTTCATCAGAATAACAGCTTAAATCATTATCAATAATGATAATGATCAAATCATTGATTAAATCGACTACAAAAATCGAATGAAATAATCAACAAAAGTTACACAATTATTGTTTATTAAGGGCGTGAATTTGCTTCTATGTAAATTAAGGTGGAAATAAGCGGCGGTGTTGATGTGAATTTTTTTTTTGGGAAGAAATGCAACTTACCTCCCAAGCGAACCGTGTATCTTGCGGAATACCGGCCCATTTCCCTTGGAACGGCCCATATCGTGTACCTTTGCAAATTAATTCTTTCGCATAAACACCACTATCACGTAAATCAATTTCACTCGGTATTGTAGCCGTCGTCGATACAATATCTCGATATTTCATATAACTGATATCGAATTTTAAACCATTCAAATTTTCGTACAATTGTTCGGGTGATTTTATCGTCAATTTAGTCGGTTTCTCTTCATTATTATTATTATTGTTATTGTTATTAATATTATTATTATTAGAGGGGTAATCACTGTTTTTTATTAAATCGAGTTGTGGCGGCACCATGATGGCATCATCCATCGATAGGTCGTGCGGTTGTGTCGATGGGTCGATCTCTTCGTCGCTACCTTCTGCAACAACAACAACAAGAGAACAGAGACAATTTATTATATCAGTGTAAATATCGGAACAAGTGTTCAATTGGAGATAAAGGCGGACAAACAGAGTGTCTGTGTGGAATTCGTTGCCTCAAATCACAACAAATTGCCGAAACATGAGAACGACCACATCATTAGGATCTCGGTGTAATCCTAGATAAACATGGCGGTTTTTCGTTATATAAAACTCTTATAATGTGTGTGCATGTGGATGGAGATACCTGGAAATGGTCGACACGTCGTTCAGGTGCTCGGCCGGCTATTGTAAAAGATTCCGTGAAGACAACGATCGAAAGACAATAGTTGATTGTTGGCATGAAATTTTTGCAGTGTTGCGTACATTTCCCAAAACTAATATCTTGGCATTCATAACTTTGTCAAAGAGATATGAATGGATCATTTTTATATACTGTATATGTGTGTGTTGGTGTTAAAACATAATATCAATCAACTTCATCACCGTGACGTCACGTCTGCACGCGTCTTTTGTTGTTTTTAAACAACCATCATCAATAATCACCACCTTTTGTGCAATGTAAACAATTCGAAAGGGCCCCCAAAAACACTGCTACACCTGTGTATTGTCTTAAGATGGTAGAAGGCAACCACCATGGACGATTTATCAAGCTTTGCGGTTTAGAAATTTTCACAATTAAAATTAAGCACCACAACAATTATCACACAGTTGTATCGAAGGATATCCGTTTGTTTAATTAGAATATCGAAACGAAGATAACTACCTAAATCGGCATAAACGACGCAATTTTGCCAACAAAAATTGTAGAAATAAATCAGAGAAATACCTGTCATTTTGGCCACCACTACCACTCAAATTACATCGCCACCACCGCCACAAAACTTACCACTAAACACCACCAATTTACTGTCATTTCCCCCCAAAAATTATCGTTTCGATTTTGTAAATGTGTTGAGTGCAGAGAGTTTGGAACAACACTGACTCGGGATGCTCCAAGAGATCCGGGACTCGCCTGTCATTGGGGCGTGTTTAGGGTGGGGCGTCGGTATATTGGACGATCCCACAGGATCCAGCGCCCCACTACCCGAGCTTTTTTTTAAACGCTAATCTGTGGTCACTTGTGTCAATCAATTTTTCAGCAATTTCAAGATAACCGATTTAGTACAGTTTTTATATTGCCAAACATCTGCTCTTATTGATATACAATTAAAAAAATATATAAGCACTTTTTTGTTCGATTGTTTTTGCGTCAATTGTCGGATAATTGCGGACAGATGTTGAATGATTTGCTCCACAATTAAAACTGTATCAACGGTTTTCGGGCAACTATTCTGGTGGGGTATAATCGAATCCTTATCTTTCAATTTGAAAATGCTATCGTGCATCCTGGACGTCTTTGCGCAGTGACGGCGACGTATAGATTTTCTTTTTAGATGGAAAAACTCAACAATGGTCCAAAATAGATGGCCATGTCTTATCTAAATGTGTACTTTAAAAAAAAAATCGAACTATTGCATTTAAATTCGACCATTTCGATCGCTATCTTTAATCCAACAATTCGAGGGTGAAAATTTACAAAGTCCGTTAAGATTTTTCAATTTTAATGAGTATAAACCCCCTATCATTATTTTTATTGTATAGTCCGCTCTCTTATTCCGGATTGTCTGATTTGTATTGTTCAACTAAGGCCACAACGACATGACTCCTATGATCTTGATATATATAGAAAATATTCCGCGTTCATTCTTTTGAGTTGTTAAAATCAAAATATAATGGACTTCCGTGCACCTTTTATACTTTTGTACGTTCCAAAAAAATGCTGTTGCTTCCAATTCATCCACTGTAGGGAGGTCTTGCGACGTTAATAATATGTTGTAGTTTCATTTGATGCTAAAAGTGCACCTACTGGGGCATTGTCCTTTAAAATGTGATTGCATCAAGAAGGAGACGCGCGAGAGGAGTCAGTAGACGGTTTCTTGTTTAACGTATTGATGTCTCAAGTGTTCAGTTATTTTGATTTTATGGGACTCTTGATTCGGAAACCGTCAACCGTTTCGCTATTCTCTCGCTCGCTCTGTTGGCTGGTTTTTTTTTTTTGTTTTCTCTCAAATACAAATCGAGTGAGATGGATTGTAATAAACAATTTTATCAACAATACCATGATAAGACGATGTATAAACTAATTAATTTTAATTAATAATTTGTCGACATTATAATTGTTGCGTGCAATCGTATTGTTACCGATTTTCTAGCAATTTTTATCTTGTTATTGTGGAAAATTCAAAATTGGCTCAAACATTGTGTAATAAATGCGGTCATAAATAATAAGCCATATTCAGAAGGTCTAATATACACATGCAAACATGGTGATAACCCTATTATACATCTATATATCTATATATGTATATGGCGAACATATGCAGTCGGGGCGAAAAATAGGGGAGGAAACGGTCGGAAATTGATGCATCTATCTCTATTACACTCGTTCATATATGACAAAAATGTCAAATCGACACTAAATTTACTATTTAGGGGCTACAATAGTTGTGATCTTTACATACATACACACCCTTAAATTGAATACGGAATAGAGAAAAAAAATTGGCAGTCAGGATCAGAGGAGTTACGATACCGAAAAAAATTATAACAAAAACGATGACATTATGATTACACATTGCTTTTTAAAAGTCTTCTATCTTATAAATGATTTACATATCAAAAAAGTATCAGGTACAAGATAAAGATGGGATTTGGTTCGTTTAAGCAAATCACATTGAAATCTAATATTTTGTTGGAGACTTTTTATGAATTCCAACAAAAAAGTTGTATAAGTAAAATCAAAAAGTCAACGAAAAGAAATTGAATCCTTTCGTGAAGTTTGCATATTTTCCCTTAAAAAAAAAACAAGGACCCTCGTCAAAAATGGAAGGAAAAGTAACGGAAAAATTCAATTTCTAGCGTTAACGCAAAATTGTCAAGCTTGGGACAAAAATCCGCTTTCTTCAACCATCAAAGTTTCACGTTAGTCTTGTTGATTGAATTTCTTTTGAAAATTGCGGCTTTTGTCTCAAAATTAAAAAAATTGGACAAATCAAAGACAAATAATCAGGCAAAAACCGTTAAAACGATAACAGATCGTATTTTTCTTGTTAAATTTAACGCACACTAAATAGACGCCGAAAGATTAACGTTCGCACTTTTTTCTTTACTCTACCTGTCCCTTATTCGCTCCCATTTTTTTGCATTCATCTCCTCTGTCTCTCCTTCATCTTTGCTTTTTCTCCTTGACGCTTGCAGTCTCTGCTTCCACAGACTCTACTTTAATCTTTCTGCCTCTCCTTTACTCTCTCTGTCTCTCCTTCATTCTTGCTATCTAATCTCCATGTCCCTCCTCCACTTTCGCCTTCTCTTTATACTGAGTCTCTCTATCTCTTCTGCACTCTTCCTTTCTCTTCTTCATTTCCTCTGTCTCTCCTTCACACTATGAGGTGCTATTCTTCTTCACTTCTGCTGTTGCTCCTTCACTTTCACTGTGTGTTCTTATCGGTTTCTCTCCGTGACTATCGCAGTTCCTCCTTCGCCCTGACTGCCTCTCCTTCACTTCTACAATCTTTCCTTTAATATATCTTCCCTTTATTCTCACTGTCTTTCCTTGTCTTTCGCTTTTTCTGAATCTAATTCACTCCCATTTTCTCTTCTTCATTTCCAACTCTCCTACCCCCTGCTTTATCTCCCTCATTTCCACAGGCTTTACTCTAATCTTTCTGCCTCTTCATCTCTCTTTTTTCTAATCTTCATGTCTCTCCGCTTTCGCTTTCTTTTTTTACGGTCGTTGTCTTTCCTTGACTCTCTATATCTCTCCTGCATTCTCCCTTTCTCTTATTTATTTTATTTGTCTCTCCTTCACTTTATCAGGTGCTACCCTTCTTCACTTCTGCTCCCTCCCCCTCTCTTCTGGTGTTTGTCCACCATTCTCTTGGGAACTCCCACAGTCCCTTTTTCGCTCTTATTGCCTCTCCATCACTTCTACAATCTTTCCTTTAATATTTCTGCTCTTCTTTCCTCTATCTCTCCTTCATTCTCTCTGTCTTTTCTTGAATTTCGCTTTGCCTCGTTCACTTTTTCTTTCTCTAATTCACTCCCTGTGACTCTTCTGTACTCTCATTTTCACTCCTTCATTTCCAATGTATCTCCTTCACTCTGTCTAACTCTCCTGCTCTCTTGCTTTCTCTTCTGCACTTCCGCTTTCTTTCCAACACTCTCTGTCTCTCCTTTACGTCCTATAGCTCTAATTCACTCTTTCTGTCCCTCTTTCAATGTCACTGTCTATCCTTAACTTCCACTACCTTGCCTTCACTTCCACTCTCTCTATCTCCCCGTCAATTTCTCAGTCTTGCCTTCATTTTTCGGTCTCTTCTTCAATTCTGCTATTTCTTCTTCAGTTCCACTGCATCTGCTTCACTATCTTGCGAACGCCTTGATCCTGGCGTTCTCCCCTTCACTTCGACTGTATCCCCATCGCACTTCCACTTTCGCAGTGTTTCTTTGAACCTTTCTATCTCTTCTTCATTTCCGCAGTTTCTTCTTCACCTCCACTGTCTCTCCTCCATTTCCTCTGACTCTTCTGGACCTTATCCAGCCCTCCTGCAGTCCTGCTTTCTCTCCTTCACTTCCGCAGTCTCTTTTCCACTTCTTCCCCTTCACCTTCGATTTCTCTTCTTCTTCACTTTCGCTGGAAATGAAAAATCTAGTTTCTGAGTCTAAAATGAAGCTTCCGGTTCCGGTTTCCGAATTGCCAAAAAATATATATAAAGATGAAAGAAAATTCGTTTCTTTCTGAAAACTGAATAAACGCCGAAATTAGCCACCGGTTATAGACCCATTCTCACAGAGAAATCTAATACTTTATTATAATAATCTTTGAATTTCAACTGAAAAACTCATAGAAATCAAAAATCGTGTAAAAGAAACCCACCATTCGCATAATTGCCCTAAAAAAGCGTAGCCCTCGACAAAACGTAAAATACCGGTCGAAAAGAAGCAACAAATCGGTTGATAAATTACTCAATTGTTTACCAGTAACGCGTCTATAGCAAAAACTAAACATCTCTCACCCGCTGGGCGGACGCGATCTTTTAATTGGAAAGTTACAACTAGAAATCGATAATTTGGCTCGTACGATAAAATCCTGTTGATTCAACAATTTAATAATTAATAAAGGAAGCATATTGTTGGCGTTGTGTGTTGAGAACGCTAGGCCTCAAGCTAGGATTACAAGACACGTGTCTACACAACATCCAATCTTGAAAAGATAACAACAATTAGAAAGCACAAAAAAAATTATGTTGTTATCAAAATGTTGTGTTGTTTTTTTTTCTCACATTACACTACGGAAATACTAATTAAATTGAAGACAATTTTTGTGGTTTTCTTATTAGAGAAAATAAAGTGGGACGCTATCAAACACGATAACACCAATTAAATTTTTAAAATAGAATCAAACCGGAGAGAGAAAATTGTAAAGAAAATACGGTCAGTTGACTATTACATTTGATAATAATGGAAGTGACAGAGAACCCCTACGACTGTCAAATAGAGAGACAAATGATATAAATCCATTAGTGATATCGCGCTAAATATCAATTCGCACCCCCTCAACTACTATCTTGGAACAATTGTAGATAAAGTTGAAGTTTGCCCCGTTTTAGATTAGTTTCGATGTGGAAACGACGAGCAACACATGTTTAAAGATGTATAGCAGAGTAGAATGGAAAAAAAGCAACAACAACAACAACACGAATCCGTGTAGAAACACTTGACTTAATTTATTTGACAATACGACCCTTATATTCAAGGGTGTCTCTTATTCGACGCATATTACATAAATATATAAAACTATAGACAAAGTGTTTTGTATGTATGTAAATCGAAACATGTCAAAATCACCGCCGCCACCCCATCAAGAATCTTTTTACCGAAAAATCCGAATCGACAAGGGAGGCTGCTGCGTGTATCCGTTCTCTCTTACCATCCCATGTCAACAAAGCGCCATTTTAATCTACGAAATTCAATTTGCAACGTGTATTTTCTAACACTTTGATGCTTCGGTATCCTGTGGATTTTATAATTACGGTGTGGAGGAGCGTCTGGTTTTGAAAGGGCTTGACGACCGGCGTAGGTGTGAGATGCGCTCAAGACGCCGCCACCGACGCGCCCTTCGACACCAACCAATTTCCGTTACGACTTCCACAATACTGTGCTAATTGTAACGATACCTGCATTTTTTTTGATAGAGATTCGTTTCCCTGATTAAAGGGTAAAAAATACCTGATCTTGTCCGGAAATCCAAAGGGTTCCGTAGAAATTATTTAAAAGTGGTTGTACGGTGGTTACTTCCGGATTTATATCGTTTTAACAAGATTCCAGTACGGGAACAAGTAACGTTTCACGGCAATCGGGGAAAAAAAGGGTGAACCACCCTTTTTTCTGTATATGATTCTGGTGACTTGACGGAGTGACCGTGTGAAATTTGGTGGTTTTTTTGATAGATTCAAGGGTTGTTTTTGTACCGGTTCTTGGTGGTGATGATGATAGGCGTGAAACCGCCACAGAATAGGGAGATTTTCAAAAACATCTAAATTTTCGGTTAAACATCAGAAATCGTTTCAATACAATTCGTGATCTAAAGATAGTTTATTGTAATGATTATTTTTGGAAAAGCATAAGACAAAATCAATTGCCTATGATATTAAATCGAAATAAATCACTATTTCGTGTACAGTTAAAAGTCAATTGATGTTTTGACTCGAACAGACGCCAAATAGTCCAATTTATGTATTTCAACCGAACCGATTTTATTTCTAGAAGTTGTAAAACATGGCTATCGGCCAAACTATCTGCATTATTTGTGTGAAACAGGACAGGGTTCTAGCGATGCGATGCCTTATCGTACACTTGTAAACAATTTTTTCGATTGATAAACAAACGAAAAAATGCGTTACATTTATTGATAAATAAAGCTGGCGTTTTTGGAAAAAATCTCCGGTATTTAAGTCCCAATCCACTACTGGGCAATCGGATAGAATGGAACATAAATCTATGTCGGAGTCATAACTTTCAATGATCAACTGATTCTAGAACGTGACTTTGGCCAAATTCTTCACTTCTCGGATATTCTCTTTGTTTCAATCGGATTGTGTGGTCGACGTTGAATACATCTCGTCATTATTACTATTAATTTCCACAACAAACTGGGGAATTACCTTATCAAATATTTGATTTGTTTACACTAAATTTCGTCGAATTCAATTAAAATTAATAGAGATAAGGTGAATTTTTTTTTAAAATGCCGAATCTATCTGAGCACGTGTCCGACTCGCCCCGCAAAGTTATCGTAAAACATTAGGGGGACGGCTTCAACTAGTGGAGCTTTAAAAGCTGAACAAAAGCAATCGTACGGTTCAGTTGTGTATTATAAACTCCCTCAATTATTAACAATTTTGCGATCCACTCGTGTTGAGAATTGCGACGACGATAGCGGCGGTGGTTTGTAGTGGTTGATATGAGTGAGCATTCATTAAGAGCATTTTGAAAAAAGCCTCCACCACTACCATCATGAGCGTTTGCCATATTACAGCCAACTATTATTACATTTCTCTATAAACGCATTAAAATTGTGGAAGATCAAGTGAATGGGAAAGAGAGAGAGAGAGAGAGAAAGCGAGCGAGTGTGTAGGGGCAGATGGTAGACTCCCTTACATGTTTTTTAATTATCATCACATGATTACCTCGCCTCGATGATAATTGTTGAACAGATTTCCCAAATACTTGTCGGAATAAAACGGGATTTGTTCAACGAAATTTCTAGATAATAATTGAGACGACTCATTTAATAGATAATTAGTCAAAGTTTCCCACAGTTTGTTATCCAAACCGTTTTATTATCTCGAACATTATCAAAACAGAACATTCAACAATTGACAAACAGATGGGAACATGACTTTTTGTTAAAAATAAACCCTCCTTATCAACATCAATTTCCTACTACCAATTGTTTTAATCGAAGAATTTGCGCGTTTTTACGCAGATTTCTCAAATAAAAAATCCGCTTAAAATACAATATATTCGTGCGAACTTGTGTAATACGGTAAAGTTGTCGTGTGAGGGTGAAGGACGCGCACGATAGAATCGGCAACCCCCCTCCAACCATTCGCACCCTAAGTGTGAATGCGTGTAATGTCCAAAAGGGATGCAATTTTAAATTCTCCAACTACCCTACGAGTTTTTCTTGGGATGTACTGTAGTCGCTTTGACAATTTTGTCTTTCAAAAAAGCGACTTTTTGTCTCGCTGTTGTTGATGACTATCATAATATTATAAACAATTTTTCATGGCAGATATGATTCTGGCAGCAGACAATTTCACGATCCCCTATTTAGTAATTTAGAGAATAAGGCACGTGTCTGGGGCGCATTACGGCGACCGAGTTTACTTCCCGTCATTTCACACAGGATGCCAAATTGTTTGATGGATATAATAATGCTACGTACGTATTTACAACTATCCAACCCTATGTCGGACAACGGTCGGTATACAGAGTGGTACGGTCTTTGGGGAAGATCAAAGGTTGCTTGGGTATTTTTCTCTTAGAAACTTTCCTGCTGGAGATCAGTCCAGTTTATAGCTTTTTGGTCTACAAGTTTTTTTACTGTTATAGTTTCCTGCACTAGTTTGGAAAGTTTGTCTATTTTTATCCCTTCAGTTTGTCGTTCTATCTTCTGTTTATTTGCTTTGCTCTTCTTGAAATGCTCGTCGGGCTGTTAAGTCCTGCTTTGCCTTTGATTTGCCTTCTTTTTGCACTTGATTTGCATTACTTTTACTTCTTTTTCAGCCTTTTTTTTATACTTGTTTCAAGCTTTTTTACGAATTTCTCAGGTTGACCTCAAGGGTAATTTTTCTATTTACTGTAAGACAAAACTTCCACCTGAGATCGTGTTTAAAATTTTTTGCCTTCCTACAATTTTCGTCGTCTTTTGTCTCAAATCCCGTTCAGTGGTAATTTTGCCTCATCAAAGCCACTGGCTGTTTTCTTCTATTAAACCCAAATCTTTTGGCTTCTTTGCATTTCCTGCAGATCTTTTTCGAGCTCATCTTTCCTGTTTTTGCGCACAAACTTTTACCGAACGGTTGAACAAAAAATTGCTGAGCATTCGTTATAAATTGACGACAACTTTCTGGCCTCCATTAACGGATTTTGCATCAATGCGGCCGATTTGCATGTGCAGGGATTATCCGTGTAATAATCATGAGATTTTAGAGGAGAAAAAAAAAGTGTCCCTTCGTCATCTTTCGATAAATAGAACATCATCAAAAATTCATAACCGTAAAACAGGTTCTTGTGATAACAACACGGCAAATGTTATTTCAGGTTCTTCAACTGCCATCGATCCGATGATTGAAACAAGAAGTCGTTAAGAAATTCTAATCATATCGGATTTATGTTGGACTCGTTCTATTAGATGGGAGGATGGGAGTCGTCGTCGTCGTCTATTGTTGTATATTTTATTGCTAATGCTAATTTAGAATCGATATATTTCCATTTTCTTGTTTGCATAATGCAAATAGACAGTAGCGTAACTGAATGGATGAATTAATATTTATTAGAGAACGATTTTGGACGAATTATAAAGAGCGAACGCCACTGTTGTTCTTGTTGTTATTGTTGTGTTTAACCCATCAATTCAAATTAATTCATTGGTTTCAATACAAATAACAAAACAACAAAACTGTAGCACAGAGAACACCGTTACGGTTCTCTACTACTCAATATTTGAATTAGGGGTTGTTTCACAGACAACTTCGATCCTATCTAAATTACCAAACAAGCACCCTACTACAAACTAATCACCGGTTACCGGGTTGTTAGATGTTTCCTGTATTAAGCCAATATACATATATTGAAAGAGAGAGCGAACTATACGCATCTATAAAAAGAAGAATTAGCAACGACTTTTATATGTTTTTAAACGAAATCTGTTGAAATTTTTCCAAAAAAATAAAAGAAAAATTAATGAAGGGTAGCGGTAATCTAATAACATGTACACGCCCTAGATTATCTTAATAGGTGTTAAATGTTTGTAAAACACAAGCGACAAAAGCACCGACCACATGCAAACTAGGATTAACACCAGCTACTATGAACAACAAAAAAAATAATAAGAGAGCTTGAACAAAAACGTCAAGTATGAAATCGATCCAGACCGAAATCGTAAAATCGACAATTTTATTAGATGACCCAACCACACACACACACACAGTAACACACACACACAGTCTTCAAAGAAACTAACTGAAACGAATTGACCATCCAGTAAATTTCCCAGTTTTATTATTTTTTTGTCCAACAATCTTAATACTCTAGTCACTAATGGATAAAATGTTTTACATCCACATGTTGTTTTTCTTCACAACAACACTTATGAGGGAATGACTTTTAAAAGCATTCTAAAAATTAGTACATTAATTGACACTGCATCTTAATCTTTATCCACTAGTAACGAAAATGATATTTCTGCATTCGAAAATATTTGTAAAACATAAATTGTCTGTGATCTATTACAAATAAATCTTCCATTATTCGTTGCCTAAAATAATTCTCGGTCGTTATTCTTATTCACTTAATAAATTGTTTTATCCACTAGTGATTGAAACATTTATTAACTAAATCACTATTGATTTGTTCAACGTTAAAGGTGTACCATTTACCATCAGTTTTTATTTATATCAATTGTTGATTGCCATCTTTATTCATTAGTAGATAAAATATTTTTAACAGTAGGTACCCAATATCTTCTCGTGAATAACATATTTTATTTATTTCTAATTTAAATACGGTTTAATTGTATCACTAGTGGTTAAACTAATATCTACATTCCATCAATACCGTTTGTTCATTTATTTATGTCATGGGTTTTTTTGATTGGTTGGCAATAATTGATATTTATTCACTAGTGACTAAAATTCTGTATTAAAATCAGTATAAATTTGTTTATTTTAATAAGTGAATCCAGTTTGTCTATTGAGTCACCACTCTTCTAAATTGTCACCAATTAGTGGATAAAATTTTACTATTCACATGTTATTTTCCCAATACCTATACTTGGGACCGTTTTAATGCGGACGTGGAATTTCCTATTGTTAGTTAACATAATCTACCACCACTCTTTTTATTGTCTATTGTTGATTACTATTTTTGTCACTAGTAGATAAAATATTTCTATTTACAAGCTTCTATTTTCAATATCAACGTTGAATGAATTTCTTAAAAATTCAATCTACTCACAATTTTATTTTATTTTTATTCACTAGTGAATAAAATTCTGTATTAAAATATTAATGCACTCAGTAAATATCTGTCTTGAACTGTTTATTAGAATGTTGCTCAGTAATTTGATTAACTAGTGGATAAAATTTTACTACTCACATGTTATTCGCCCTACACCTACTTGGGGCCGTTTTTTATTTTATTCTTCAAAAAAAAATCGAATATTAACATTTTAATTATTATTGCTTCTTAATTGTTATCACACTAGTAAAGAAAATTTCCGATGATTCCATTTAGATTTATTTATCGTAATTTGATTGTGGACACGAAATTCTCTGCCATTGTTGATTATTAATTTTATTCACTAGTAAATAAAATATTTTAGTTATAAATTTACTTCCAAGATCTACTTTGAAAAGTTTTTTAAATGAATTTCTTAGAAATTCAATTTTCGGACAATTTAATTGTTTAATTACCAATATTTATGATCTTTATCCACTGGTAAATAAAATAATATTCTACTAACTGTGTAACGCGCCAGTTTTCAATTAATAATAATTTTAAATTATTTATTTACTATTTATCAATTAGTAAATCAAATCTTCCAATTCCATTTTTCAAGTATTATACGTTTAGTATCGTTCAAATTACTATTCCATTACGATTTGATGGGTAATATCCTGGATTTTCACGATTTCTTCGTTTAGACAGACAGACGACAGATAGACAGGATAGAAGTCGGTGTGTGTGTGTGTGTGTGCACGATCTCAAGACGGAAATGGGCCTGTCAACAATACCGGAAGAGGTGCGGAACTCAACTCTTATAGTCCTGTCTATCTAACTCTATAAATGTGAAAAAGGATAAAGACGCGTGCCCAACGAACATTTATAAAATCCAGTAGCAATAGTAAAGGGGAATCATGTGTACTTAAATGCGTGATATCGTTGCCAATGTTCAATTAAATCCCAAAAATAATCACCATCATAATAAGAAGACTATTAACTGTTGAGGCGAAGAAGAAACGAAACAAAAAAGCCGACAGCAACACACAAAAAAAAACGGATAGAAACAGGGGGAGATTGTTAGAGAAATTGTTATAATAATAGTAATGTTGATGATGTTGATGATGATGGTAATGATAATGAAGACATCTGAATTTGTTTGGCAAGTAGTGTCGTATACATTCATTTATTTTAAGGGTCGATACAGGCGGCAGATGTCACATATGAAGCTTTTATTTCTATTGAAATCCGTGAACGAACAGTACGCGTGCTAGCTTAAACGGTATCTATCAAGCTTTACCGGGGGTTTATAACACACACATATACATAGAGATTTGTACAAAAGAACCAGTCGACCAGTGATTTAATTATGGATTTGTTGTAAAAGGCAATTTGTACGTTTTTCTGGATCGTTGCGTCACAGATTATATGGCAAATTATGGACGAATATTATTATTCCGATATGACCCGGATTATTAACATTGAAGGAATAGGTGTCGATTTCGATATTCAAAAGTTTTCCATCGGACAACAAAAAAAGTTTTGATGTAATTTGAACGATTTCCAACTCATAACAAAACTCTCAAACAAACCATGTCAAATCCAGTGATAAACCTAATTTGGTACATATCTGCATTTTGAATAAACCCCCACGAATGTGACAGTCAATTCAAAGTTTATAAAGTGACCATTGGCCGGGAACTTGCCTGTCAATAAGTATAGGGACAGTTATATGTATATGTGTGTTGTACACAGGCCAACTTTGCGCTTTGTAGTGCCACGGTTGGTAACACTGTTTATGACACGTGGGATTTCAACCGCAACGCTTTTAAACTATAAACACTCATACGTAGTGGGTGGTGGACCGATTCGTCCACAAAAGTGGACATTGCGCCGCCACCACCTCCACCACCAACACTCACCCCGAATTGGCAATTTGATCAACACAAAAACACCCCAGTGTGTCTGTGTGTGTGTGTGTGGCGCTATTATAACGAAATCTCGCTAAAGTTTCCAAGATCGAATCCAGCTGATATTATCAAGTGTTGGATTTATTAATTATGAGACAAGTAATTGGTCGTATCTTCTAGTAAGATTTTAATTAGGCCCGAAAAGGGCTTCGTCACGACAATCCACCCCATTACAATTATAAATTCAAACCGGAGGGGGCTGTTGTTGATGTTTGTCTTAATTCGTAACGCTTTTGTCACGATTATGTCTTAAATTGTAGCGATTTTAATTCCGAATTTGTGCAATTAACAAAATACCAATTTTAATAATTCGAGTTTTAACGGCAGAAATTTTCAATTAGTTTGTCAGCGACCGAAGAATTATAGATGCAAATTGGTCAAAATCGATGGGACTCGAACTTAAACAAACACATCCAAGCGTCTTGGTGGTGGTGATGGTGGTGGTGGTGGTGCGCTTGTTTCGGTTACCCCTGACAACACACACACAACCACCACCAATCGTTCCTTATTATCCAACAGCCAGTTCCTTCATATTGATTGTTGGCGTCTTGATATGGTCGACTCTAATTCGGGATGGTTAATTTATGTGGCTTCAGATACAGCCAGAAAGATAATTGAATTTTCATTGAAGCACAAAGTTTAAGTTGAGTTATGATTTGTAAAATGTTTTCTATAACAAGTTGAAATACCCTCTACCAAACTCGAAAATTTATACGTATATATCGCTCGTCTTCGTCTACCGCATTTGTTTTATCGATAGAGAAAAAATAATGTCTTGGGAATGCGAAGGCAACATATTGGAATGACGTCGAAGAAAGTAAATTAATTCATCAAAAATTTATGATCGTTACTCCTCCATTCATTTTTTTGGAAGCGACTCGACAAAAATCGATCGAGAAGATGATCACAAATAGAAATCGTACAATTGTCACTCTACCAAAAGAGCCGGATCCAATCCAAACATTCGACTTAATTAACAACCATTATCACCGTGCTTTGATTAATTGTTACGTTGCTAGGTGGCTTTATAAATGGTTAAGGCTTCCGAAGACTGTAACTACCCATTGTTTGGAATGTTTTCGAGAGAAAAAAGAGAATCGACCCTTTTGTTGTTTTGCTTTTTTCCAAACCAAAAAATTTGCCCTATTAAGGGTTGACGAATTATAAATAAACTCCCCAGTAGAGCCTTGACACAATTTTTTCCGTTTCGTTGTTTTTGTTTTTTTTCTGTATCAAATCGGTACTCACATAAATACATTAATCATCGCTTTTTAATCAAAAATCACACCAAACATCCTCTCTCTAATCGTCGTCTTCTTTTTCAATTTAAATTGAACAGATTTTAATAAACCAATACCACCCACGTTAATTTTCACGTTGATTAACCTCATTTGCCGGTTAGAATTATTAAAGAATTGATGTTACGCTTATTTTATAAAATCTAATTTATTAATGCCGTAAACTTCTTAATAATCAACAATACGATAAAGATAGATGGGTGGATAGAATGAGATCGATATATGGTTGGCGGTGATTATTTAATACGATCTGATCGCGTTTTTGCAGGGAGAGATTCATCGAAATCGTAAATAAAATACACTTTTGTGTCGAGGAGTTTTCGATTTTTCCTCACTTTTACTCCAAATGGGCCAAAAGCAGTAGATAAACATCTTCAGTAAAGCAAATATTTTGTGGATACGATTCATCTACAGTGGCGACAAATGAAACAAACATACCCAACAAATAGAAACAAAATATTTCCTAATTTACCTATCTGGTTTGCCAGCCCTGGATTTGATGCTTCAAAATGCAGTCTGAGTTCATTTTAAGATTAGTAATTGTTCAAAAATACTTAATTTTTCCTTATTTTTGCTGATTAAGGTGCTAGCATTTGTTTCATGGATGATCTGATCGATTCCATCTGCTAGACTTGTAATTACACCCTCGAAGAACAATGTCGAATTGGCAAGTGGCCCAAAAACGTTTACTTAGTCTAATGCTCATTTGAAAAACACCATATTATGGGTGCAATAAAAGCTATCATATTGTCTAATTAATTATGTTCAAGTCCACCGTTTACACGCGTCTAATTTTACACGGTAATACAACACTATTCTGGTAGTTTCGAAAAGGAAAGGGAAAAGAATGATCTTGTTTTCCGTATTCAGTTTATCATCTACAGTGATGGCAAATTAAATAAACCTATTGGTGGTGGTGGTGGTACATTTCCTCATGTACCTATTTCATTTACCAACCCTGTTGCATTCTAGAACAACTTGGAATCGGTCTCAAAACGTTATAATTGAGTGTACTTCACTAGACGCACCAATTTACTTCACTATCTCATTATCGTTAATTTTCAAAGGAATTCATTGAAGAGTTCAAATTCTCTCAATCTATTATCAATCTGGAATAAAAGCTATCGCTTTATCTAAAGCGTCCTCCGTTTACACGCATCTCATTTGTGCACGGCAATAGAATTCTGTTATAGACGTTGTACTCTCGTAAAGCGAATATAGCAAACCGACAGAGATAAATTGTCAATGAAAAGAAGAATTTAACAATGTCTCTATTTTAGGGCTCTTTCATAGTGCAAATAAACGATACATGCAATATTTTCTATACAAAGCAAAAATTGTGACAAAATCCGCGTTACAACTTTATTTATTAAAAGCACTCTTCTATTTAGGAGTTTTTGTTTTTTCTTTCTGTTATTAGTAAAGGAACAAAGGGAGCAGGTACAAATCTGTAATTATTTTGCGGATAATTTCATTCTCCTATTTAAATGAAGCATCTCCTCTACAGTGGTGGCAAGTGAAATAAATATACAAATACAGCACCTCTTTGATTTGCCAACACTGTAGAAATACGGTTACATTCTCGAAATACGTTTTAAGCTAGCGGCAAGAGCAACACTATAGAGATTCGACACTGCCTTAAAAAAGCTGCCATTTAGTGTATTTTGCTACATAGGAAAATTTTATGACAGATAATGCATACGTGCTTTTGTTTTTCCTTATTTTGTGTGGTAAAGCAGCAAACGTGGTAGATAACGGGCTTAAGTTTTCTACATTCTATTTGTCGTCTACAGTGGTGGCAAATGAAACAAACAATCGAGCAAATAGTGTCGATATATCTCTTGATCTACCTATTTCATTTGCCAACCCTGTAGAGGCACCCTCAAACAACAGAGTCTAAATTTGACATTGACTTCTTTAAAACAATCAAATCCCTTCAGTCTAATAACAATTTGGAAAATACGATATTCATAGAGAGATAAAAATCGAATTCCGTTTACACGCGTCTCACTTTGCACGGCAAATATTCTATTTGATATGGTATTCGCATAAAATCAATATAACAAAACGACAAAGACAGATTGTGAATGGATAGAGATGTTTCCTCGATTATTGTCCGTATTTAAGGTCTCTTTTGTGGTGCGAATTTGACGACACACACACAATATTTTCCATACAAAGAAAAAAATATTACCAAAAACTCTCCCCTCTCTCTATGGACGTCCCTATATCTCTCATATTCAATAGGATCATTCCTATGATGATCCATATATCTCTCTATAGTTATATACATATATATAAATTTTTAACATCTCTATTCACACCCCAACACCTGGCTAGAAAAACCCAACAATAGTCCCCTGTCATTCGGTACATGGTGACTTTACATGCATCAATGCACCATCCTCAATCCCATCACACTATCTTTAGAAATTAGTTGTTGTTGTTATTGTTGTTTGTTGTATCTATTCAATTGGTAGCCCTTCTATGTCCATCTCGCTCCATTAGAAAAAGCCAAATGGGATCAATTCAAACAATTAAGGCCCATAATTCGGTACGATAAAACGCATTGTAGGTGATGATAGAAGTATGTTCTATCACTTTTTTTTTGCGACTAAAACCATCATAATAAAGAAGAATAAAGATTTTTTTTTATTATCTAGAAGGGACAACATGTTGAGATAACATGGACATGCCACTTTACCGCCTACAGAGATCTGTCGAACTTTTAAGATAAATTGATAACGGTAGCTTAAACAACAAGTGGCATTCTAAAAATAATAATAATAATAATAATAATGATAATAAGAGGTTTTATTGTTATTGTGTTGGTATCACTAGAACCGGGGAGCGGGGGAGTACGTGTTGATTTCCATTTTAAATGATCGATAATAAAATCTTTTTTTATATATGAGCGTATATAAATAAAACGATAAATATTATTGAGCAATATCTAACCGATTTCCTATTATTATAACCTATTTTATTAGTAACGAATGTAATTTTCAAATAATAAAATTGTAAAATATCATAAATTACGGAATGATGGTGGTCTCGTTCATAAAATCGCGCCATTATCACTACAACCAATCAAATTCGATAATTTCGTACTCTAACCAATCGTACGAATAGTGCGCAACTTTGATGCGTTCATGTTACTCTGTGATTAAACATTTAAAATTCATCCGACTATCTAGGCAACCACTTATACTCAATTATTATTAGTGGTGTAATTCTGGTGTGATATAGAAGAGTCCGGACCTGGAGGGGTGCGTTATTAAATCGTTTAGAAGGTGTAAACATTGGGGCATATGTCGCCCCCGATACGATTTATCAAAAACACATGCGATGCACAAAAACTATTAACGATTGAGGATGTGCAGTGGACCGTATCGCCCCCCGGATCATTCAAAAGTCTTAGGGTTGTAATTCCGAAAATAATTATAAGAGTTATTGTCTAACAACAACAACAACAACACGGGATGAGGGGTGGTTCTTCGAACAACAGATATTAAATTAGTGTAAATTGCGGTGGTCTCATATTGAAAACGTTCCACTTCTACACACACACGCATAGATATATATTATTGTATCGGGGGCTGAAAGGCGTAATTAGTTCTTCAAAGTCGCCAACGAGACTCCGACACGCGATCACGTGAAATGGATATATCGAGCGTCATCCGGAATTATATGACTCCGGGTAGTACCTTCTGCCAATATAATAATAGCGCGAGAGACTCGTGCACTTAATTCCATATTAGAAACGATACGAAAAACAATCGGGGAAATTAGAGGTAATCCCCGGGAGTCCGTGATTAATTCAGGAATCGTTATCATTGTTTTTGTATAATCGATAAAGTTGACACGGTCGACTGATTTGTGTTGGGTATTTGCAAATTCCTGACCGCCCAGTGTTAAGGGACAATAATACGGCCGGATTCTTGTGTTGGACTGTAAAATGTAAACAGTTCTTTTCAAAGGTCAGTGAAATATTAATATGTTGTTTGTTACATGTGTGCAAATATCGTCGTTATTATTATTATTATTGTTGTTGTTGTTGTTGTTATAAAATTGAACAAAACTGAAGAGTAACAAGAAACTTATTGGCATCAGAAGCACGCAAAATAAATTGCCTTGTCACCATTGTTGAGTCTTGGAATGAAATTACCGAGACAAACGCCACAACATCATCTCTATTTAAATCAGTTTAAAACAAAAATAGATAAGAAATATAATCGAGGATGTTGTGGTATTGTTTGAAGACGTTTTCAAGATTCCACAACATTTGAAATGTAAGACCAGGATGTCTTTTATTCGATCCGAACAGAAGAGATGATATATTCACCATATAGACAACTGAATGAATTGAAAGATAATACGATCCTCTTGGATCGAAATTATGAACGAATAAAGAGGGCGATCTCTCTCCAAACGATTTCATAGACACCGACGGAAATGTGCAAACTAACCGAGAAACAGGCGGATTGTTTACACCGGATGGTTCTTTTGATAATCACAGATCAGTTGGATGGAGTCTCCGAAAAAAGAAAAAAAAAACAACTTAACCGTTATTTTTCCCAATCGACAATTAAGTCTTTTGTTTCTGTACGGATTTGTCGTCCATCTCTCGAAATTTTTATTATTATGGTGAAACGGTTGCAGCTGGCTTCTATTTGGTTTTTTAACTGCTTAGACCCCTAATGTCTATAAAAGAATTAACTCTCCTCCTCGATTATTATAAATCTTGAAATCCACTTGATGTTCTGACTGTTGTGTTGTTTATGTTGAAGGTACTGGATAATAATAGATGATTTTTGAGATTGTTTGATTACACTTGTTTGGATTGGATTTAATATTTGTAGGGCCATATTTTAGATATTATTCAGTGATAAGTAGTCTATTGTAATTCAATTCCAAGTGGATTAACTGACAAAATTCAAATGTACTTGAAACGAAAATTGTTTCTTTATATATCCGTAAGGCATGTTGTACGGGGTTTTGTGTTTTGAACGGATTTATACACAATTGGCGTCCGATCTAAACACTTGAAATCGCACAAGAAGTCTGAAATAATTTGCAAAACTTGCTTTGAAAGCGTATTCCCTATACAGGAACGGCAGGCGAAACAGACTCGGTCACTTATCCTTTAGATAAACGAAAACTAGCTAGAATTACAATGGAAACGCCTTCTAAAGCTCCGCCAAATATCTGCGTGATTTTTTTTTTGGTTTTACTGGGCTGAAATTCGATTATAATTGTTGAAAAACCGAAATGCGACTTTCACAACTAAATGTGGTGGAAATTTCAGATTTTTCATAATTTTTGGTCGTAGGTGCGAGAAATTATTCTACACAAATCAGTTTTCTCCAAATATCTTCGGAACAGTTCAATATTTTAAGTCATCCATTTATATTATTGAACCATTAATAGATATCAAAACGATCGCATTAACAAGCAAATAATTGTTTACTTGACAACGGGCAATTATGACGTTGCGATGGCGTTATGAAGAATAATAGCCCGCTGTTAAGGCGTGTTGCTATGAAAACCAACTTTTTTGCTGTCATTAAAAATGTGATCATAACCTCAAATTTTCAGATGTCAAAGAAAAATTAAAAAAAAACAAAAACAAAGTAAAATTGCTTCTTTTACTTATGGCATAAACTCATGAATGCACCACGGGCGTTATTTGTCTCATAACGCCCTTGATACATCAATTACTATTTTGACAATTCAACAACAACGGGATAGAAGAGGCTCTTATCGGCTACCCGGTACAAACAGATTTTCCGTAGTAGGTATCAAGAATTATGTGCTTTATTTTGAGTTTTCCACCCCATTCTGCCCAATATTGAGCTTATAAACATTTATTTTTCATGTAAATAGGCAATCCATAATAAGTCTTCTCTTTAGATCTTTTCTTTACATTTTTATTATTGTAACTTTGTTGTCGAATTAGCTTTTAAAAATGTAAGAGTCGTAACTGTCCACAAAATAGAAAAAAAACAGGCAACTTTGTTTTGCTCATAGACAAGAAATAGTGAAAGAGACGAAACAATCCTTATAATTGCTTACAGTTCCAACGCTAATCAATGCTATGGATCATAGAATAGCCCTTTAAGGTCTCAACAATTCAGCGTTTAAACCATTGAGGCATGTTGAACCGTTATGAAGGCAGTTTTGTAGGGTGAATTTCAACTCTTTTTTCTCCCTTAAAAAACACTTGTTTTTCAGAGTACCCTCCACTACATTTATTCCAGAAATTATGAAAATCTCAAAGTTCCACCTCTCACAGTTTATCATAATAATATTTGTCTAGATCAGGTGCCAGACCTGTATACGGTAGGCCTACACTAGACGGATAAATGAATTTCGAACAATATTATTCCGACACCAAAAATAAATGAAAAAGTAGTCCTTAGACAAATAGGAACTCCATAGGTTAATATTTTGGGCGCAAAAGTTTCAATTTGATGGACAAAATTTTCAAGTTGGATGTTCTCCTTTTCTAGGCGTCTTTTCGCTTTTAGTCCGAAAAATACAGATTTTTTATGTCGCGTTTACAAACACATTGTTTTCACAGTTTTGGCAACCAAAATTACAAACATTTTCAATGATTCAAAGGTGCGCACTTTCTAAAATATGTTGTAAAAAGATTCGAAACAATCAAGTTCAATTTGTTACGCGGTAAGGTGCCAAAACGTGTTGATTAAGCTGTAAAAATATACTGTCTTTCAGTTTACGATTACATTAAGTACCTATTTCTGGACAAAAATTTGTGCAAAATGCTGCAGTTATCATAATTTTGGCTGAAATGGTGTTTGCAGGAGCACGATCAACATGCCAGAGTCGGACCGAAACTAAATTGCTCGCGGGGCAAACGAGAGCTCCATGCGCCCTTTCCGCTATCTATTAAATAATATTCCTCATACTTAAATGGTTCGGCATTGGAAACGGCGCCCAGGGCAGACGACCCCGTGCTTCCTCTCAGACTTATAAACGATTCGAAAAGAGCCTAGAAATAGTTATTTACTGTACAAGGTGGTAAAGTCGTACTTTATCCACGACCGGAAGTGAATCCGCGAGTGAATAAAGGGACTTTACCACCGTGTGCAGTACAAGATTTTTTTCAATACTTGCCCTTAAAACTCTTTAATTTATTTAATTGTGTTAATTTTTTAAGTTATGACATTAATTATTCATACAGTTGTCAATGGTTGTTGGTTGCTATTGGATTTCTCTAAACAACTAGAATTTGTTTTTATTTATTTGCTGTTGGCTGCTGTGGTGTTGATATGAAGTTGCTCGATGGTAAAGTGTTTACTCAACGGTAAAGTATTTACTTTACCGTAGAGGTAAGTAAACTAAACACTTTACCCTTGAGATGGGTAAAGTGCTACTTTACCATCGGGTTTTAAGTCAATAAAGTAGGACTTTAACAGCAAGTATTGAAAAAAAAAACCGTTTTCTGATACCCAAATATCACCTTTTTGGTATCGATTGTGAACCAAAACATAACTTTATTACACAACATCTCGAGCCTAAATATTTTTGTCTTTGATAATCATTTTTTATGTCCTGAAAACTATATCAGCGGATGCCCTATACAAAATCTAGAGCTAGTCAAGATAATCGATTTCTTCCGGTTGATCAATTCGCATTGTGATATTATCAAATTCGAATAAAATGGAGTGAATCACTCTCACACCTGTTGAAGATTATTCACCGCAATTGTCATCCAAGATAGGAGTTTATCAATTTTTCTATTAATTACAAGATTCTTTAAGTATTCAATCATTTAGCCGGAAATAATCAATTATTAAAATATTTCTCTCTTGTTGTTTCTATTGTTAAGATTCTAAAGGTTTTTGAATGTTTTTTTTTGTTCGGTTTTTATCAAATGATGATTTATTAATAATGAAAAATTGATTCATTTACGAGGTATCAAACAAAACATTTTCGTAGACAACATAATAGAAAAACGAAGTGATTGCCTTCAATAATCGATCGAATCGTAATTGTTTTGTCCATGTAATAATAATTTTTCAACTTTGTTTGCGAAAATTATTTATTAATTTTTCGCTTTAGTATCCATCAAATTTTTTTTTATTTATTTTTTTTATAAAGTACGAATTCTATCAAGAACGATAGATGAGCGTTAAATTGTTTTTAAACTCGAACCACCAACGCAAAACGATTACAAAAGATCAGAGCTTGTGTATCTCAAGATTTATCGTAATTATATTTGATTGGGCAAAGGAAAATTGAAATTGGAATGGAAACAACACGAAAATAAAATTCAATCGACAATTAACCGTCAATACTAGAGCAAAACCGTTGAATTCCCACGATTTCGATTATCGATTGATTACAATTGTACAGATTGCGAAAGTATAACGTTAGCGGCGACTTAAAAGATTGACTTTAAACCACAATACATACGTCAACTAGAAATCTATTAAAAATCAATCGATAAAGTCACTGCGTCAATTGTGTGAAATAGGATTTAGGTTGAGTGCCGTTTGCAAGGCCATAGTCGGCGTGAAAAGAACACAAAGCGTTTTCCTACAACAACTATTAAGGCCCAAGGAAAAGATGACTGCCTTCGTCAATACACTCTACTTTACTCTATTATAAGACGAAGACGACAACAAACCATCGACGATATTAACCTCTATACGTACAAGACACGCAATCTGGCCATCGCACGCGAGTTCCGCCATATTGTCCTTTATGTCGCCGATAAGATTGTCCCCCGGTCGCATGTCCGGTGATTTAGTGCTCACCCCCCTGATTTTGCATCCCACAAAAAAAGAGAGCACTTACAACAACTTAAAAACCAACATATTCTGATAATTGTTTTATGAGTAGCTACCCGCAATTAAATAAATCGCCAAGTCCGATAGGACTTTGTATCTATTTGTGCTCGAATCGGTGAATGTCACGTATTGACGTTGAAACGATTCTCTCAATTTGTCCGAGTGAGTGTGTGTACAGATTGAGAGAATAATTCCAAAATCGAACAATAGAAAATAGAGAAAAAAGCCCGACAACAACAACAACAACAACGATGCAAATTTGCGTTATGTACCATGAAAAGTTTAGTGTCAGGACGCGATTAGGCACACAGGTGTTTTAATGACTGAATAAACAGGAAACTTATCTTCAATGCAAAAAAAAATTATGTAAATTACCCATTTTTCTTAACCGGTGACGACAAACATTTCCATATTAACACATTTCATCTTTCTTTATTCTATTCAGTTAAATCAAAACTTATTAATTACACGTGTAATAAAAATATTAATTGTTTAATTAATTAGCGATGATTCGTTCTGTCTTTGTACAATATTTGTGATCACTGTAACGAAGTTAATTATTTAGCTAACTATGTGTTTTTTCTAATTTTGATTCGATTATCACTTTGCTAATGTTACTACAAAAATTACGATAATACCGGGTGTCTGGTTCAATCAGGGCCAAGAGAATGATCACCCAATAGACCAACAGAGAGTGCCAGTGACCATTTGAACCCAGACACCCGGTAGTTTTTGTTTTGTTTCGACGCCGACGTAATTGATCAGAGGCTGCATAATTAACATTGTTGGCAAGTCTTTGAAAAATCGTCTTGAAAATAGCAACGTATCTCTAAGTGAGTCCTACACCAATCTGCAGGGCCGACGCAAGGCAGGTTCAACGCGTTCGCCGGAACCCGGCCCCGCGCTCTACGAAAATTATCCAAAAACCAAAAATATATAATATGTAACAATACTTGCAAATAAATAGGTGCTCGTCGAATAATTTAGGTGCAAGATTTGAATATGTATTCAAGACCCGCAAAACGTTTGAACCCGGGCCCACAAAAGGTCACGCCGGCCCTGCCAATCCGTCAATGTGTTAATGTTTATAAGTCCAACAAAGTTAAGTTTCTGCATATGTCGCACAATTTTCGATATATCCATAGAATACAGAAACCTCCAAGCATCAGAAAAAGTCCAAATTTTTACAAACAAATTAAGCACTATCTAAGTTCGGAAGTTTTGTCCCAATGAGGATAGATTGTTTGTCCTCTCTGTATATTTTTCACATAATATAGAAACACTGAAAATTAATTAGATTTAACAATCGATACAGGATCTAAAACCATATAGGTCTGTATTATCTATAAGAACATCATATACAGCTAAGGCATCTGAACTAAACTCTAAAAAAAGCGTAAATCTGTTAACAATTAAGCTGATAATGGTAGGTCCCGATTCCTAGACTAGGACTTCACACGAGAGCGAGACTTTTCTCGCCTCGGTCTCATCTCGATAAAGCGAGACAAGACGAGACGAGATAATTTTGAAAATATTCTAGGTGATACCGAGACCACATATGAAGAAATTCGAGAATCTCGTTTCTGGTCTCGTTGAACTTTTTTTTATAAAATTTTTACTAGACAAAATTAGAAGTAATATAGGTAAACTCCGTCCAAAAATTAAGTATAAAATTTCAAATTACAAATGATAGGTTATGTGCAAGTTAACATTTGAAAAGTTCCTAACTGTTATATGTTTACTTAAAACCAAAAAGTATATTATATTGTGGCACTACGGTTGGAATAAAATCCTCCGCGTTTGTTTACATATTTTGGTACTGATTCTTCAATAATAACTCTGAAATTCGATAATTTGTATTTCTTTAGAGATTCTAAAATTCCTTTTAAATCGATTTTCAGTTTAATACAATAAAGGAGAATTTTAATTTTGGGGCTTTAATAGAGGGACTATTTTTTCGATGCGAAGGTTAGTCACATTGCTGTCAGTTGAAATTTTATACTTAATTTTTGGACGGAGTATACTTACAACAAATTAGTTTTCGATTAAAAATAATAAAATTTTATCTGTTAAATTGAAATGCTCATTAGAACAAATACTGTAACTTCTAAGAGGAATTTTTAATTTGTAGTCTCTTTTGTATAATTTTTTTTAATATTTAAACATTTATTAATTACAAAAATTATATTACCTTATTGCATGGAATGTCTTAGAAGTAAATTCTTATAATAACGATACAAGACAAGATGAGAAGAAACAACTGGTAACAAGACAAGAACGAGACTGCTGAAACGAGACCTATTTTTTTCAAAATTAAGGAGACGGAGACGAGATTTTTGAAAGTTTCACCCTATCTCGTCTCGTGTGAAGCCCTATGCTAGACAAACTATCGTTTTCATCATAAAGCTCGCACCCGGGCAGGACTGACAACTATAAACAACAGAGGCTCGTCGGTATTAAAAGACTCCCAAAAAAACGAAATTTTTTCAAAGAAAGCAGCCGCTCCTGTTTCCATTGTAAAATTAAATCTCCGAGAGTGTCTAGTTCAATTGCTACTACTGTATACCCAAGCAATATTTTGTTAAACAAAATTTTAAACTGAAATGGGTCAAGCCAGCTTGGATCAACTATATTTGCAACAATCTTGAAAAATTGAAGATTTGGATCTTAAATAATTTGTGAGGCCAAAATGTGTAATCTGAACAAAATTGGACAGAATTTCTTTAATTTGCTGCAGTATTCCAAATTATTCAGAAAAGCGTCAAAAAGGTAATCGTTGCGTGACTTCAACCGTCAATAAGTACTGAATTTTTACAACAATCGCCTAGAGTCGATCATGTGCCAAAAACTAATTTTATTATCCACATTGACAATAGAATCCAAAAATATCCTCAGCGCCCCGATCTCCTGCTGGATTTTGCAGTGTCGGCAATTTATCATAATTCTCGATAAAAACTAGAAACATTCAAGATAATCAATTTCTTCCAGTTAATCAATTTTAATAATGATTGTTATCAAATTTGGCTGGCATCTATTAGGAGGGGTTTAGTTGATTTGCCTCTACTGTATATTGAAATAGGTCAAGGCAATTTGGGTCAACTATACGTGCAATAATAGTTAAAAACGATCAAGTTCAAGGTTTTGATGATAGGTAATTGAGAAGAATCTCTACCATAAATGCTGATTACGGATTCCAGCATCACATCAACGGACATTTAGTGTTAAGTTTCTGTAATTATTTATGTCTGTTAGTATTTTTTTTTGTATTTGTTATAATACGATTCCGTATTAAATAACGTAAATAGAATAAATATAGAAAATAAAACAATAGGCTCATTACAATAAAATCTATGAATTAAAAAAGCAACAATTTATCAATAAATAAATGTTTTAACAATAAGTCCCCCACTAAATACTGTTTATTATTTATTGGAGATTAGCAGAGAGAAAAAAAACGATATATATTATTGCGAAGAAATAATGATACCAACATCAGGGACAATTGCATTGTCCTTATCAGGTAATAATGTTTAAAACTATTAACAATTTCGAAATTATTACATCAATTAAATGGTCGTATAATAAAAAAAAATTGCAAAAAAAAAAACAGAAGCAGAAAATAATAATGATCGCCGATATCTTTTCGAAAAACGATAAATAGTTATCGGCTGATGTGGAAAATTCAAATTCCTGCAAAACAAAATATCTATAGATTATAACGTTTTATAAATAGGATTACAGGAATAGTTGTGCGCTTTATAAACGCGAAGACGTCGAAAATTTCAATGATTTATTCAATAATAAAATTTATGTCATGGCTATTTTCGCGACTAATTCGTTTAATAAGATCGATATCTGACCCGGAATTTTTGGGAAATGCCTGAAATTCCGGTAGGCCGGTATTTCGGTTGCAGGAATTCACCAATGGGTCGGGATGAGTCGGTTAGGACACACCCTGATAGATACAACTGTCATGAAGAGGCGACTATAATGCGCACAAAGGCGTGGTTTCAGTGTATGTTTAGCCGAAATTTGTTGTATTTTTTTTTTGAGAAAAAATCTTACCTTGTGTTGTGAGCCTTCTAGCAACAGATTTTGATCTCATTCTGTAGAATTTTCGTACGTATCACACAATCAATTAGTTTTATTCATTATTGTTAATTATGGGAACACTGTTTGTTGAACAAAGAGACGACACTGTCCTCCGACGTGACAGTACAGAATCGAAGACAGTTCTGGCGGTGGACGGAGAAGACAATCGAGTATCGCGATCGTCTTTTTTTTTTGTTGAGGCACACACACGCAGTTTACTTGATCAAGACAACAAGCGGCGACGAAGAAGAAACAGAGAAGAAGAAGAAGACGACGGAGTAGAGAAGAAGACGAAAAAAAAAGTCAAGAACCAATCACAATCGACTATTCGCTGTCATGTTTTATCACTTCTTCGAGGCGACTGTGCTGTAATTTTTGATTTGGATCCGCGGTTAATCGTACGGGATAATCAACGACTAACAAACAATTCATCTATTTCACTCGACTTGGTCATTTGTTATAATAGGAATCATATGCGGGACGTATGTCGTGTGGGTTTCTTTTGTTTACGCGCAATTGTTTGCGCACAGGACACGCCTACTAAGATGCCACGCCAGTAGTGGGTAGATAACAACTAGGAGAGCATCATGATATCGTCATCGGAGGCGGCAGTGGTGGTAGTGGTGGTGGCGGCAGCAACAGCTAGATATTACACACATATACATACACATACAATATGACGGTCGATATTCCTGGATTGTCCTGATATTCTCCCGGATTCATCTATATCTATCCTTCTCTCGCTCTGTATGGTTGTGTATATAGCATAGTAGTTGTATATTTGAAAATATTGGATATCTACCTGCAGGCTGTGTGTACATTGTTTAAACATCCCCCTTTATGTTGGATTGATGCATATATAATTTGTTTGTTCGGGGTAGTAGTGTTTGAACTATAACCACGCAAACAGATGCTTATGGTTTTGCAAGCTTATTAATTTCCATTTGCTGTCTCTACTTCCTAGATCTATAAAACTATAAAACTGGGAGCACGCAAACCCTTATTATTCCATTGAATCGGCAACAGAATCTAGGGAACATTGGGAATACGTGTGTAACGGCAAGAAGGCACTTGATTGAACAGAAAATAGGGCTTATCTTTGCCTAACTGTACCAACGAGATAGGGTGCCAAATTCAGTACTTTTATATCGAAAAAGTTGACGTGGATTTGCAAAATTCACAAGTGCAAAATGTGCATTATCAATTATTGGTAGTATCGGAAGCTTTGTAAACGATAATCCAGATTTGACTAACCCATACGCCTGTAGATACGGAATCAATGGTGGAGCAAGAACAAATGAGGCACTTGCTCATTCTCAGAGCACAGGAAAAGTTTTGCATTATGTTACACTGAGGTTCTTTTCTTAAGTTCACTCTCGCTCTTTCTTTTCTGCACTTTCTGACTATGTGCTTTTTTCCTCTCGCAGTTTCCTTCTCATACACGTACCCAAATAGATTCGGTATCAAGGGCGTATAGCAAGGATGATAGAGCAAGAGCAAATGGGACACTTGTCCGTGCCCAGAGCATGTTGTATCGAGGTTTTTTTCTGAAGTTTTCTCAGTCTTTCTGTTTTGGACCTTCTGATTATATGTGTCCTCCCATTGTTCCTTCTCACACTCTCTCTCTCTCTCTCTCTCTCGTTGCTGTTTTCTATTTTGTCCTTTCTCCTTGATTATTTTACTTCTTCTATGAATCTAGATCTATCATTGCTTCCAATTTCTCTTGTCTCTCTTACTGCTTATATCTTTCCTGCTTTCTCATTGTGTTCTTTTCACGCCTTTTCACTATTCAAGCTTTCCCACACTGCTTTCTTTTTTCCTGTGCAATGTTTCTCTATTACTGTTTTATTTTGTCGTTTCTATTTACTTTCTCTCTCTATCTCCCTTTGTCAGATTCACACCACTTCTCCTTCTATTTCGCGATATTGCTCCATCACTTTCTTAATCAAATTCATTTTCTCTCTTCTTTTTTTTCTCTTCTCCTATACTTCTCCTCTTTTACAGTTTTTCTTAGTCTCTATTGCTCTCTCATTGTGTTCCTGCCGCGCTTACTAACTCCCCCCCCCCCTATCTCTCTCTCTCAAGAAATTATAATTACTATTTTTTTTTCAAAATATAAAAAATGTTAAATAAAGCGTACTCTGCTTTTACGCCTCACCCCTTGGTATGCCCAAGCAGGGCATTCAAGGGATAATAGAGTACTTGGCCGGACCCAGAGCATGAAAAAAGTTTTGCTCTATGTTTTCTTAAATTCTCTCGCTCTTTCTTTCCACATACTCTGATGGTATGTGCTTTTTTTTCTCCCATTGGTTTCTCCTCGCTCTCTCTCGCTGCAGTTTCTATTTTCATTTTTTCTTCTTTCTCATTATCTCTCTTTTACTTCCTCTGTGTCTGTGGACCTATTACTACATTTCATTAGTCTTGTATCTCTTGCTGCATCATTCTTTCTCGTCATTTTAATAGTTCTTGTGCTCTCTTACTGTTTCTTTTTGTCTCTGTTGCTCTCTTATTCTGTCCCTGTCGCGCTTACACTCCCCCCCCCCTTCACTGGTAAGAAGATATAATAATTTACTTTTCATAATATAAAAAATGTTTTATTGTTGTTTTTTCTATTCTAACCTAGCAAGGCGCTTTGGCAGAGTTTTCGGGAATTTCAAAAGTGTCTTACATGATGCAGTCAAAAGCTTAAGCATTGCAAGGACCAATTACTGTTTTGCAAAAAACGCCTGACTCTCTTATCTTCACTTCAGGTCGCTAGGTAAAGTAATTTCACGGAAAATTTGAAAAAACACCATCAAAATTATGTAGGTGTCCAAAGAAAGTCCGAAGCATAAATTTTTTGAATTTTACAATAAATCCGGCCCAGTGGTTAGGAAAGGAGATAAATAGAGCTAAAACAAAGAAAATTGCTGATCAACTAACATTGTACTTTTATACATGACGGTATGTTCCACAAATTGTGGACGATTCAGTATATGGACAATCATTTATGGTCATACGAAATTTCTGTCTAAATTTGGCGTGTCTTTCGTTTTAATTGAGACGATAGCCGGCCAGCCATCGCCTTCTACCCCGCCGCCACACATCCTCCAGTTTCCGATTAATATTGAATGCAACAATTCTTGTTGCACCTTTGTTGGTTTTGTTGCCGTGTGGTCAGTCAGTTATTGAACTTGTGTAAACTTTCTTAAAAACAGCATTCATATGTAGTAAATCTCAATATGTAAACGGATAAGTCGGATATATTTAGACACAAAGGCATGTCTAAATTGAATCGCGGTCGGTCGGCTAGTTGTTGGCTGTTGCATTGACTTTACACACACATGCAAAAAAAGAAGAAAACACACACACACACACACATACACATGTAGAGATCTTATAATACATATACATCGTGCACACCGATACGCTATGGCTTGACGATCGCTAACAGAGCACGTATCCCAGTTTTTATTAGGCCTCGGCAATTCCTCAAGACTTTTGCAATCCATAATATTTACCCACACATACCAATAATCTTTATTCGTGCAAAACACCAAAGACCAACAAAAAACAACACACTGAGTAATCGAACGAAATACGAGCGTGAATCGTTAAAGTTGAGAGTCGTTCAATCTGATCTTTATAAACATTGTTTGGATTTTGACGAAATACGAAGGGAATGTCGTCCGGCATTGTTGTACTCTTTGTTTTTTTTTATATTCAAATTTCTTTGTTTCTTTTCCTAAATATCGTGTCCATTAAGAGTGGAAAAAAAATATAATAAAACAAAACAACAACGTTTCTCCTTTATCGCATTTTATCGATGTGACTTGATGTCGTGATTGTCACGGCAAAGGGCGTGGATGACGGTCATCAGTCATAACTGACCGTCTATCTGATGTCTTTAGAATTGGTCGCGTGACAACGTCCTCTTTCTATCTTAGCAAATTATACACATTGTTTACGGGTCAACTGTTATTTGTCATATGTCCGTGATTTCGTCATCGTAAAGCATTATAGACCCTTCCATACTGTGTGTGTAACACGTAAATGTGCAATTGGACGTGTTTCATTTAATTTTGTACGTTGCACCGGCAATATCTCGTTAGAATCCGTCATTTGCGGCTGAAACTAGAACACTTGATTTGCACCCGAATAGGAATTTAATAATGCAGTATACAGGGAAGGCAAAGCGACTAGGTGCACTACTTACAGACAGGGCAGATATCAACAGACTCTGGTACTGGGTTTGTTTGAACTGTGCCTGTTTCTTCTGCCTCTACTGGATAGACTCAAATTTCCCAACCTTGGTTGGTTGTAGATTAAGTCCTTTCCCCAACTTTCATTACCCATTCTACCCCACAGTAATCACCAATATTTTGTCGAACATCCTGTAGAATCGGTTCAATTACAATCGATCGGGCGCGCACCGACCGACTCTTTCATTTCTTATTCGTACCGTGTATATGAGAACTTTGATAATATTTTTTATTGTTTCACACCACACACACATTGCTATCCAATCATATATCATACAGGACACCAGTTATATGTATCCTGGTGCAAAGTTGGTGAATTTATGACCGCAATAGAACTGCCGCCATCTGCACCAACGTCTATAAAAACAGTCGTACAGACATCCAAACGAATTTAATACGTCTGTAACCATTTATTGCAACTGCAAAATTACATCCCCCCCGCCAGAAAAATTGGATTTATTTATTTAAACAAAAAAAAAATCATCGGTGTAAAATATTTAAGAAGCGCTACGCTAACCGAGAATGGGAGCAGTAATTGTTGGCAATTCACCCTCTCGCATCGCCCCTAAAGCTTTGATTATCTCGTTTGTGGTTAATTGCCGGCTGGAACTACCCTCGGCGAGTTAATTTAACGTAAATGACGTCAACATTTCCAAATCTACACATTATATAAAATAAATAATAATATTCATAGATAGTAGTCGTTGGAATGACTTGTGACCTAGTTTGTTTGATGGAAAACCACCCTTAAATGGTTTGGCCGTAAAGCTAAATTCTATGATTTTGGGATCGACCAAAACTGTAAGGTTTTTTTTTTCCAACCTATTAATATTACCACACTTATACAGAATTGTAATCTATTATGTAAATCAAGTCGATTAAAAATCACGACATAACAAAACAGAAATATGATGCACGGTAACGTTGTGGGTGTTATCAGTTATAAATCTACCCTTACAATAAAGTGGACAGTAGTGTGGACGATGTGGTATCGTGATAACGACCCTTCATTATATGTGTATATACGGTAAAGTTGAGTGGAGAGACACGGAAGAATGACTACACTGTTGGTCAGTTGGCGGAATTATGACGTGCCGTTGATAATACGGGGGTTGATTATTGAATAGATAACATCGTAACTAAGAAATAAAGGATTGCAGTGATTTTCCTAGAATCGATTTTAATCATTAATTTTAAGATGTTACAGTTTATTGCACCCCTTGTTTGTCTGCCGCGTTTCCTTTGTTTCCTCCAAGTCAGGAAGACGTTTATAGTGTGCCAGAAATTCGTTACAATGTTAATATATTGTGTGGCAGCGTGTACGATAATTCCTTCATTGCTTGTGTGTATTTATCTCGTTCATTAATCGACGACTGATTTGTGAGGGGTTTTGATGAAATAATTAATAATAATATTGCCACTATCATAGTTCTTAATTGTATCAGTTTTACAACAATGTAATAAAAAGTCTGTTAAAAAAAACAAAACAATGAGCTCATTAGGAGTTAATTATTTGATTAATTGGATAAGTGTAGACTCGATTTGTTGTTTTAATATAAAATTTTGACAGATAAAGTGTCAAAATTGGTACAACTTATGTCCTGAAAGACCCTAGATTTTGACATATTTGAGTTGATAAAATCTTAATTTATACATTTTTAAAACATTAACTTAAAGTTTTATTTTGTTTGATCGATTATCGTAGTTTTGGTGGTGCGATTTTTATCAGAAAAGTATCAAATGGCATTGAGGTTGAATTCAATTTCCATATTTAGGGACTTTCATTATATTAAGTTGCATAAAATTTGACAACTTTAAAGTTTGCCATTTTATTTGTGATAGTACATTGGGTAAAAATAGTGTTCTGACCTGTAACTATTGGAAGTGGAAACTTCCGATTTTCATGTTTATTGGAAAAATTCAAATCTACTTCAAACGAAAATTGTTTCTTTGTAGATGCATAAGGGGCTTTTGTCTTTTGGAACAAATGTATACACGGTTGGCGTTCAATCTAAACACATAAAGTTACACAAATAGTCCTGAATAATTGTACAAAAGCTCAGCCTGTTTCGGATAATGCAGTTGTCCTTAAAGATCATCATATTTTCAAACTTTTGTGTTCGATATACAGTGATGGTAGACGAAACAGGCTCGGTCGTCGATTGTTTAGATGAAATAAGTCGATTGGTCACCTGAAACAGAACGATGGTGTCTTCTAAAAATGGAGTCAGGCTTTTAGTGGTTTTGTAGCTTGATTTTAATGATTGAAACAACGATATCTAGTTCTCACAGGTAAATAACGCGAATGTGAAACTTCGTAATTGATACATCAGTAGAGGAGACTATTCTATTCTATGTCTGTCCTGAAATAAGCTGATGGATTTAAAAAAAAAAACAAAAACAAGTAACTTTTGTTTTTACGTGTTGTAAAAGGGAAAACTGCATAAAACTCGACCGCGTATAGCTTCTCTCACTAACAATATGTGCCTAGATCAGAGGCTAAGCCTGATGTATACGGCAGATCTTCATTTGTCAAATAAAAAAAATTTTTGCAATGTCTTTTAGTTTACGATTTCGTTTTAAAGCGTTACCAGCAACGCTTAGTTCTAGGCGAAAATTTGGATAAATTACTGGGCTTTGTCTTATCTTAACTGGAATTTGCTGAGTTGGTAAAACAACTGTTTCTTGTTTGAGGGGCAACACATCAACAACCTAAGGATTCAAGAAGAACCTCGAAAAGGAATCAAATGGTCGACTAAAAGCTAGAAGTCCTTGCTTGCCCTAATCAACTTGAAGAAAACTGTCGCCTCTATTGAATAGCTCTTGAAAGTCTGCACTATTCAGTTTTTGAACCTTTGAAAAATATTGAACCGTTTTGGACTTTAAGCCCTATTATTTCTTAAAAGAAGCAGTTTAGAGAAATCTTCTCTACTAGGAGATGCTGAAGTTGCGGAAGAAGGGAGCATCTTGCGTTTAGATGTCTCTCTTATGTTCATGGTCATCTTCCACCTTTTCTCTCTTTCATTTGCAGTATCACCCTAAGAAGTTACGCTTTCGAACGGTTGAAGTTACACGAAACGATCTCAGGTAGGTATACAAAAAATGTTTTTTTCTATTTTGCCTATTTTGTGCCCTTTTTTACAAAAAAATGCGAGATTTGATATTTAGGGAAATTGGTGGGAGTTGGTATTACTGATAAAAACAATTGAACATTGTTTGATTTTTTTATTGATGTATGTTACCAAAAATTACTGTGTATTTTGTTGATTTTGTTTACGATTTTTGACATTGACAACTGTCAATACCAACCTTAGGGAAAAAAATAACTACATTTTTCATTACAGCACAGTGTGTCGAAAAGAGCTCATTTCGATACAGTAGCGAGTTTAATAATAGCGCTATTATAACAGCTAATAGTCAGTAGGTACCTATAGGTACTGACGCAAAATAGAAAAATGTCTTTTTTACAGTTCAATCTGCAAAATACTGGCATGATTTTGGAAGACTTCTTTATAACGGCCGTCCTTTATAAACTGAAAACTGTACAGGCGCAGTTTTTAATCTTATCATTTTTTCACTGATTATACTCTTATTATGTTTTTTTTGATAATTATAATTATCCGTAGTAGATAAAATAGTGCTTTTGTTCTTCGACACGATAATCGTAAAATACTTTATAACTACGTTAATTTTATTGCTTATCTATTTTCTAACAATATCACCTATTACAAAAGAAAAAATAATGATCTATTATAGAATAAAAGTCGATCAAATAAGTGCAGAGTATAGAAAATTAATCAATAAAATGGGAACGATCATAAATCGTACAGAAATTAATCAATAATGCAATTGTTTTCAAAATTATCATTGATTTCGTTGGGAATTATCTGGCTCCATTCTGTAATTATGATTTTGTTGGAGAATTAAAGAGAGATATTAAAATCCTTTCCGTAGTGATTACCCTACAATTATCGACGAACTCTTCTAAACACTCAAGACGAACACAGTTGATCGATACCGGGGCTGTCATCGTGACAGGATGCGAGAAACGCGCAAAATTCTCATTCTTTGTCGTCAACGATCAGGTTAGTGGCTGTAAAAAAATCTATTCCACGTTGTTCTCTTTTTTTTTGCCTTGTATATACACCACACCACACTACCCCCGCCGCCCACCATTCCCATTCCAATAAATCAGTGACATTTCCATGCTTGTGGTGACCTCGCGCTCTACAACACAGTTCGTGTGTATGCTTTCCAGATAAGAGAGAGAGTTAACGCAAACCGACAGAAGCTTTGAGAAAGAACTCTGTTATCTCACGAAACTTTCATATAAACTACGTGTGGGACACACAATACATTTCGGAAGGCGGAAAAATAAAAACCACCCTCCTTCTATTTAGAGTGTTTGTTGTTCATTTGAACGTTTCCTTAATTGAATTAAACAAAACAGAAAAAAAAAACATGAGAGGTGAAAAAAATACGGTTCTCTTATTGAAGAAAATTACGATCCGACAATTCCCGTGACGACACCAGGGACAGGCCAACTCTTCCTTGTTGCCATAGCGACGAGCTGGTTTCAGTCTAGTGACGTCACGGGAACATCGATTTCAGTTTTTCCAACCTGGAACATCCAGCGTACATCCATGTAGAAAATCCATCCAAACCATTCGAGTTAATTGACTGTATCCAGATATTCCAGATTGTTGAATAGCGGAAGTCGATTTATATCGCCCATCGGAAAAATTTACCCAATTCAGGTTCGATAGCCAGTCGCCGTTCATCCAATGTCGATCGAAATATCGACAGATAGCAGGATGAGTCGCTTATAATCAGTTTTTAGAAAGCGCATGTGTGCTGTTGTTCGGCTTTTATTATAGAACGTTCCGTGATTCGCTAGTTGTCGAGAGATAGCTGAAACGAATCATCGGATGAGCAAAGAGATAGTCAGTTGGGGAGCATCACACCACGCCTCTATTTGTTTTAACAAAATGGCGATTTCTTTGTTCGGATTTCCCATAATTTTCTATAACAACAAATTTGGAATTTGAACAAATGTCGCAGACAGATGTTGTCGTATATCGGCAAGACGGTGGAAAATCTTTGATCTTTCCCCTGATCCGTTGCCCCCCGAAACCGCCCCAAATGCATTCGTCTTTATGGTAATGTTTCTTCGATTTCTACGGATGATTTAGCGATTCGGTTAGGGCTTCTGTGAAACAGAAGAGGAAGCAGTTATTTTTTTATAAAATAAAAAAAAATGAATTCCGTTACATATGTAACGTTTCCTATAAAACTATTAAACTATAGATATATCGAATAATGGCGCAATTTAACTACACGACCTTATTATTCACGTAAAATGACATGTTAAGATTGCGGTTATAAAATGGTTGGGTAATAATTCAGTGTTCGTGATGGCCGGTATAAGATCAATCAGGACGTGAAGCCGAGCAACTCCTGCTCCTTTTAACATCAAACAATAATGGCACGCAAACGATTTTACAATATTTTCCACACTTTATAAGACGAATAAAACAACAAGCGAATTTGCAAAAATATTTCGCCAAGATTTTCAATACAACATTTTCTATTCAATGGATAAATGACGGAGACACAAAAAAATAGCATCAACCTAGAGTTGAAAGTGATTAAGGCTGATATCCGTAGGCACGTTGGAACGGAAGTGCGTGCTAAAGCGACACACGGACAACGCTAATCTTCCGGACTTTGCGTGCGTTCTATTGACGGTAATCTGGCCACCATATCTGGCTGAGATTGAGGTTTACTTACATTGTACAATACTTTATAATACGACCGTAAATGATCATTAATTCGACTGCAGATAAAATTATTTAGAAATTGTTTCGAGGCGAGTACGCAAGAATTCTAGCGTTTAACGCAAGCGCAGTCGATTAGTTTCAATACGAAACTGTGTTAGGATACGTTCAAGTCGAGTACGGCACATTCCCCCCAATCGTTTCACAACATGATATCACTATATCAATATCGACCGCTTAATTTGAATCCATTAATGGTATTGTCAACGTTATTTCTAGTTATTATTGTAACACCTTTATGAATTTCTAAATAATTCCGACACGATATTAAAGGATAATTGGTAGCCTAACTGACAAATAAGACACTTATAATGTTTGAATAACAATTAAAATACAATCAATGAATTATATAGAAGTTGGACTCGTTTGGGGTTGTTATTATTAAAATTGAGGGTAAAAAGATCATCATTAGTCGTCATAAATTATCGTCCAATTATATTCAATTATTCCAATAATCAATGGTGTTGTATTTTTATTTTCAAGGAATAAGGATGTTAATTTTTATTTCTTTTAGTCGTTTAGTGTTTTTTAACTAGTTTTTTTTTTTAAAAAATCGTTCTATTATTATTTCTGTTGGTTTCATTCAAGAGTGAGCCACAGACGAGTTTAGTAATAAAACGAAACCTTTTGACATCATAACTCTAGCGATCATAAAACATGACATTAAAAATACGCTTCTAATATTTTCCAAGTCCCTTCAACTATATATAATACAGTTGTACAATATAAATGTTGTATATAATATTCGTTGTTAGTTGTATATTGTTCGAAATGGTCGATTGGATTTTCTTTTCTGTAGACATGTATATACACGCGGGGATTCATCGGAGCGAACAGTGCATTTTAACCACTTATCCACTTAGAGATGTACTCACCCTCGCCAGAATGGAGCCCTAAAAACCACTACCTTCTACTACTACTACTACTACTACAACTATTGCTACTGCCACATATAGAAACCCATTACGATTATCCAACAACAATTTTTCTAACTGGCTGTGATGGTAGCGAATCGGTAATTTTGCAATTTTCATGTGAATATCTGTAGTTATTTGTATAGGTATGCAACAATTGATTTCAGGTCTTGATAGCGTTTGTCGTGTTGGTATCGTCGACGAATTGACTCAAGAGATTAAAGTCAATGCAATAAAATTGGGCTACAATAGATCCATCAAAAGATTTGATGGAAATAGTTAAGGTGAAACGTGATTTTTCCAATTTCCACTCAACACATCTATCTATTTCTGACTTGTGGCTTCATTGTGCTATTTCGACTTTAATGCCTTAAGACAATTCTGCAATTATAAAAACGTGTTTAACACTAATATTAATGCAAATCTATAAAATGCCTTCGGCAATAGATCTTTGGAATTTCGAAGGGAAAATATAACCATAATTGATTATTGTGTGCTGAAATAGAAAGATACAGTGTCACCTGTGGGATTAATTGAGCGCAAAAACGTTAAAAATTTAGAGACAGACTTCTTCAAAACTATAACTTTTTAAGTTTATTTTTTTTTCCTCCATCGAGATAACTCTTCTAAACGTAGTATTTTAATATGAGTGTTATGATCCTCGTAGTCATATATTGATTGGAAAAAATAAATTCATTAGGAATTCAAAAATTGGCGGCTTAATACTCGTTTCAGATTGGCGGCAGATTTTCAAATAAAGCCTAGACAACCAGTTATACTGCATGAAAGTTTAACCTGTTCCTTGCCTGACATCTATCGACAGAAATATGAACAACACGCTGTTTGAGCTTCTAACAACTAGAGGACAACGTGGACGCACTCAAATGTAGTACGACATCTAGTGGCAAATTTTAAGGCATGGGAAAAGCGAAAAATTTTCAGCGGGATATTCAAATGAATTAAATTACAACTAAATTATTAAATTATAAACAAATTCAATTATTTTTATTTTACAAAAGGACCTAATTAACGTTGGACAATTAGAAAATAATTTTTTTGCTTTGTCCCAGTTCTACAACTAGAATAGTTGTTTACATGCTACCAAAAACTGGCGGATTATTTTTGGTGGTATCAAAAAAGGCCTGTTATAAACGCTTTGTATCTCTAAATGTCCATAGAGAGTGTCAAAATTTCCGTTCAATACCAAATATAAGCCGTCATATCTCATCCACTGAAACACACGCTTTTACTTCAATTTGCCGATATATCCTTTTGAGTTGAGATAAAGTTTAGAGGCTTTCAAGGTGAGCTTTTCCATAGCCAATTGTGAAGAAGAAATCGAGCCTTCTTTCTATTCCTTTGGCAATTTTTAAGTTCTGCGGCACTTATTCGGTTGCTGTTGCTAAGCTGGAGCTTGAATTGGACGGCCTGAGGTCCAGGTGAATTACCAAAAATCTATAGTACTTTCATGGGTCAAGGACTAAGATTGTATAATAATTATAAGTCCATTACGAATTCAATAATTCATTAGTACAGCGATCTATCTTAATTTTTGATGATATCGACTAAAAACCAAAGTTATTGCATTATAATTAAATATTTTTAGAAATAATCGATGCTTAGGGACAGATATTGTCTTTGGTTAAAGTTTCGTTTGTTCATTGTGTGCTGTTCTTCGTTTTCCAATCTTCACTTTGCGTTTAGAAAAAAACTGGTACACTCTTTTGGGATACGAAAGGAGGCCTTTTATAAACATTTTGTATCGCCTGATGTCACCAGAGAGTGTCGAAATCTCCGTTAAACCATCCCTTCATTCGATAAATCGTAGGCATTTTTCGGATCCCTTTAACGTGATTTCGCTGCATTAAAATCTCACATTCAGTTGTTTTTGTTAAACTGTAGCTTGACTTGTCCGGTCTCGAGTGCAGGCAAACTTAGCAATTAGTCCGGAGTACTAAATTGCTGCCAAAATTCAAATGAATTAGCGAAAAGTGGAGAGGTAGTGCAAAATTATCTTTAACCAAAATTCTGTGGAATTTTCTCTTTACGTGGCGTCATCCTCCAAATTGTAGCGTCACTCCGTCTGTAGACAATAGCGTTACCTTTAAGTTAAAAAAGACTCCGAAGAAATACAATTTCTACAAAAAGAGCAGAAGTCCACCGGGTGATTGTCCAATTAACCTTGAAGCTAGTCCGCTCTTTCTTCAACCACTACTACTTAGTTGATTGGTGGAATCAGTGAGAGCTTAGAAAAATCTCGTAAACTTTTTACTGAGAGGAAAGCAAGGCTTTCAGAAGCGCTGAATGTCACCAGGGAGTGGCGAAGTTTGTATTCGATTCCAAATAAAAGCTTTCATCGGTTTATTTGGAGTCATTCATTCTTTTGCAAATTTTTAGTTAAAATTTCACTAAATTTATTTCGTTTATTGCGCATTTTTTTCGTGCAAGTTTTCACTTAGCCCTTAGACAAAAACCAGTAGACTTTTTAAGGACGAGATGAGATCTTTTATAGGCATTTCGTATCACCGAACGTCGTCACAGACTGTCGAAATTTCCATCTGACACGTCATCCCTTCATTCGATAAATCATACTCCGAAGTAATACAATTTCCACAAAAAGAAGTCCACCGGATGATTTTCCCCTTTCTTCAACCACTACTGCTGGATTGGTTTCCACATGGAATCAGTGCGAGCTTAGAAAAAAGTCGTGACGTCTTTGCTGAGAGGAAAGGATAGCTTTTAAAAGGCGCTGAATGTCACCAGGAAGTGCCTTAGTTAGATGAGCTTTTTTCTGTTTGAGACTCGCTTTGCGGAGCCCAAATATTCTCTTTAAAATTGGAGCATTCCTAAAGGCATTTCGTATCGCCAATGTCGTCAGAGAGTGCCGAGATTTCCAACCGATACGTCATCCCTTCATTCGGTAAATCAAGCGCAATTTGTTGCAAATCAAATTCACAAGCGGCCAAATATTCTCTTGAGTTGAAATAAGGTTTAGATGCCTTGAAAATGATCTTTTGCCGTCTTCGCTGGCGGCATATTGTGATAAAGGAATCGTGCGGCTTCTTTTAACCCATTGTGACCCGTTTCCTGCACCGAAATCTCGCCTTCAGTTACGTTTGCTCAGCGGGAACATGACTTGAGCGGTGTCGAGTCCAGGTAAACTTTGCAACTAGTCAGAATCGTAAAACGTTCAGCTGTCAATATTCAAATAAATTAGGGAAAATCGAAGTGCAAGTGCGCAATTATTTGTAACCAAAAATCTATAGAACTTCCAAGGGTCAAGGACTAAAATTGTATACATATATGCCAGTAAGCATATCATGAACTCAATAATTCATTAATGATGTTTACTAAAACCTAAAGTTTTCTCATCATAATTAAATATTGTTAGAAATAAATCGATACTTAGGGTAGTAGGTATATAGAAGGCACTCTTTTATATATTCCTTTCAATTCGCTCCTTTTAGTTAGTGAGTTACTTGGAAGATTTTCGGTGTCCATTATGGACTTTAGTGATAAACCAAAGATGAAAAATGATGTTTTGAGAATAATCAAATTCATTGGATCAGGCATTTATCAATTTTACTTCATCAAAATCGTCTTAGCTTTTCAATTATTGTTGCATGGCATATTTCAAGTGATTCAAATCTATTTGTTTTTGTATAAATTGAGTTTCCAACAGTTTTTACAATATGGACCAACATTTTTCATATTTTTTTATGTAAGTTCTTAGAAGAAAAAAAACAACTTTTTATTATCCAAATTTTATACAAATCCATACAATAATCATCAGCACTATTGCCACTACATTTCACTAGATAATAAGTGCCACTAGATAATAAGAGCCAGTGATTATTCCATAGATTGATCTTGACTTCTCATATTTCAGTTCATGCTAGTTATATTGGCATTACTAATCAAACCGAAACTAGTGGAGAATTTATTTGATGAACTTTACATGTGGCCAATTAATAGTGGAAAAAAGGCAACAGAAATACTAATTGCAAAGGAGATAAAGCATTTAAAAATTTTCACAAATATTTTCATAGCTTACCTCATTATATTTTCATATTTTGCCTACACAAATGAGAATAATTATACGTTAATTCTACCAGAAAAATTGTGCATTGATTACTTACCAAAAACTTATGCAAAACCAATTGTAGGCATCTTCAAAATTAGTTTATGCTTTGCAATATTCACAGGTGCACAAGCACATTTTTTACAAATTGTTTACTATACGCAACATTTCAAATATCAATTACTACTCTGTCATGATCATATGACGGAAATAGTTGAGTCTTCAGCAGGAAATTTGCCAGAACTCGAATGCCGAGTGAATGATGTGCATTATCAGCAGGAAATCAAACAGCGGTTAATTTATTGTATACGAAGGCATCAAGAGTTGTTAATGTAAATTACAATTATTTATGGATACGTTCGTTTTCTAATTTCTAATGGTAAATGTTGCAGATGTGTCAATAAAAAAATTAAAGAAATCGCTAATATTGTCGTTTGTTTGTCGGCAAGTGGCTTTTTGGCTGCGGCAAGTATTTGCCTTCGTTTAGTTCTAGTAAATATAGAATTAATAAATTTATTAAATTTCTAACAAAATAATTTTTGAAGGCTTCTAATAATCTTTCCGTTGTGATTTTTATGGCTGTTAGTGGTATAGTTGCATCTATCACAGTTGCAGGAATTATGATTGCAGGCCAGACTATTGAAACTATTGTAAGATTATTGTTTGAATTAGGCGATTCAGTGAAATTTATTTGTTGTTGTTTCTTTTTAAGACGAATAGTACAAGCGAAACATTACAAGAAGTCCAATGGTACAATATGAATTGTGAAAATCGTAAATTCTATTTAGTTTTTTTAATTTGTGCACAAAAACCAATTACAGTACGGTTTTTCCAAAGTTATTGTCTAAATTATGCATTGGGATTAAAGGTAAATTGCACCAGAAATTCATAAATTTTTTAATTAATTGATCGTTTCTTGTTTCGTAGATTGTTAAAGGCGTTTATGGTATAGTTTCAGCTTTTATCACTGTGCAAAATAGCAATTATGCAATTACAAGCGACTAATCTAGCAGAAATGTTCTAGTTATGTGTCTAGTCAGAAAGCTGCACCTGTATTAGATTAGATTAGACAATTTCAGAAATTGCCCACTTATACTGCGTTCACTATTGGTAGGGACACTTGCATGGTCAACTTTTGTTGTGTCGATATATGGAGAGAATACTCCCGTCCCTCACGCCTTCTGCATCTACGTGATCACCACCGACTTTACCTTGCCGTCCCTGTATATGAGATTTATGTCAACAATGACCTATATGATTGACAGACGACTGACCGGTTGCTCCAACCTAGTGAAAAATCTCTAAATTGGAAACATTTTTTGTTTATTTTATAAAATCATCGAATTTTAATAATTTCTTGTAATTTTCTCAAATTTATTTATTTATAATTGATGTCTGATGCGAATTACTGCTGAATTTAGGGACATTTATACGGTTGGTGTACAGTCGCGTGCAGATAAAAGTAACCGACAATTTTGTAGCTGTGTGCAAGTTGCCTATATTGGACCACTTGGGACTTATCTACAAATTCTAAGAAGTATTCATATAATATTGAGACCTCATCTACTTGTTACTAGCCGGTAGAATTGTTTTGTTGATAATACAAATAATTAATTATCAATGACGTAATTTGAGAACCTTTGCAAATGGTCCAATTTGGGAAACTAGTTTCCCAAATTGGACCGCTGATATCCTAAATTGGACCAAGTGTTTTTATGACGGAAAATAGAAATTGCAGTAATAATGAAACATTTTTATTTTGAACAATGATAATAATACTACATCTTATTCCATTTACCATATTGTCTTGAAAGGGACGCGAAATCATAATTATACTTTGACTGACAAGGAGGCATGAGAGATATTTGCTACGGTATGATTTATTCTCTCTCTCTCACACACACACACACACACACACCCTCTCCCCCTCTCTCTCACCCTCTCCCTCTCTCTCTGTCTCTCATTTTGGGCATTTTGGAATCAAAGTTGCAAAAATCTTAATGTAAAAAATAATGCAATATTCATTATTTTTTTAAAAATAAGTATTGTAAAACATACATTACTCTTTACACAGATAATTAATAATGTAAAAAAATACATTACTCATTAATCAATTAATGAGTAATGAATCATGATACATTAATCATTAATTAATAAAAATGAGTATTGAGTAACTATACATTATTCATTAAAGAAGAAATGTGTAATGTGATACATTACACATTAAACGAATAAAAATGATTTTGAGAGCATTAGTCAGTTATAAGAAATCCTACTTTTTTGATAAAAATTTCACACTTTCAAAACTAGGTTAAGGCGAGTCTATAAGTCAGCGAAAAAGCTGGAATAGGGTAACATTGGTTGCCTATTGTAGAGAAAGATTTTAAATTGTGACAGCTGTCTTTAGGGTAGAAGAGAGATGCCTTGTCGGTAATAAACAAAATTTATGACTTGTCGGGTCGTCCCAAACACCATAAAATTAATCTCTTGAGAATTTCTATTTTAACAGTTTTTCAACCATATTTAGAAATTCCGTCTTGTAGTACCTATAATGTCCAAGTAGTTTTAACTTTTCATGCCGTTTTATTCTTTTTTTTTTTCAAAACAGTAGTAAACATTGCAGATGAAATATTTAACAATATTTTGTCACAAATAAAAAACGAAAAACAATTAGTTAGTGTAATATAAGGGTGGCCGACTTTTTTGTACAGAAGATCTATTTTTTATCATAAAAACGATGCGCAATCGACTTGTCGATTTGTTGTAGCCTGAAAAATGTGTACTAATGCATATTAAAATTTCATTAGAAAAATTGTCATTATGTTTTTGGTCAAACAATATCACCTTAGATTAATTAACCCTACACTGCGCAATAAATATACCTACACAGAAACAAACGTTCGTTTGCTTAGACACTAAATATTGTTTCAAAAGAAGCCAATATTTTGACAAAATTAAAATAGTATTTATATCTAAGTGCATAAGGATGTAGCAAATCTAATACAACACACATTCGAGTAAAAATTAACGTGAATAATTTTGTATTACTCATGCGGCGAAAGTGCTAACTTTCAGCCCGCAGTTTCGTACGGAAAGTGGCAGATTGCACACGCTAAGAAATAATACTATGATTTATGCGCGGGAAGTAATATTTGCGTGCGGGAAGTAAAATTTGCGTGGGGGAAGTTTGTTTATGGAGACCGTTGGAAACCGTTCTAGGAATGACATTTATAGTTTTGATATATTCAATTAATATAATAATATAATATAGTTAATAATATTATTGTTAAGACAAGTAGGTAGTAATAAAAAGAATCTACCATGTGCCAGTTTTTTTTTCTCAATAGATCTCGAGGGATCGACCAAAATTGAATTGGCGATCGACCTCGTGATCTCCCCTGAAATTGTTGCCGTAGGCTACGTCCTATTTGTACATGATACATCTAATTGATAAATAGGCAGAGATAATACTTTTAATTAAAATAAAATTATGGTTTTCTTCAAATGTTTCAAAATCTAATTTATGTGAATGAATATTGCTGAATATAAATAAAAAATAAGGTAAACAAGAAAATATAGAATTTGTAATATGTTCTATAGAAATACTGGTAGCAAGTGGTGTATACAGTGTAAATTATGAATCAACTTGCAACAAATAGTTTCTGTAGTTTTACATATTTTGACCAAATCAATTTTTTCAACAACAAATCCCGAAATATATTCAACAATAGGAACTGAAGATTGTAAATTCTCCTCTAACTGTTGTTGACCCTATCATAAAACCATTACATTTGTAAGCCATTCCCGTTATGTACAAAAAATACCCTGAATGTGCTTGACAGAAATAAATTTAGATCAACTATCTGAAAAAAAGTAATTATTGTGTTTATAATTATTAGAAAACATTTATTTTTTGTGTATAAATTTGTTAATCCGTTTATTAATTTTTTTCTTTGACGAAAGGCTTATAAATTATCGCTTAACTATTACTGATCCCTTTATTATTATTATTATTTTTATTATTATTATTATTATTATCTATTTATTTAATAATTAAAGGGCCATCCCATTGTACAGAAATTAGGAATAGTATACTACGATATAAGTGCGGAAAGCGAATCTTTTTGGAACGAGTATGTGAGTTGCTGCACGAACATACGAGTTCCGAAAAGATGCTTTCCCACAAATATTGTATATACGCTATTTTTTCTACAATAGTTTGTAAACACAAGCAATTTGCTGATTTTATATTTAATTTTAATTAAATAAATTAGATGCATTTCATTATGGATTGCAAATTATATCGTCACAATTGACCAATAATGATTACCTACCAATATATGTTTCTGTGTTGTTTCCTTTTCTGTTCAATAGAGTCTTATGACTAAAATGAGAGAAAACAATTCACATGGTTTGGTCGCAAGTGGGATATTTTAAAAATCGAACCAGTGATTCTCTAGCATGAGCAATCGGTCAAAATTGCATTAGCTATCGACCTTTTGGCTTCCCATGGAATTTAGAAAAATATCAATTTTGAACAAAATGCGATTTTTCAAACCAAAAATTTTGACTTTCGACACAAATTCAAAAAATCAATTAATTCCACTAACAATTAATTAGTAAATTAATGAAATAATTATTTATTTGTTTAATGAGTATTATACACTCTTAGATGCTGCTATTGAAAATAGTCAATTTCTTGATTTGAAATATTTTTAAAACCATCTGTTATTCGGTTTTGTTAAAATTTTACGACATTTTACAGCTCTCATTTCAAAAAAGCCAACTGTTATTCGATTTCACGCTGCGGTTTTTGCCTATCATAAATCATCCCTATACCAGTTCAGGGAAAATTTTCTCGTATAATGGGTTGCATAGATATACGTAAGTTTAAATGGAAATTAACGGAAAACTGTTCACTTTAAACGAATACCGTCTTTTCAGTATTGTTGATTATACCTTTATCTTTCAATTGGTAACTAATTTTACCAGATCCTATAGAGAATCTCTCAGATACACAAAATGATTAATAAAAGGAAATCCAAAAGGAAATTCGGAAAACCGTCTAGCAGTTTCAAAGATTGGAACATAACGCATCGATTAGTATATCAAGACAGTCTCCAACTGCTTCCGTAAAGCCGTAATGTAGTATGCCGTTTTATATGTGCTACATATTCACCATTGTACAGGCTTAAAGTCGCAAATTGATATGTAGGTTTATTCTAAGTTCAATTTGTTAAAATAAATCAAATATTTCTTTTTAATAATCAAAGAATAACCATTTATTGAACTTTGCTACAGCTATCCTCCACTCTCTAGAGTCGACTGCCTCAACAACGACCCCCCGCGGCCTTCTCTAAAGATCGGCCACTCTCGCTTCTTTGTTTACGCCTCGGCTCGACGATCGGCCGTACTCTCGGGGTTTCCCCTTGGTATCTGGAGACCGTCTGGTAAATTCCACTTAACACATTAGCTCTAGGTTTTATGAATGCAGAGTAAGATCAAGTTAGATTCTGGAGAAGTTTTATATTATTCGATGATGGTTAATACTGCATAAATTGTTTTAGACATTCTTTTTAAATAAAAAAAATAAAAACTAGGTCGATCCTGGAGGTCAGCCCCAAAACCTGCTGCTATTTTTCAACTGAAAACGTTTCAAAATACCTACGAATGGATTGTTTAGCTCTTCGGACTCAACATATGAATTTTATATTTTTGTTCTATTCATGCTGCAATATTTTATAATAATTTTTGGCCCCAAAATAGGAGCCATCTTTGGGAAACTATTGAGAAAGTGTGGGAGGAGTTGGACTCGACGATAATTAGGAGAACTGTGGCATCGATGCCAAGAAGAGTGCAATCTCTTATAATTAATAATGGGAGTCATATAAAATATTAATTATTTAATGACGATTTTCTTGTCTTCTGTATTATAATCATTATTTATGAGACGGCCGCCTTCATGGTATCGATACGTTGAATGCTTTTTATATACCTGTATAATGTACACAATTGTAAATAATAAGTTTTTACTTTTATAATAATTAAATACACTTAAATCTAATTCTTTTCAATTCAGTATAAAATTCAAATAATTTATTACATCTGTACCCTCAAAAGTATCTCTACTGCCAGAATATCTCTTTTAAAAAGAACACGTTTTATTATTTTATTCTGTTCTCTGTTTTTCTTTTTTCATGCAAAAATATCTTATATTGCTATAAAAAAACCAGTAGATTATATTAAATCATTAATTCCATAAAAATTCCCTGAAAAAATATAATACTATCACATAATGACAGTAACCTGATATCTGATACTTGTCATAAATCTCTGGCCTATATCCTAAGTTAGCAAGTCCCACAAGCATAGTTTACACAGCTAGAAAATATCAAATATTTGTTCCAAGACTCGGTTACTTTTATCTGCAAGCGACTGTACATGTTTACTGCAATACTACATTTAATTGACCTTACTGAATGACACTTGCATAACTGTCTCTGTCTATTTTTATGTTCTATATGTTATGATTAAAGACAATATATTATCTTAATCATATAACTAATATATTTCTAATTATGTATATTTTTATAATTACTAGAACCGATGTATTATCAGTTCAAATAATGAAAGTACATTCTGATAATTAAGAACATAGTACATCTATTTTAAATAGAATAAACATCTGATTTATATATAAAGGGATGCTCCCTCGTGATTCTTCAGTTATTGTAGTTATTGTTAATGTTGTAACAAGTTATTAATTTCGTAAATAAAGTTTTTTATTAAAGTTTGAATTGTCAAACTTATAATTTATATATGTCGTTCTGCCGCTAAAGCGCGCACCTGATTGGTTATTGAATTTAATTAATAGTAAATTATCTATGCGTCAGATCGAAAAATGGTAAAGGACTTTTCGATTCAGGATTTAATTTCCTATCTGACCCTGCAAGGTGGTCCATTACTTACGAGACATCCTGTATAATAGTTATTTATAGTTGAATGTTAATTCTAAAAGTAGATTTTAATAATAATTCAACCAAGCAGTGGCGTGCGGTGACATTTACTGATAGAGAAGCTGTGTTTCCACAAAGATTATAAATATATAAAATATATATTAATAAGTTTAGAGTGCATATTATTATCGTTATTGATTTCACTGATATTATTACCTACGAAACATTCATTATGTTTAGAACAAAAACAAAACTAATACCTTAAGGTCAAAATCTTGACATGTGATCGCCAAAATCAGCCGCTAATATAGCGCCACTGTAGTTGTATAGTAATATAATTTTCAAACTCCACCTACTACAAACTCATTGGTTGTTAAAAAGAAATAAATGTCAATGCATATCCTGTAGCTGTAGCTTATACCTATACCTGACATAACGAGAGAAAACAAAAACATCAAGAAAGAAATGTATTTTGAAATCATTCATTATCTCTATTCAAAAACAAATATTGACATTACAATTGTCCAAAAAGAAAAAAATATTCCAAATTCATAAGACGGAATACGTCAAATTTTAATCGAAAATCATGATTCGAAACTGGCTGGTCATTCAGGATTTTCGAGGACTTACAAACGAATTAAAGAAATATATACATGGGCTAATATGAAAAAAGATATTAAAAATTACATACAAAAATGTCCATCTTGCCAATCTAACAAAACAAATTTCAAACCACATAAAGCCCCAATGGAAATCACTTCAACTAGTGAATCACCCTTTGAAAGATTAGCAATAGATATAGTAGGACCTTTACCCATAACTCAAAACAATAATCGTTTCGTATTAACTATGCAAGACGACCTAACAAAATACTCATACGCGACACCAATTCCTAATCATGAAGCACTAACTATCGCCCAAGAATTATCTAAATATATTACGTTATTTGGAATTCCCAAGAAAATACTAACCGACCAAGGTACTGACTTTACATCACCCCCCTATAACTCCATGTTTCAAAAAATGGTTCGATGTCGGGACACCAGCCAGGGAGCGCTAGTAGTCCTTTGCGCCGATCACCTTTACGGGAGCGTTGAATTAAATTTTACTTATTAAGAGAAGTTTAATTATAACATTATAATTATTAATTTTTTATTAACAATAATAATAATATTCCTCATAATAACATAAGGTATTAGAATTTAAACTATTTTGTTCTTTTGTTATTTCAATATCTAAAAACGTAGCTCCAAATTACGTGATAAGTGCCATTATTTTCGATTTATGCATGTTACTAGATTTTGAATATAAAAAGTTGATCAGATTTTCACGTCTTTTTGTTACGACAGTCCTATCATTTGACTTAGATATACATAGTCAAACAATTTGAAATAATTTTGTTAAAAAAGACCATCTGTTAATCTATCCGATATATAATAATTAGTAAATCGCGGTCGTCACACACGGCGCAAAGGACCACCAGCGCCCTCTAGAAGAACTAATATCACGGGACATATTCGTTCACTTTTTGTGCTGTTTCGCCCATTGAAGCTACAGGGGGCTGCTTTATATCAAACATGATTAAAGAATTAAAGTTTAATTAATTATTTTTAATTTAAAAAAGATATAACACAAAAGAATGTGTTTTTTTACGGAGAAAACGGATTTTCCCGGATATGAGACCTAGCTAGATGAATTTTTTGCCCCCATAAACCACTATATTCCAACTTTCATCGAAATCGTTAGAGCCGTTTTCGAGAACGTGATTACAAATATTAAATTAATTATTTATTATAGTAATTAATGTATCAAGAGCGTTATGAGGCAAATAACGCCCGTGATGCATTCATGCCATAAGTAAAAGCAATTTAAATTTATTTTTGTTTTTTTTTAATTTTTCTTCATCTGAAAAATTGAGGTTATGATCACATTTTTAATAACTGCCCGTCGTCAAGTAAACAATTATTATTTGCTTATTAATGCGATCGTTTTGATATCTATTAATGGTTCAATAATATCCTTATACGTATGACATAAATTTAATTAATAATTTAAGTAATAGGTATTATGATGTTGATTTTAAAATCAAATGTCAAATGTGATTTGACCAATCACAGTCAAGCCCACATGGATACATGGATGTCGACCTTCAAGCCTCGCTTTAAACCCCTATGTAGACCGCTATGTAGCGCAGAAAACATCTTCGCTATGCACACTCCCATTTGAAAACATGGTTTTGGTCTGGCATCGAGGTATCGATGTAAGCGGCGAGGCAGCGAGGCATCGAGGTATCGCAGTGAGATATCTTCGACATGTGCGCACCCTTAGAAATTTCAAATATTTGAGTACGGTCCCTTATTCTACTTGCAACTACCTGCCTATCATAAATATCAATATCTGTCCCTTGCGGTCAACGGTAGTAAGTACTTGCCTGAGACGAGCCAAATATCTATGAAAATACTATACATACAACCTTCTTATAAGTATATGTTAGTCAGCAAAACGAAAGTCTATTATGCTCCATTAAAGGACTTAGATGGTTGTAAGAGTGTTACATCTAATGAATATATATGTAAAATATCAGTCTCAAGGAGAATACCAGATTATCTTAGTTGTAAAATCTCATTATTCACGTCCAAAGTAAGCAAAGTTCCAGAAGACTGTACATACAATCAAAACCATAGCCGTTGAAATCGAAATTTGGCATCCAACGTCACCCAACTCATGGATTCCTTCCTCAGAAATATTAACCAATATAACATCTTCGACCTTACCAACGTTTGACCTAATAAACGATGATTGCTGTAATAAAAAAGAAGAAGATTTGAAGCTGCTGCCAATACATTTAAACTCCATTAAAATATCGAACATTAAATTAGACGAACTGAAATATTCGTCACATCAATTAAATAAACTAAACGATATTCTAGACGAAGAACTAAAGAAACCGTTCTTAGTACAATACTCAAATTGGTTTTCAGCATTGATTTCGTGTGTTGTTGCCATAATCGGACTTACTATCTTGTACCATTGTTTAAAGTGGTGTGGATTTTTAGAAATGTTGAAAAAAGTATTTTGTTTTACAAGTGCTCCACGAAGTTCATCAGACTCTTGTTGCATGAAAATTTTCAATACTAATATAAGTGCACCACCAGTGACTTCATATCAACTAAGCCAAATGATACGAGAGGAACAACGTCGGCAAGAAGAACTCGACTATTTCCCTGACTATGGTCAACCAGTACAAACACAAGAGAAATCACAGAACAGCCATCCAGACGAATATCATCAACTAGCGCTCCATCCGTTGACATGGATTAATAATATTTAATAATAATGAATCAAAAAAAAATACATAGAATCGCATATTGACGCAAATTTTACATTATAAAATTTCTAAAGGGGGGAGATGTTGGAGACCAACCCTCCTTGTATTATTTCTAATTATAAGAATCATTGTTATAGGCTATTTCAATTTTTATTAGATTAAGTAGGCATTGATTTTTGTTATTTTCATTTAGTTTATCGTTATGATTCATTAATTGACTAGTAATTACTTTTTAATTATTCATATATGTATACATTTGTATTACTTATCGAATATGTAAAGATCATAAGCTGGTCCAAGTTACAAGGACACACTAATGACAAGATCAAGGGTTACAGATCACCCCACAACCCTGTTTATTTAAGTAAAACATATAAATACTGTATGAACGAAAGACATAAAAATCAGTATAAAAAGCAGTAGCGGTAGCAGTAGTAGAGAATAAGTCGCAATTAAGTGAAAATTATCGATATTCTAAATAAAGTTAGGAGTAAGAGTTTGGTTGTTTTTTTGGAGGTCTTTCGAACCATAACAGCGCTGAGGATAGTCCGATTGAAAACAATTTCATTTGTAATTAATACTCAGGCATTAACATTTCCGAAAAATTAAAGTATCATGCGCCCCACAGCTACCTACAAATTTATAATTATTAAAGCAGCTGTCTGGCATGATCTTATCCAGTCGACGAAAACATTTGAATGAAATATATTCATGATCTATTCGCGTAGTGATTCAAAATCGTGAAAAATAGATGATTATTAAAAATAGACCTATCGATAATGACAACGACAAGGAAGAAATTTTCTATACCAAAGAAAAGTATCAGGACACACAATTGAATAGAAAGTGTTTGAGCTTATTTATATAATTTCGTCTCATTTAGGTATGTCTAATTATTCATTTTTTAAAAATCTACCTGTTTCATTATAATCCACAACAGAAGTTGCGTTTGTCGGTTCCATTTGAAATTTATGACCTGTAAATACCGTATGTATGCGGTACCTTTATTTTCTATCATCTACTAGTACCTGAAGATTCATTGTGTAGACACCTAGTTTTATGGCTTCTTTATTTAATATCGTCACACTGATTTCAGTGTAAACGTACTTTTTATTACTGCTAGATTAAACTGAAAAGTAATCTAGAATCGACACCTTTCAATCTTGATTACCAAAAGAATGATTACCAAAGTAACCAAAATTTTTTGGTAGGAAATTCCTAAATTCCTCGAACGTCAAAATAAATATCAACAAAATAAAATTACAATCAGGTGATTATCTCAATTAGTTAATTATTTATATAGTGACAAAGTCGAAAACCGCTGTCCGCAAGGTCGGGGAGAGGAGGGCAAGATGGGCCCCTTAAGGAAAAAAATGCTCATAATCAAAGTTCAATTCACTCGTTTCACTGTTTTTAGTCCCTTAACAAATATTACGTGTTAATATGCAGCGTCCGTTAAACAATCAAAAATTTTAAATGTGGGGCAAGATGGGCCCCCCTAAAAAAATTGACTATTGTCGTTTTATTATTTAGTTTTATTTTAATTAACATGATACTGAAGTTAACAGACATTAGACAATTTTTGTGATTTTACTCAACAAATAAATAATTGTAAAAATTAAAATTAAAAAAAAATACAGGGGTATTAGCCCCCATATGTTTATAGATACCAAAAATTTTGGGGGGCCCATCTTGCCCCCCTTCCCCTATTGCTCGAAATTAAATTTTCTACAAAATTGTTTCCTATGATTTTTTTCATTTTTTATACCGTTAAAGTAATATGATGATAAAACGATAGAATTGGAGGTTTTTTTAATAACAAATGGATTTATTATAAACAAATACGGCATACGATAAATATTTGACTTCTAAGTTAATATTTGTTAAATATTCTACCGATTTAGTTCATAGTATAAATAATTACGGAATTATTGTGCTGATAAGCCTAATTTTTTATTTATTGTTATAGACAAAAATTGAAGACGAATGTCGCTTGGAATCAAACATTTTCTCATCAATTAAGGGTCAATCAATCATATTTTCAACAAAAAAAATGCGTCGCCTCCTCCACGCATACTCAAATGTACCCCCAGCGCCTAGGACAGAACGTAATATTCGAAAAATTTTAAAAGTCGCCAGTCGGTTTTTCGATTCCTTGCAATCTCGAGACTTATCAGTGGCAGTGTTTTTTTCTCAAAATTCTGACTTTTCAAATTTTAGAAATTGTTAGTGTTGTGTTGTTAATTTATAAACAATTTGTTCCAGTTAGCTAGTGACAAGTGATGGCACAAGAAGCTTGCGACTTATTATCGAGTCTTAGTTTAAGCTCATCATCAACGAAACAACAGCAACAACAAAATAAATCGTTGTTGTCGTCATCAGCATCATTATCATCATCAATGAAGCCAACAAAATCGAACAACAGCAGCAATACCGGTAATGAGAATGTGATTAAATTGAAGAAAAGACCATCGAAGATATCGTCCAAAAACAGAACAACACCAACACCGAATATAAACACATTAAAAGCATCCACAGCTGATCGGTTTATACCGACAGGTAACGCAACAAATTTCAATTTGGCCCATTATAAAATCAATCAAGCCGGGCAAGAAATTGCACAGCAGAAGATTCTATCGTATGGGAAGAAGGCACCGACTGCTCTGGAAGACGTTTTGTATACACAAATCAAAACGCTCAGCAGAATTAAGAGAAACAGTCGATATATACCGAGAGACTCTGATCGTACCCTGAACGGTTCCGATATCATCGACGATTATTACTTGAATCCAATGGATTGGGGCCGGACGAATATCCTAGCGGCTGCGATAGGCCCCCACGTCTACCTCTTGAATGCTAGTAAATTCTTTTTATACTAAATAATTGCAATTTCTCAATAAATTAATTTTAGGTACCAGTAATTTTGAAAAGTTATTGGAATTGCCGGCTAATGATTACGTATGTTCGGTATCGTGGACACAAGATGGCGATTCTCTAGCCGTCGCCACCACAATGGGCACCGTCGAATTATGGGATTGTTCCCGTAGGAAATGTTTACGTATCATGAGCGGCCATTTAGCCCGTGTCCGTTCGTTGAGTTGGAATTCTTATGTGTTATCGAGCGGTAGTCGTAGCGGCCAAATTATCCACCACAACGTCCGCCAACGCGAACATTTGATCACTACACTATCGGGTCACACCCAAGAAGTGTGCGGTTTGAAATGGTCACCAGATGGACGGTATCTAGCCAGTGGCGGTAATGATAACGTGCTAAATATTTGGCAAAGTATTAACGTTGGTGGTAATCAAACACAGCAACAACAATGCCACACAAAAAATCAACCGTTGCATGTATTTACGGCCCATCAAGCTGCTGTGAAAGCATTGGCTTGGTGTCCGTGGCAGGCGAATTTATTAGCTAGTGGTGGTGGTGCCGCTGATCGACATATACGGTTTTGGAATTGTAGTTCGGGTACTTGTAGCAATTTCGTTGATACTAAATCACAAGTGTGTGCGTTATTATGGTCGACGAAGTACCAACAATTGATATCCGGACATGGTTTTGCTGATAACGAATTGATAATCTGGAAATATCCATCAATGACCAAAGCTGCCGAATTAACTGGACATACAGCTAGAGTATTGCATTTAGTAATGTTATCGAATGGTACCACTGTAATGTCGGCGGGTGCTGACGGAGAGCTACGTTTATGGAAATGTTTCGTGAAAAATCCGGCGAAGGTTAAATCAGCGGTTAAAGTACAAAAGAAACCGAGCGCCCTCGCCAAATCGATACGTTAATTATTAATTTAAGTTTAAACTTTTTTGTAATTAATTTATAATTGTATTAATGACGGATTCAATAAAACCTATTCAAATTTTTGCAAATTATAATCAATAAATGTATTTAGTTTTAAGAAAGAAAGAAAAAAAATTTGATTAAGTATATACACTTGCGTAATTAACAGACAAATCAAGCGTCACGGTTGAGTTTTGTTGTATTGTGGAAAATCATAGATAATCATAGATTTTTGAATTTAACAAATGAATCTTCGAGTGGAAATTAAAAAAAAATCAAATTTAATGCCAATTCTAACCAATCAAATTCTTGTAATGGACAATTTTCAAATTTAGACCAATCCTTTTAATAAATCAAGTATGCCTATTCCAAGTAAAAAAGAAACTCAATAATTTGAAATAGAATTCATAGATAAAAACCAAAAAAGTAATCACACTTTTGAATGCTTTTATTTACATCGACAGCTATCCTACAATCAAATTGTAATTACTGTATATACCACCTGATATGAGGCTCTGATTTCTTATCAATAATTATATATTCCTCGTATAAGTTTCATTCTTTTTTCATTGTTTCGTCTTCATTTTCGGGACATATATCTGTATGTCTTTTCTAAAATATAAATTGTCTTTAATTGTAAATAATTAAATATATGATAATTGTGAATAATTTCTATTCTTCGTTTTCATAAGATCCTCTTCTTTAAAATGCAATGAACATACACGTTGTCGTCCAATTGGTTCTTCAGGATTCTTCCCCACTGCCTCTAACCAAATCGCTCTATATGTAGAGCATTTTGGGAAACTAAAAGTAATATGATTTTCTTGATTTATCATGAGTAAGCTTTTCGTACTTAGAGATGAAAAGAAACTTGGGTATAAACAAAGAATTAAAAAAAAGAATTAAAACACTAATTATTAAAAAACTACTCCTAATATTTAAAAATAAAATAATAAAACACTAAAACTAGAAATATTATTTGAATTGAATTTAGATTAATAAATGTCTCTAAATATTGCGAATTCAAAAATTGTTTGGAATAAATGATGATGGTATAAATAGCAAATACTATCAAAACCACGATCTAAACGCCTTCTTTAAGTCGAAGAGACTGAAAATGATTCTGATTGGCTGAAATTGTGATTTTCTGCATAAATGCGTAAAATGGTCGTTTTCCGCCCGCTTGGACAAAACGAAAAATACGGCAATAGATTTGACAACAGTAATCATTATTTGTCAATTGTGACAATATAACTTGCAATCCATAATGAAATGCATATAATTTATTTAATTAAAATTAAATATAAACGATCGTGGAAAAAATAGCGTACAATATTCATGGGAAAGCATCTTTACGGAATGACTATGTTATGCAACTCACATAGTCGTTGCGAAAAGATTCGCTTTCCGCACTTAAATCGTAATATACTATTACACACGATCGTAGAAAAAAGTAATTATCACAGAAAGTTTCAATGTGCGTAGCATTTATGAAAATATTTTTAATTTTGGCATATTTTTAATTTTAAACTATTCAGTTTACTATCTTGACCTATCATCCTGTTTGAATCCGGGTCGCAAAACACAACAAACATTCGAAACATGATTTATTATTAATTTTTAAAACTTCCAATTCTCACGTTTTCCCGAAATGTAAACAACTAAATCACTATATTGCCGTAATTCAATAGTATTTCATCCCGAGTCGGACCAATGATCTCGTGCGCTTATCCCCACTCGCCTCACGGCTCGTGGGGATACACAGCGCACTCGATCTCGTTGTGTATGCGTCAGTCTCTTAGACTCGTGCTTCAGTTTCACCCTACTCGAAAACCTCACTTTACGCATACGTATCGAAAATAACTATTAATAATTTTAACTTTTTTTTTGAAAAATTAATGATTTGTCCAAAAAAACTGGTTTACATTGTACTTAGGCAACTCGAAAATGTAATAACTACATAGGTATTTGAGACTAATCAACTATACTCTGTCCAAAAATTAACTATAAAATTTCAAAGAATAGATGGAAGATTTTAAGCAACTTAATGTTTGAAAAGTTCCTAACTTTTACATGTTTACATGAAAGAAAAATTTTCTGATTGAACGTGAATGTCAAATGTGCAACTGAACGACCTAAAAATACCTATATTTCCACATATATGGCATATACTTGAGGATTTTTTTGACACCTTTGACGTTTAAAAATTCACCTTCAACGAGCAAATGGGGTAGGTAACTAGGTATATATTGCGGCACTCCTGTTTGAATAAAATCCTACGCATTTGTTTACCTAATTTGGTGTATTTTTTTTATATTCACCAAGAAGTTCGATATTTTGTATTTCTTTGGAGATTGTAAAATCATTTACAAATCAATTTTCAGTTTTATTCAATAAAGAATCTTGATTTTGGGGTCTTAATTTAGGGACTATTTTTCGTTGCGTAGGTTAACTGCATTTCTGTCATTTGAAATTTTCTACTTAATTTTTGGATGGACTATACAACTCTTCTTTTACATTATATGGTTTTCCCTGTCTACATAGTGGATAAATTATAATGTCTTTTATTGTACATCTAGTGAAAAGACGGTATCTATAGGTATTCGTAAGCTGCTTTAATCCATTACCCGCCAATGTCCCATTTTTAAGACGCATATTTCGAATGCTTTTAAATTTCGCCAATATTTCAAAAATGAAACAATAAGAATGTAACAGAAAGAATTACTGTTGGTTATATGAATATCAATCAAGGATGAAGCAAATTTCAGTATTTAAATTCAATTATTTATAATTTTATGTAACAAAAGCTTATCTACATCTACATTTATTTCTAATATTCAAAAAAACTAAGTTCAGTTCATGTCCGACCCTGTACAATATTTTTTACAATTTTATCAATCTTTTATAAGAAATAAAGGATGTATCTTTTGTTAAATACGATTATAGGGGAGTGAGGGGCAAAGTGGGCCCCTTCAAATTTTCAAAGCTTCAGAAAATATTGGGGTAAACCTTTTTGAAATTTCTTATATAATGAGGGATAAAAAGGACCATTCTCTTTTTGAATATTTATTAATTAATTGTAAAAATAAAAATTCAGAATGAAAAATATCAATTATTAATTTTCTTTGGGGGGCCCACATTGTCCCAAATTTTCGATTTTTTAATTTTAATGGACGCAGCACAACAATGTTAAATACGTATCAAGGGTCTAAAAAGAAACGAACGCGTAAAAAAAATTATTGATATTATGATTATTTCCTTAAAGGGCCCACTTTGCCCCCCCCCCCCCCACCCCTATTAATTTACATTATCTAAGCTCTAGAAAAATTCTCTTATTTAACGGTACAGTACAAAATTTGTCCTGAATTTATTGGATAAATTTGTTAAGTGCCACGTGCTCAACAACTCTACAGTGCAAATAAACTTTCAAATAAATCAAAAAGAATTAGAAGTGTGCGTATTGTAAATTTAAAAAGTCCTGCATACCATTAAGCACAATGTTAAAAATTTCAATAAAATATGTAAATAAGAAAAATAATTCTATCAGTTTTAACATATATTTTATGAATTATCCCATACCACTAAAATATCCAAATTTATTAAAAACGGTCCTATACAAATGATTTCAAAATAATTTAACAATATTCATTGTTAATAAGATTATAATGATCAACAATCAAATACCATTTCAAGAAATTCCGTCAGAACATACGCTTATCGAACACATAGCCATAACTTCAGAATCATCGCAATGTAGAGTCCTTTTACTTTTTAAGGGAACAGAGTGGGAGGGTCAGTGTTAAGTATTTATACCAAGATGTTTACAATAAGGGTGCATATTAGTCACGTTCTAACAAATCGTAATAAAGAAACAGCTGTCGAGGCGATACTGTAGAGGATAAAGGGATGGTCTTTTTTCAGTGGCGTTCACAAAATATATTTTCTATTAGATATAAATATCCGTAAAATTGCATTACATAATAAGAATAAAATAATATAGTAAATAAGATAGATAATTTGTTTGCAAAGGGTAAACTTTCTGTTTCTGTCTATATAGATACTCTATCTTTATCTATTGGAAAATTAATGTCGTAAATTAAGCATTAAAAGTAAATATGATATTTTTTTCTTCTATAAATTGTCATCTGCATATATTATAATAATTAACCGTTAATTTTTCATTAACAAATATCATTGAGTGCGGCTGAAAAAAATATGTTTTATTGATTTCCTGAAAAACTGTATTTTTGTCCCTTACGGTCGATTTCACCAACACGGATCAAATATTGGATCAATTGAACCAGATTCAAATTTTGATCCGGTTCATTTTTTATCCAATTTCATCAAACCGATTTAAGTGAATGTGAACCAGTTTTGTATGAGAGGAAACCTTTTAAAGGCACCTGGAGTCTCCAGACTACCAGGTAGTGTCGGAGTCTCCACATAACGTGGCATACCGACTAAAACCTCTCATAGTTCCAGGGTGCGAGTCAGTGACCCATATTTCCCTTATCGGAACTGCGCGACTTCACTGGAGGCGTGAAGCCGCGAGGACGATGTCGTCTACCTGCGAACAAAGTTCAGCGTTAATCGCGTGAAATGGGATGGTTAGCAGTACTTAACGGTCCTGGCAGAGGGCCATTTTTGGCCTCTTTACTCGCCAACGATCCTCCTCGCTGTAGTCGAGGGCTTCTCGAACCAAGCGATTTGGATGGTCGGAATATGTAGAGAAGGCCTTGGAGGCAGTCTTAAGGAGATACTCCTTCACACTCGGCAGGTTAGCCTCGCGATGAAGTTGGGTGTTCCTAACAAACCATGGTGCATTGAAGGCCGACCTTAGAAATTTATTCTGAAGGATCTGGAATCGATGGATGGAAGATTTAGAAACATGTCCCCACGCTAGTGAGCCATAGGAGAACGTGGGTCTGAAGATGGTCTTGTAAAGACGAAGTTTGACTTTAGTGGATAGTTTGCTACGGCGACAAACTAACGGGAGTAGTTGGCCCCAAACTTGTTTGAAGCGAGTTTCAGCGTATCGGAGGTGGCTCTTGAATGTCAATCGTTTATCTAGGAAGACGCCTAGATACTTTACTTCCGGTTTCCATTGTATGGGTCGGTCATACATATGGACAAAGTCATAAGGTTGGACGCGACGACGAGTAATCAGTAACGCTGAACTCTTTTCTGGATTGGCCTCAATCCGCCAGAGGCGCATCCAAGATTCGATATCGTCGACTGCTTCTTGCAGTTTCGACGTGACCAAGGAAGGATGTTTAGCTCTGACGTAGATGGCCGTATCATCTGCGTAGATGGCGAGCTGTGTCCTTGGGTTTTTGGGGATGTCGGCAATAAATAGACTGTAGAGAAGTGGAGATAGAACCGAGCCCTGAGGGACTCCGGCTTCCAGGGGTCGTTCACTGGAGAGTTGGTCGCGAATTTTCGCTCTGAACTTCCTGTTGTGGAGAAATGAGTGTATGAGTTGCACCATGGCCGGGGGAATGCCTGACTGGTCTAGTTTGAAAATTAGACCATTGTGCCAGGCAGAATCGAACGCCTTGGAGATGTCTAGAAAGACGGCGCCAGTGACATACTTCCAGTCAAGACTGACGGAAGCATACTCCGTGAAGCGGAGTATTTGAAGAACAGTGGAGTGTTGGGACCTGAAACCGAACTGTTCTTCGGGTATAATCTGCTTTTCAGTGACGATTTCACTCAAGCGCGTGTATATAAGCCTTTCCGCTAGTTTGCCGACGCTGGACAAGAGGCTTATTGGCCGGTAGTTCTGAGGGAACTTCCGGTCTTTTCCTGGTTTCGGGAAGAAGATCACATTGGCGGTTTTCCACCGCGATGGGAAATGGTGGAGACGAAAGATTGCATTGAATATACCGGCTAAGGCTGCAATAGCTTTAGGCGGCAAGCATTTAAGGGACTGATTTGTAATGTGATCTGGGCCGGGGGATTTCTTAGTGCGAAGGGCACTAATCAGTTGGCGGATTTCCTCTGTGGTGGTGGGGCGAATGACTGAATCGTCGGTTTTTGCGAGTATCTCCTCAACCTGTTCGTCTATCATTTCGACGTGGTCCACGTCAGCATCCCGCCAGTTGGGTCTGCATTGCATCTCCAAGCTGTCAGCGAATGCCTCGGCTTTCTCGTCTTCCTGATAGACATAACCGTTTCGGCCGTGTATTGGCGGTGTTGGCTTCCGCTCACTACGCAGAATGCGAGTCATTCTCCAAAGAGAATGATTCTCTGCTTCTAGTGAGGCAATCTTACGCTCCCATTCTGCATTACGCAGGTCCCTGAGAGCGTACCTGACTTGGTTGGTAAGCTGATTCGCGCGGATCCTATCAGCGGGATTTCCGGATCTATGAAACCGCCGTCTAGCACGGTTCTTTTCGCGTATTAAATTGATAGTTTCGGCGGGTAATTCCCATCCCCGCCTGTTTCTTAAGATTTCGCGAGTAGATGCATTTATAGCTTCTCTAACGTTGTCTTCAAAATTACTGACTGAGTTCTCTAAGTCGGTCGCGGAATGTATGGTGTGTATTGGTCCGAATTGTGTACTGAGGTGGTCTTTGAATTTAGCCCAGTCAGTGTAACGGAGGGTGACTCTATCTCTACCAAGATCATTCGCTTCGTTCCCGATATGCATCAAAACGGGTGAATGATCCGAACTGAGCTCATTTACCGCAGTGAGATCAATTTGGAAAATGACGTTGTTTAAAATAGCAATATCTAAAATGTCGGGAAGCCCAGTCGCGTCGTTATGATATGTTGGCTCTGAAGGAGCTAAGATTTGATAATTACGATCTGTCGCGTGCTGGTCCAGTATACGCCCGTTTCTATTGTTTCGCCTGCTGGACCAGTGTGTATGTTTGGCGTTAAAATCTCCTGCGGCAATGACCGATGCTCCTAATTGCAAAATCGTGTCGAGATCTGAAGTTTCTATAACCGCTGAAGGCGGATTATAGCACGCGGCCATGACTAACGGACCATTAGTCATGGTGACGACAATGGCAGTGACCTCCATTTGTCGAAAGTCAGGTAGAATTATTGAGGAGTGCACAATACCACGGCGAACGTATATTGCTGTACCTCCGCCGGGACCGGTTTGTCGGTCGTTGCGGTGTAACAGGTACCCGGGAATATTGGGGTCCCTGTTACCATCACCAAGGAATGTTTCACAAACCAAGATGATGTCGAGTTCGTGACGATTGGCAAAATCTGCCAATTCGTCACGGGCAGGTGTTAGGCCTCTGGCGTTCCAGAACGCCGTTCGCAACGAGTCAACAGTATTAGTACTACTATCCATCTCATTTTAGGTAATTGGTAAGGCGACCAAGAAGAATCGTGGCAAGCTCGCGGCAAGATGATGCACCGCCCGCTGTGCCCAACATGTCTATGAGCATGTTGGAAACCTCTGGCGGTGGAGGTGGTCTCTTAGCCGTATTTGATGGCCTGGGGACTTGCTTAGCCGTCGGCTTTGTGCCCGTAGGCTTAGCAACTGTCGGTTGGGAAACGCGCGTAGAGGGTACCTTGACCGCCTTTCCATTTACCTGTTTGCCCTGAGTCCGACGTGGTGTCGGGAAATTAGGGCAACCGCGATAGTTGGCCGTGTGTGGACCACCACAGTTGGCACACTTGGCCGGCGCTTTTGCACTCTTAGTGCACTGTGCAGTGGCATGGGTACCGCCACATTTCACGCATCGGTAGTCTGCGTGGCAGTTCCTTTGACTGTGGTGGAACCGCTGACACCGATGGCATTGTGAAGGCTGAGAGCGCTTTTTCGGCGCCTCAACCTTAACGCACAGTCCACAGACAGCTCGGATTGACCAGATCTCCTTGTCTGTCTTTGGGACCTCAACCAGGACCAGCGGCATGTCTTTCCTGGTTCGATCGCGTACCATTCTGCTGACTTTGTCAGGATGGAAGCCTTGACTTTCGAGATCCGCAGCGATCTCATCAGTCGTGATCTCCACCGGCACGGATCGCAGTACCACCTTGATCGTTAAGTCTTCCGGTAGACTAAACGAATGGTACTGAATTTGCCTGGAGTCGAGCATCTTCGTTAGTGCTCGGTAGTCATTGATCGTCGCCGGTTGGATGCGAATTCCATCCGCACACGACGCTGCCTTGGTGAAGTTAATCACCGGCTGACTGGACGTCATAGCACTCGAGATGCTCGTCCACTTGGCGGGATCCCTCAAGATGACTGGAGGGATTTTGGGCTTAGCCTGAGGGGCTGTAGAATCCAACGGCGTCTGAGGGACTGTTGGATTTGCCTGAGGGGCCTGCGGGGGCTGTGAAATGACCTGACGGGTCCAATTTCTGGTCTTTTTGGCCTGAGGGGCCTGATTGGTGGCCTGAAGGGCCTTAGGGTTAGCCTGATGGGCTGTATTGGCATTCAAGGGCTTAGCCTTTTTTGGGGCTGGTCCTGGTGGGGTGGAACTAGAGGCAGTTGCCTTACCAGAACGGTTCCGCTTATATGTCTTCAGTTCCCATCCTTCTTCCTGGGAAGTTGGTTGGGAACCACCAACGGACGCATCGGATGACGATGTCGAAGTAGATGAGGCGTCATCTTCCTCAGGGAAGTCCTGATGCTCCATCCCCATCGACTGAAGCGTCCGGGTTCAGGAGACCATCGCTCTCCAGGATGCTCTCCACATCCAGACTGGCGACTTCCTGGATGTCCTCCTCGGCAATAGCGGGAATTGGCGAGGGAGGAGCGAGCCTGACAACCGCCCGGTGGCCAGGGGGGGGAACGGCGATGCCGGCCCTTCTCATGGCCTGCCTGCTAACAGACAGGTCGTATCGCAGCTGCCGGATCAATTCCGACTGCTCCTGCACGAGCTTGTAAAGCTCGTGCAGCGACACATTGTTTGACGGGTCCATGTCCCTATCACAACAGCACTCCGCGAGTGCTGGAACAACACTGGCGCAAAAGATAGTTCTGCGCTTGCGCACAGATCCACCAATCACAACGCACGGAAATAGCCGAGAAAACGACAGACTAGTCTGATTGTCGCACACAACATCTCCTACAGCGCTTGCGCGCCAGTTTCATTATATGATTCTCAATTGTTAGTTCGCTGACAACTAATTGTTTGTATATTTTTGCGTGTTTATGTTACAAAAATATTAAACGATATTATAATATTTTACAGTTTATTTCGTTTTGTTCTTTTTCTAAGAACATTGTTCAGTTTTTGAATATATATTACAATAGTTTAATCAGTTATCTCAACTCTGTTATTTTAGTTTTTAATAAAAATTAAATTTATCATTTTATTACCTAAACAATAGCACCTAGAAAATAAAACAAAGATATTTTTCTTTTATTGTTTTTGAAGAATAAACCTTCAAATCATAATAAGGCAAGTTAGATCATGTAAATAAATTGGCCGCAAGTAGAATGTTATAATAAAATACACGCGCGCAAGCGCTGTAGGAGATGTTGTGTGCGACAATCAGACTAGTCTGAGAAAACGACACAACAAATACAGGAGCACCAAAGCACGTCTGCACTTGCCGAGATCTCACACTCGACATGTGAACCAGGATCAACTGATCCCGAGTTCAACCGGTTCTAGGGGTTTTTATGAGCGGGTTGGTATGAAAATTTAGTAATTTTTTCGACGGCTGTCAAAAATTTCAAATAATTCGAAATTTGTTCAAAGATTCTACCTTATTTATTTTACGTACAAACTGATGAATAATTGTAGGTAACTATTTTTGAAAATTTGCATACCTATGTTGAACCATAGAAATAACGAACTTTCTAAGGTATAAAAATTTCTTTATTCAGTTATTATCTACCAGATGTTTACAATTCATAACATACAATTCATAAACTGGGAAAACCCAATCTACCCTTACATGTTTTTTTTATCAGGGGTGCCTGGCATTTGGATTTTTATTTCTGCTAACGCAGATAATCCGTTACTTTCCAGACAATTTTTGATGTTGTCGCGCGACTAATATCAATGTGGTCACCCAACAATCCCTGGAAAGCCCCCGTGGCATAAAAACGTAGCGTTAATAAAAGTTGATTTAGCGGTGAGAGAGGGCGATTCCGTTTTGTTGTATATATTAGTTTGTTTTGGATTAAAGCTAGTAATCGTTTAACCGATCGTTTTGAAAATCGGTACCTCAACCGAAACTCATTCTCATTGAATTTGTCAAGTGGTTGATAAATGTTAATTGGCCGCCGAACAATCGCCATTTGCTCTTCTTCGGAGTCAGTTGATTCGTACATTATCACTATAAAGAATAAAACAAAGATTCCAAAATGAACAAAAATAATACGCCGAAGATCAGAATAAAACTTACAATATAAACCAAAGAAATACAAAGAAATCCAGATAAAAATCACAAAAAATGTTCTAAAATAGTACACAAAAACACGAAAAAACAATCAACAACAATATACCAAAAATCAAATTAACAATCAAACCCAACAGAAACAATTTGCTGTGTAGAAACACACATCTTCGATTATTAACAAAAAAAGAGAGGGTATCAACCCTTAACGGCCTTTTATACCTGTACAGGTACCGATATCGCCAAAATTATTCAAAATGAATGTACTTATATCTAAACTAAACTTTTTTGATAATGTTGTTACAATAATGGGATGAGTTTTTTTGCGACATGGCAGGATTAATTCAACATGGTATAATTAACAATGAATCAGTCTAATTAAATAAAATCGCATAAAAAAAGGAAAAGTAATATAAGCATCGATTTTAATGAAATTGTTATATCTAAATATATTTTAGAAAAATAAAACTCGAATAATCAATGTAGAAATTCACATCTTTGTATTGTATTCGGAGGTTTAAACCAGCTCTGGACTGGTTTTACTTTGATCCTGGTTCAGTTGGGTCTTAAATCGGTGTTTTTACTTGAATCGGGTTGGTGAAATGCATTTCTAGTGAATTTCTGGCGCTCGGCTCAACTGAATCGGGTTCAACTTAAATCGGTCTCAACTACGTCACCATTCACTTGATCCTCGTTGATGAAACGATTTGAGCCGAGATCAGTTCTGAAACTGGTTCAACGTCGTTGATCCAGCTTGGTGAAATCGACCGTATTTTGAAATTGGGCAGCCGTTTGGTTTGCCCCTCAAAAAATATGTTTTTTCTGTTTAACTGACTTCAACTATCCAAAATTATATTATTGTTTTATCTTTTTTCATCCGATAATTTTGTTTTTGTTTCCTATAAATTATTATGGACACTATAAATTTCAGATATGCTCATTTTATTCTTATTGTGTAGATAATGCAACTTTAAAATATTTATAGGTATATAATCAGGACGCCACTGAAAAAGAATATGCTCGCCTCCGCATCGTTTATTTTTTCTTTTTGGTTAGAAAGTGACTATCCTACAATATCACACAGTGTCCAGCTGACCCTCCCACTCTGTTCCCTTAAAAAGAAAAAGGGTTTACAACCCTCCATCAAATCAACCAACGGATGAGGAATTAAATAAATTTTTTGACACATCCAGAAAACTGCTAATGCTAGGTGACTTTAATGCCAGACATACACTTTGGAACAAACAAACCAACGGACCCCAAACCGCTCATACCGAGAAACATACTCATTTTCCCAAAAATTGCTGCAGACCGCCAACAATAGACAAAGTGATAAATAAAAACGTTCGAGAAGTAAACAGATCAATCACACAATCAGAATTGCCATATCAGATCATGACCCAATAATTATCGAACTAGACAATCAATATAAAGAAAATATATCTCGAAGAATGACATCATTTAAGACACCGTAAGGAAACACTTCAGAGAAGACCTCAGCAAAACAATAACAATAAATAATGAGTTAAACACTAGACAAGATATTGACGAGAAAGTTAAAAAATGCACCGAAACAATACAAAAAACAAAAAAGGGACATACAAAAGAAATCATAGTGCAACCCAACCAAGTTTCAATAACAGACTACACCAAACAATTCATTGCAAAAAGAAATCAAAAAAAGGTGGCTTCAAACAGCGCAAAATAAATATAGAGAAGAAATGAAAGAACTAAACACACATTATCCTGAATGTGTTTGACAGAAATAAATTTAGATCAGCTAGCTATCAGAAAAAAATCATTATGGTGTATATAATTATTAGAAAACATTAATTTTTTGTGATTAAATTTGTCCATCCGTTTAATAATTTTTTTCTTGGACGAAAGGCTTATAAAATATCGCGCGCAGATCGTCACCAAATGTGTGTAAATATATGATAAACAAAAAATTAATTAATTCCACTAACAATTAATTAGTTAATTCATGAAATAATTATTTATTAGTTTAATGAGTATTATGTACTCTTACGGTCGATTTCACCAAGCTGGATCAACGATGTTGAACCAGTTTCAGAACTGATCTCGGCTCAAATCGTTTCATCAACGAGGATCAAGTGAATGGTGACGTAGTTGAGACGGATTTAAGTTGAACCCGATTCAGTTGAGCCGAGCGCCAGAAATTCACTAGAAATGCATTTCACCAACCCGATTCAAGTAAAAACACCGATTTAAGTCCCAACTGAACCAGGATCAAAGTAAAACCAGTCCAGAGCTGGTTTAAATCTCCGAATACACTACAAAGATATGAATTTCTACATAGATTATTCGAGTTTTATTTTTCTAAAATATATTTAGATATAACAATTTCATTAAAATCCATGCTTATATTACTTTTCCTTTTTTTATGCGATTTTATTTAATTAGACTGATTCATTGTTAATTATACCATGTTGAATTAATCCTGCCATGTCGCAAAAGAATTCATCCTATTATTGTAATAACATTATCAAAAAGTAATAGTTTAGATATATATAAGTACATTCATTTTGAATAATTTTGGCGATATCGGTACCTGTACAGGTATAAACGGCCGTTAAGGGTTGATACCCTCTCTTTTTTTTTATTAATAATCGAAGATGTGTGTTTCTACATAGCAAATTGTTTCTGTTGGATTTGATTGTTAATTTGATTTTTGGTATATTGTTGTGGATTGTTTTTTCGTGTTTTTGTGAACTATTTTAGAACATTTTTTGTGATTTTTAGCTGGATTTTTTAAGTATTTCTTTGGTTTATATTGTAAGTTTTATTCTGATCTTCGGCGTATTATTTTTGTTCATTTTGGAATCTTTGTTTTATTATTTATAGTGATAATGTACGAATCAACTGACTCCGAAGAAGAGCAAATGGCGATTGTTCGGCGGCCAATTAACATTTATCAACCACTTGACAAATTCAATGAGAATGAGTTTCGGTTGAGGTACCGCTTTTCAAAACGATCGGTTAAACGATTACTAGCTTTAATCCAAAACAAACTAATATATACAACAAAACGGAATCGCCCTCTCTCACTGCTAAATCAACTTTTATTAACGCTACGCCACGGGGGCTTTCCAGGGATTGTTGGGTGACCACATTGATATTAGTCGCGCGACAATATCAAGAATTGTGTGGAAAGTAACGCAGGCATTAGCTGCGTTAGCAGAAATAAAAATCCAAATGCCAGGCACCCCTGATGAAAAAACCATGGTGATGCATGATTTTTTTCGGATAACTATAACCTAAATTTAATAAAATTTGTCGGTTTTACATGCATGATGATGGGGGAGAAAATGTAGGAGGCATGTAAGGGTAGATTGTGTTTTCCCAGTTTATGAATTGTGGTAAACATCTGGTAGATAATAACAGAATAAAGGAATTTTTATACCTTAGAAAGTTCGTTATTTTTATGGTTCAACACAGGTATGCAGATTTTTAAAAACAGTTATACCGCCTCAGATTAGTGAATTTCGCCTTTTAACCCAAATTACTTTATGGTTGGGGTGCACAAAGAAAATTTTCTAGCGTAATTTCTATGAATAGGTAGGGGTAGAAATACCTGCTTTTAGAGAAATGTTGTCGGCATCTGGTATGAGTTGTAAATTATCCATTGCTATTCATTCATAAATCATCCCTATATCAGCTTCATGAAATTTTATTGTATAATTGGTTGCATATATATACGAACTTAATTAATTAATGGCAAACTGTTCACTCTAAGCCAGTGTTTCCCAAACTTTCGACAGATGTGTACCCCATTTATAATTTTCATAATACGTGTGTACCCCTCGTCAAAAAAAATCCATATAATTTAATAATAATAATAAGTCGCTTGTTGCACCAGACGCAGCCACATGTACCCCTTCAAACTCTTCGCGTACCCCTGAGGGTACGCGTACCACACTTTGGGAAACACTGCGAATAGTATCTTTTCAGTATTGTAGATTATACCTTTATCTTTCAATTGTGACTGATTTTACCAGATCCTATAGATAATCTCTCAGAAAGAAAATGATCAATAAAAGGAAATCAAAAAGGAAATTCGGAAAACCGTAGTTATAAATAAGTTATTTTTTATTCGATGTCCCCTAAGTTTCCAAATTAAATCAAATTAATAAATAATTTATAGGTATACTACTTCTAGATTAAAAATAATAAAAAATGCGTTAAAGAAATAAAAAACAACAAATTTTTTATTTCTTTAATTTATAAAGTAAAATAAAATAAAATAAAGTTGTTTCGGCAAATAAAAGAAAAATTCTCCGCATGAGGATTGAACCCCGTACTTTTGAGAGCGATAAACTCAAACTCAAACTCAAAAATATCTTTATTCCGTATAATTAAAGTACATATCAATATACGCAACATTACATTGATTTTGTTTACATTATTGTTTGCTGTAGCTCCTAGCACAAAGGTGCTTTATTTACAGTTTTACAAGTATTTATGTATTAGTTCTTCAGGTATAATTTTTATTTATTATTGTTTCGACAATGTGTGATGTTTTCCTTTGACAGTGTGATGATTTTTACAGGAAAAATATTTTACAAAAAACCTGTTTAAAACTCTACAAATTCAGATAAAATGACTTAAGTCTAAGCTATTCTATGTTACATGTTTTTAGTATTTAAAAAAAGAAAAATTGTACAAGTAGTAATAAATAAATAGACAAATGCAATTTTCGTTATTGAAAGGTGCCAACTTTATTGCTCTCTTAGTCCTCGTTGAAGAATATCATATTTTGATATGGCAGTTTATGTTTAGCTACAAAGCCTATTGTATTTAATTTTAATTTTTTTATGTCTCTTACTAAGGAGCTGTTGTTCACTTGCGTTTCATAGAATTTATTGGCCATTTCGTTAATGTAATCCTTGATCGGAAGGAGGTTGCTTTCGCGATGTAGCTCAGTGATTCTAGTGAATCGGTTTTTACCAGTAATCAATCGCATACATTTATTTTGGAAATATTGGATAGATCTTATTTGTTTATGTGAAGCTGAGCACCAGACGGGTGCTGCATAGGTCAATATAGGTCTTATTAATGTCTTGAAGATGAGTTTTTTATTTTCCTGTGATGTGTGCTTAGATTTGAGGATTGGGTACATTTTTATAAGAATATATTGTGCTTTTTGCAATATGTGATTAATATGCTTATTATATGTAAGTCTTTTGTCTAAGTAAACACCCAAGTATTTTATTGCTTGTTTTTCCTCTACTATTTTACCTGCGATTTTTAGTTTGTCGAAGACTCTCGTGAACAGTACTTTTTTCGTAAAGACAATTGTTTCCGATTTTTCCGCATTGATTTTAATTTTCCACATGTTCAAGTAGTTTTCTATACTGCTCATATGAACTTTGATTTGTTTATTGGCGACTTCCGCCGCAAATGAGTGCGAGTAAATCGCTGTATCGTCGGCATACAGCGCTATGTTTGTTCGAGGGAATTTCGGGATGTCATTGATGTATATATTAAAAAGAATGGGACCTAATATTGAGCCTTGAGGTACCCCTGATATGATGTCTGTTGTTTGTAAAAGTTGTTCAGTGATTTTCACTTTGAAATATCTGTTTTCCAAATAATTTTTTATTATATGGCACATATGGGAAGCTTTAGTTGAATTATTTTAAATAAAAGACCATCAAGCCAGACACGGTCAAAAGCCTTTTCGAAATCTAAGAGAGTCATGACGGTCACCTTATCTTTATTGTAATTTATTGCTACGTCACTGACAATTCTTAGAATTTGTTGAGTTGTTGAATGTCCCCCTCTGAACCCGAATTATTCTGGGACACAACCACTTGAGCTATTTCAAGTCACAATTAAGCGAATACTTAATAATACTAAATGGACGCAAACAACCTTAAACGCTTTTTCCTCAACATTGGCTAGCTATTGCGTTTTAGTTTTTATAATATGTTGTTAACCTAAAGGTATACTACAAGCCTGCAAAAGCTCGTTCCGAACTTCATTTTTGAGATCGTGACCTCCCCTTGTTAGTTACATTTAAAATCTAATGATTTTTGCTTTTTTTTAAGATTTGTTAATTTAAAAAACAACTTGACAAACCGTCAAGTTGTCTTCTTCTTATAAGTCATGTTCGAAATCCCGAAAAAATGAAAAACCGAAAATAACTCGAAAACAAAAGAACATAGCGAAAATCTAATTTCACCATCTGTCTAGTTTCCAAAAAGTAGGACAGGAATGTACGATCCGTTATTTTGAACCAGCTCTCCTTATAGGAGATATCCTGTAGAACCAACAAAAATGGGCTATACTGTACACAAAGCTTATTATTAGACGATAATACAGAAATCTGTGGATATTACAGGTTTCTGTATTTTAGTTCGATGAGGACTACTAGCGCCATTTGACAGTTACTAGCCGCTCTCAAGTCGAACCGTTGTGTTTATGTTAGATTTTTGTTGTGTATTTATAAAATGCCAAACAAACACATTTCAAATTAAATCGATTAATTAATTAATTAACAAATTTAAATTTAAACTATCGAAATTTATAATTGGACTTAAATTGTGAAATTCAAGACGACAAATTGGTAAGTTTTCTGTAATGTTTTCCAACAAAATTCTTCGTGGGGGTTGTCAGTTTTTTTCCACAATCAAATTATTGCAACCTCTTTTTTGTGTGTTTGTTAACAAAACAAGAGACCAGCTCATGTATGTACCGGTTTTTGGGGTGGTTCTTATTTGAATTTTTCCAATTGGTGCGATATTCAATACGAGCAAGGGTTGCTGCGTTGTAGGGGTTAAAACCGGCCATATTTGTTTGGTTTTTCAATATTGTCGATATTTTTAGATTTGTCTGCATGTAGGATTTTCCCTTTATTTAGATATATTTCCAATTTTTTGCATTTTCTAAAATTCAGATTCTTGAAAATTTTAAACGAAAAAAAAATGGTTATTTTTTCGATCGTTGACGACGGGACATAACCTATTTTATTTGTAAATATTTACAAAAATAATTATAATAATTTGTGCTGCTGTTGCTGCTGCTATCATATTATCATGCTCTTCTGCATATTATCATTCTCTTATCATATTTTCAAAGAATCTTCATTTTTATTAGTAATTCTTTAAATAAATGACGTTATTTATTTGAGATTAATTTTAACCTAAACAAAAGCGCAGATATAGTTCAGTTTCATAGGGTGTTTTGCATTTAAAAACAATTTAAAAACTAGTGGGTTAATTGTAGCTCGAAACATTCAACGTTTTCTTGGTAGAACAGTAATCCACAAAATGTGGATCTAAATATACAGGATTGGCATTCTATCTAAGTACTTCGATATCGTTTGTCTTCTTTATCTAGATAATGTACCATTACTGTATACATATAGCACATTTATAATGAAAAATACAATCAGACGGTGATAAAATTCGCTAAACTTGAGCTTAAGATATACCAGTCGAGTTACCCAACAATAAACAGTTAATTGTAGCTCAATTATGCCGCCTTCTTGATAGATCCTGTCGATCCTGTGAAATCACAATTTATTATACAGTCTATCCACGTCTAGGAAGTCCTTCATTATTATTTATAATTGATTTTTGGTATAAATATGTTTTGTTAGAATGACCCTGACTAGATTCTTTTCGATTTTGGAGAGAGTTTTTTCGAAAAAAATAACAAAATGCAGGACAAGGCCACCGGTGATTTGTGCGAATTAAGATCAATTATTTCATCGTTTCCATTTCGTTCACAACAACAGATTACAATTAATTTTACGTTAATTCTGTGTTGTTTTTTTTACGTTATAGTGTAAGTTTGTAGACTATAAAAAAGAAAACGTAAGTAGTACTTATTTATAATTAACAAACGTGATTGATTAGCGTGAAAAGCGATCGTAGGTGGTTGTATAAGCACGTGTCTATATTTCTCATAAATAAATAAGATCAAATCAAATTTTTTGATCGTATAATTAGCTCGTCATTTTCTTGTTGCCACATTAGAGAAGGAAAAAAAGGTATAAAATTGATGATTGGCCATGACCTTTTTGCTTATTAAAATTAATTTTTGTGCAATCAATAATTGATATTCAAAAGGTGATTATGATGATGATACGAGAAGTACGATTAAATTGAAGCGTTAATTATTGAAAGGTTGATAACTTTTTTTTTATGTTTGTTTCTGATTCCATTGATTGTTTAATATTTATTATAAATAATTGTGTTTATCTATCTAAATAAATTATTGGTAAATTCGAATGTCGCAAGTTTGTCTTGAAGGTGTTAAATACACGACTATATTATTAATAAATCGTTTGTTGATTGATGAATTTTGCAATTGATTTAAAAGTAATAAGGATTTTTGTATTTTAATATTTCAACTATATTATTATGGCTTTTTTTATCTGTTTATCTATTGTAGAACATCTGATTGAAGGTGTGTTCGCTTATTGTTGTTTATCTATTTAAAATTACATTGTTTAATAGTATGTAGGTATAATGTAATTGAAATTCAATTTAATTAGAGGTTGACTACTAGAAGTTGCTTGGGTAAGGTAATGATTGAAAGTATACCATTAGATCAACACCTTGACATCTAACATGAACAACCTAATTCTTCATCTAATTATAAAATACCGGTTTAGATCAGTGGTCGACAAACTGTCAATCCTACACTTCTTATAGATTTAAACGGAAAAACCTATCTTTTAAAAATCAAATAGAATTAGAAATAACTACTAGCAGAGTTTCAATCAATTTCCAACCTTATACAGCGTGTCCCAGCTAAGTGTTCCACCTCAAATATGTCGTTTGTTTATGAATTGAAATGGGAAAGTACATATCTAAAGAAATTAGACTACAGCGTTTAGACTTCAATTGATCGACATATTAGGAAACCAATTACCCACAATGAATACTGCAAATGAATTTAATGAGAATGATATTTTTCTTTTAAAAACTTCTCATTTGCTGCTCAAAAAAAATTAGAACTTCTCTGGGATCAATAACCTCTTCATTGTTGAAAAAGCCTACGTCAGAATTGTTTACTATACTTGCAATGTAATGTTATGTTTACAAGATTTTATTTAAAAACAATTACAAGGCCAATAGTATTTATAAAAGGTACATTCAATTACGTACATTATTACATGCATATTGCAAACAACGTAAACAATATTATCTATGGTAAGCAATTCTCACGAAGGCTTTTTTCATAGATGAATAGGTTATTGATCCCTGAGAAGTTCTATTTTTTTTACGTAGCAAATTATAGTATATTATTTTCATATCAAATTCATTCGCAGTAGTTATTCATTGTAGGTAATTTGTTTCGTAATATTGAGTAGTTTTCGAGACCTTATACAGCTAGAAAGAAAATCGTATCGGTCAATTTGAAGAACAGATATTGAAGTGTAATTTCTTTAGATACTTTTCCATTTCAATTCACAAACAAACGAAATATTTGAGGTGGAACACATAGCTGGGACATCCTGTATATACAGAATACATAATCGGTGAAATTCAAGACTTTAAGACAGCTTAGCCCAGCATCCACGCAATATATGTCTTAAGAGGAACTCTGAAAAAACAATGTTTCTGTAAAGAGAGCAATTGTCCGATCGTCCTCCGTTTTTTGACTGCTCTTCATGATTTTTTTTAGCAAGGGCAGAATTTATAGGGTAGAGGGGGGCAAAACGGGGTACTTAAGGAAATATTTAGCTTTCAGCGGTTTAAATATGCTGAATCTTCCTTTTTTTAAAATGGAATTGAAATAGATAAATCAAATTTTCAGATGCCATAAAAAATGTGTTTTGTTGGCAAAATGGGGTATCCTCCAATAAGTAAGATTCAATTTTTTTATAATAAAATCAAGTTAATGAATAAATATGAACGCAATGTCAGAATTGTAATGAGCGGGCTCACGACTCGTGTACGAGTATCTCACAATCAGACGAAGATATTGAATTTAGTTGTGATTATTGTAAATAGATTTTAGGAAATATTAAATTAGTAAAAATATTTTCAAAATTTTTCGAAATTCATTTTATCATATAAAATAACGTAAAATAATGTTAGAATCATTAAAAGAGAAAAAAGATTTTGTGGCTGAATTTTTGGGGTACCCCATTTTGCCCCCCTCTACCCCGTTTTGACCCACTCTTCTCTATAATTTCTTTGACTACATTTTATTCAGACATTTAAGCAAATACAGTACTCCTATTGTTTTTAAGCATGTCTGCGACAAACATTGAAGATATCAGCAGCCCTTGAAAGCTGATTGTACACTATAAAGCCTTACAGTTTTCATTTTATATCGACAGTGGTGTAAATTTATTTTAGGAACAGATTGAATTAAGTTCATATAGAACGTAATTGGTGAAGAACTTTTTGAGCCCCCAGAGTTTATACAAATTCTAAAATCTAATACCGGTTTAGATCAGTTGTTGGAAAACTGTGAATCCTGTACCACTTATTGATTCGCATGGAAAAACTTATGTTTCAAAAATCAAATAGAAGTCGTTTAATCTGTATGATTGTAATTAATGCAATAATGACCAGCTCTGTTTCAATCGATTTCCAACGTTATACACACCAAATACATATCCTATGAAGCTCAAAACTTTAAGGCAGCTTGGCCCAGCTTCCACACAACACGTCTGATAAGAGAAGCCCTTAAAAATAAAAATTTCTATAAAGTGAGCAGCGGTCGATTGCCCTATCGTCCCTTGCTTTAAGGGAGGAAATAGGTTTAGAACTTCGTTTTTTTTTTGATCGATCTTTATTGCTTTTATTTAGCAAGCAAGGAGTGCATATAATTTCCTGAAATTTCATGCACATTTTATTCAGACATTCAAGTCAATATAGTTGGCTAAATATCTTAGGAAATTGACGTTTACATCCGTAAAACCACAAAATTACTCCCCAATAGATTCGGTAACAAAAGATTTTATGGAAATGGTGATAGATTGCCCTGTTATGAATCTCCCAAAACTGTTGTGTTTGGAAATAACCAGATGAGTTTTGTGAAATTTAGAAAATGTCACTTACCACCCAAACAGGTACTTTTTCAATTGCAATTGAATCTTGAATCTCTTTGAAACGACAAGTGACTACAACTTAATAAAATTTTTATTTTTATTAAGAAATACAACGTATCCACAGTGATTTTTAAGCATTTCTGCAAGAAATATTGAAGATATCAACAGTTCCCATTGGAAGCTGTTTGTGTATAGTATAACCAGGAATTTAGTAGAGAGGCCGGGTGATTTATTAGGGCAGTAAATCATAAATTCAAGTGTCTTCACAATGGTCCCTCAATATCTAGTAGTTGCTAATAAATAAAAATATTGCAATTAGGTCATAAATTCCAAACGGAACCCACAAATCCAACATTTGCTTATGCTCTACAAAAACAGGTAGAGAAATTCCCATTTTTAAATCAAATCTCAAGCAACTGAATAACGACAACAAAGAAAAAAATAGATTATAAACATTTCTATTTTAATTAAGGTCTACATATTCTTATTTTCAATCAAGAAGGTTTCTTTCACAATAAAATGATCTATAAAAATTTGATACTTCACATTAATTTGTTTAATTTGTCTTGCGTTAACGAAAATGATCAATTATTGATACTTTTCAATATCGAATAATGTTAATTGACAAAATTCCGATACTCTACATTAGTCAGTTCAGTTTGTATTATGTTAAAAATTTAACATCAATTACTTCTTGCACAAACAGTTTATGGTGACGGTGTATAAATAAAAATAAATAAATAAAATAAATTGAATAAATTAAAAAGCACAATATTTTAGCTCTAGAATACAAATTGAACTGTCCAGCAAGAACCATCGGGGAAGTTGTAGAGTTATTTCTTGCCAGGTGTGGATAAAACAAGGAAAAAGGATAGGTTGGACAGGTAAACAATGTGAAATTGTTTTGCAAAATTGTTGCTGTAACTAAAGAATTTCGTCATCCGTATCAATTTCATCATTGACACTGATTATAAACTCTGGTGCCGCCCCACCAGTCATGAAGGAATTTTCAATTTTTATCACATGACAATGCACTTGCGCCAGTTTTCAGCATTAATTTTGTTAGCTTTATTTCTGATTAAGTCCACAACACTTGCCTGGTGTTCGATTAGATTTTCGGACAGCATGCTTCAACTGGTTCCATATCATTTCAATCGGATTAAGGACGCAATGATATGGGGGCAGTCTCAGTCTCAGGGTTGAAGAACTTGGACAATTTAGAAAGTTGGCTTTGTATTAACAATACTTATTTTCATTTACAACTATTCTAATGAAAAATATAAGAAAAACGTTATTGTATATTCGTCTGGCTTACAGCTTTACCAACAATTTTGCAAAACAATTTTTTGGTTCTATCCACTCTACAACCTCCCCGATTGTTCTTGCTGGACAGTTCAATTTGTTTTCATCGTGCAGAAAATTTATGATTTTTACCGAGAAACTAAATATTAACGTTTCATCATAGAAAATTTAAAACATTTCGTTGTAATTGTCCGTTCACTGTTTTTCAATGTCCCTTAATTAAAATAGAAATGTTTATAATCTATTTTTTTCTTTGTTGTCGTTATTCAGTTGTTTGAGATTTGATTTGAAAATGTATTTTATCGTTTAAAAATGGGAATTTCTCTACCTGCTTTTGTAGAGCATAAGCAAATGTTGGATTTGTCGGTTCCGTTTGGAATTTATGACCTAATTGCAATATTTTTATTAGCAACTACTAGATATAAAGGGACCATTGTGAAGACACTTGAATTTATGATTTACAGCCGCAATAAATCAAATGACAGTTCTACTAAATCGGTAGACGGACCATACACTATAAAGCCTATAGTCTTTATTTTATATCGACAGAGGTTTAAATTTACTTTAGGGACACGTTTGCTTTCTGTATAAACGTAACTTTTCGCAAAAAAAATGAAAAATAGGCATTTTTTGAAGGTGATTAAAGAAAAGGGCATAATTTTTTGCCGTTTTCCCATAACTTAGGTTCACATAGAACGTAAATGTATAAATAAGATGCCTATCAATTTTCTAAGTAATTGGTGAAGTATTTTTTGAGCTCCCAGAGTGTATACAAGTTCAAAAAAAACTCGTTTCAAGGAAAACGTACTTGGAAAACGAAGTAACTAATTCAAAATGGTGCTAAATTATTTTGGACTACTTAATTGGTGATTAATAATCAATTTTAGCATTATGTAACAATCCTTCGTCATCTTCGTATCCTTCATTTTGACATTTTGATTCATAAAAGACTAACTTAGAGACTTTTTCGTTTTATACATTCCAGCACTTTTAATTTCAAACTTTGGGGATATACGTTTGGACAATTTTATTAACAAACTATAAAACAAAACAAAAATTGTCTAAACCTATTACCTCCTTCGCTCCAATTAATCAATGGCAAAGTCCCGTCTCAAAATTTGTTTTGTATTAAATGAGTCTTTCATTGCGTTTTGCCACAAATTCCTTCGTTTTTTTAAGGAAGACTTAGGAAGCTGCCATTAAGAAATTAAAGGTGAATCTGCTCTTAAGCACTTTACCATTTTGTTCAGAATTTTTCACTACAGTCTACACTAATTCTATATTCGTGTAAATTATTTATTTACTAGCAAAATCGGAGTTTACAGTAAATTTTCGAAAACAAGTACAATACACAATAATGTAATCAAATTATGTAGTTACATAATCAGCCTACAATTATCTTGTATTATTGAACCATCAGAATTCTCGTTTTGTAATACTATTGCAATGGAAACAAACTCAATCAATAACCACATGTAAATTAAATGTAATTTTGCTAGACATGGAGCAGTGTTGCCATCTGTCCGGTTTTCCCCCGTACACTCCAGTTTATCGAATAATGATCTGGTGTAATTAATTAATTTCTCGTCTGTTTTTTGTTTGTGACGGAAAATTTACAAAAAATATATAATTATATCTTTGAGAAATGTTAATTTTTTCCATTGTTCTATATTTTATATAATTCATAAATATCGTACGAAATAAAATTTTTTTGTCCAGGTGGCAACTCAAATGGAGTCTTTTTCGTAGCTTGTTTTTTCGTTCATTGTAACTTCCTTTATTGGTGAACTTTTTCAATTCACGATTCCCCATTTATAGCGGGTAATTTTTTAATTTATGCCACGAGTCTCATTTTTTTAACTGTTTAATTGGTTGTTTTGCTATACGATCTATTTTTAAGGTATCGTCTGTTTTTTTCTATTATCCATTTGTTATATTGTGTGCGTAAATGACTTTCTAAGATAAATATCATTAATTAATGTAATTGCGTAAAGATTTGAATTATAGTCGAACAAATTGAGCAGCGTTTGCACACCATAATTAGGTATAATACTTATAGTGAGCGTGATAAAGTCATTTAAACGAAATTTTGTTTAGGACTCCTTAAGGCACCATTGACTTTTTATTTTACTATTACTAAAGATTGAATATTTTAAGAATAAAATTCTTTGGCTTTCGTTTCCTATGAGAGTGAGTTAAAATCTCAAATGAATTTAGTTATTCCTAAAAGATGCAAAAATTTAATGAGGCCTATTCCGTATTCAATTGCCCAAATAATTGAATAAACCTCATATCAATTATAGACGATGGTATGCTTGGTGTATTTATGAATTCCTTTTTCCAAGATTCACATCCACTTTGCAGAGAAGGCGTTCGAAAAAATTGTATAGAAATGTAGAAAGAAGAAGTCCATACATTTTTATAATTTCTATAAATAAAGAGAAAGACGAAAAAATGGATTCAAATCGATGAGACATCAACTCTTCACGGTTTTTCGGAAAAACCAAACTTTTCCGAAAAATTTTCACTCGAAATTATAGCTAATTAATATTGTACGTGATAACACAAGGAAAATTTTGTTAAAATATGCAATGTAGAATACAACGAGACTGATCGTTAACGGGGTTTCACGACCGGCAAAGATTCACTGTTATTTTTTACAAAGAATTAAGAAAAAAGGAAAAACTTTTTTTAGATTCGTTTTCAATGGTAATGACCTATAACCTCGAATGCAAATTTGTTGGAAATTTTATTTAGTTTTCCCGTAAGACGTTAAAATTCAATGACAATACCAATTTCAATCCAGTTTGACGTCATTCTTTTTTGTTTATTAACAGATTTAAATGAAATTTACGTCAGTTATAGTCGTTAATGTGTTTGATGTCTATATGGATTTCTTTTTCCAAAATTCGCACTTAATTTTCCAAAAAATCTGATAAAGAATTGTTTGAAAGATGTCATTGCTTTTTCTAGAAAATGGATGTGAATCTTGGAAAAATAAATTCATACAGACATCAAACACATTAACAACTATAATTGACGTAATTTTTACATTAATTGCAGAAAAAATTTTGTAATCATAAATGAACTTCAAATTATTAATGAAGCTGGCAATAAGTTAGGTTTGCGAATAAGAAAGACACATAAAATAATATTTTTTGTATTTCAATCGTTATCATCACTATTTTCACTGATAACAACATTAATATTATTACATAAAAATATTTTTGAGAGTATTTCAGCAGGTCGTATTATTCTTGACACAATTTACACTTTCGCCATGGGGCCCATTTCATCATACTTATCCGGCTATACCCTTTAATTGAATTCTGTTAAGTAACAAAAAAAAATGACGTGAAAATCGATTCAAATTGGTATTGACATTGAATTTTAACGTATTACGGGAAAACTAAATAAAATTTCTAACAAATTTCCATCCGAGGTTATAGCTGATTACCATTGGAAACGAATTTAACAGAATTTTTTTCTTAAAATATTTAATCCTCTGTGAAAAAAATTTTCAAAGTCAACACTGCACAATTCAATAAAATTGCATCGTCAAACATTTTGATATCCCCTTATATTTGGTGGAAAACATGTCTCTTCTTTATCACAATTTCGGAATCTTTTAAACAAGTCAATCAATCACCATCTCTTTTAGATATTTTATATCAGAATCCATTATGGCCGGCTTTCATTATTTTGAGTCTATAGTCAATTTTTTGACCTGGACGTGCGATGTGCGGGAGCAGGGAGTCTGTAGGTTGTGGCATTATGCGACCAACGATAACTGTATAGGTGGGGCGTGAGAGCGAGACAATAGTCGTAAATCTTATGCCATAGGCGTCCCGCTAGTGGCAAAAACAAAATACAGTTTATCAATAATGTGCATTTATTCTACGCCACTGCAGGTCTCGATAAACCTGACGCCGCCTTACAGACAGTTGACCTTCCGTGATAGGTGAGCGCCAACATGTTTTTATAAACATTTGTATACAGACTTTGTAAACAGACACACCACTATTTGTTGATTACGGCGTGAACGATCTCTAGTCTCTTATGTCATTGGAAAAACTATACATTAAATTTGCTGTTCCTGCACTTTCTGATGATACCGAATTAATTTTGTTTATATTATTTGTATAGTACCTATTTTCAGAGGTATTTGGTCTGGTTTTACAAGACCTTGTTCACGCTTCATTCGTTTTACAACTTAACCCCCAATAAAGGGGTTAGTAAACGACCGCACGGAGAAAGTTGGTCAGGGGGGTATTCAAAAAAGTTAAAATGGGAATGAAATATCTAGATCTCTCTGGAAATATGAATTCTTTGTGAAATCTTTTAGCGGCTCGAGAAACAGATTTCAAATATTTGAGTACGGTCCCTTATTTTACTTGCAACTACCTGCCTATCATAAATGTCCCTTTGCGGTCAACGGTAGTAAGTACATGCCTGGGGCGAGCCAAATATTTATGAAAATATAGTAACACAAATTCTGTAAGGCTATATGGCACCAATAAAAGTAGTTGACCACCGATAAATACTTCTTTTGTGGAATCTGCAAATTGACCCAGTCCCTATAATAAATCATGTTTCGAATACTTGTGTACAGGTCCGGATTCGATCAGTATGGGTTAATACAATAAACACAATATTTTTTTAAACGGAAATACTTATTGTCCACACATAAGTTGGAAATTCCTAGAAAAATACGGAGACCCGAGGAGCACATTCTATAGGGCCCAAAAATATATGGAATTTTTATAATTTTATGTTTCGGTAAATTTTTTTAAATCCCACCCTGGTCGAAGAAATAAGGATAGAACGCCAGGAGCTGGTCTAATGGTTTACAACCAGAAAATGTTGTCTATTGTATACGAATTAGCTTTAACATAATGGAAGAGTTTTATTAGTGCCATATAGCCTTACAGAATTTGTGTTACTATACTATAATTTCATTTTCTTTCATACGAATTCGTTATTTATCAAGATTCTAAAATACTTTCCCCCTAACATGAAAAAAACGCACTTTGGATCCCAGTTGTCTCAATTTTTTTTTAAATGCTACGAATGATGTTGAAATACAGTTTAAATGTTAATTTTATTATTATTATTATTATTATTATTATTATCATCATTTTCTTTTCCAATTATTTGGGTCAATTTTTCATTTTAATTTCAGTGATTAAGGTGGAAAATTTTCTTCTATTTAATATTTTATTTGCCTACATATTTCAGTTATTTTTGAATATCAATTACTTGTATATTCTAAAGTTTTTTTCTTTCTCTCTCTCTACATCTGTTTTTACAATAACATCGAAATTTTCCACATTGAAAAAAATAAAATAGTTATTTGTATCTTTCGAGAATCGAGAAATTCGACTTTTGCGTGCGTGACTGCTTATAAAACGATGAACGGGGGAAAAAGAGGAGAAATTGAATTTTATTGCCCTTTTCCTTGAAATTAAGTAGGCGTTAAAATGAGGTAATAAATGTTATTGGAAAAATCGTCCATTTTTACGAATTTAACCATTTTAAGGGAGATAAATGCATTTTTGCTAGTCAAGAGACAAAGTGTTGTTTTATAAAAACAAAATAGTATATTGTGCAACTAGTGCGGGAAGTTGTCAATTGCACATGAGAGGGAAGTTTCTTAGTACCAATGCGGCGACATACTACATAGATAAAAACCACAGAAAGAAAGGTAGAAAGAAATTTAAAAAATTCTCTATGTAGGTAATTTTATCAAAACTATCAACAGATATAGTTCTAGTATCGATTTTCCTGCTAAAAATTTTTATTATTACATAGCATGACATGTGCAAACAGCTACTTTCCGTACGAAATTGCTGGCGGAAAGGTAGCACTTTCGCCGCATGTTTAATAAAAAAAAATTGAAGTATCTTTCCGTGATATTTGAAAGAAGAATGTTGATACCAAAAAAACTTCATAATGCTGACGTTTCCTGTAAACTGATTATGTACGCCAGTCTATGGTACTTGCAAGGATCACAGGAACCGCCAAAGTTCATTGCCAAACCATTATTGGTCCATTAAAGAAATGGACACAAACTTCTGAATACATGGAAAGATGAAATAGAGTTTGGGTTCAAAACGGATATATTTTTGGCATTTCAATTTGAACGCCTATCTTTCTTTTTAGATTATAATGCAAACTTTTCCTTTTATTGTCCAATGTTGCTTTTCAATTTTATTCATTTGTGAATGACTAATACCTGGATTTTTTTTTACTATTATGGTTGATTCTGCGATTCGCAGAATATTTTTCTGTTAGGGTATCCCGCCAAGCATTTATACTGACCGACTTTCACCTCTTTATGAAATTTTCTAGTTGGATCTCACTGCTTTTGTCCATATAACGAAAGCAGCCAGTACAGGAAGATGAATAGAGTTAGAATAAAGTTCAGTCAAAATTTTCGACTGAAGCGGAAAGTTAACGAAAATTCCTAACAGTACTTTTTCTGCCTTTGATAGAGTATTTTCAAGCAACACAAACCTTGCAGTAGTTCTCTTCGGTTTCATCCTACATAATATGCTATCATGCTGTGCTTTTAGGCTCTGCTACATTCTATTTTGCATCTCTTGTTGATGTTGAAAATAATTAAGCAAGAAGTTATTGAATTGCGTTTCATTACTAATTCAACACTGTCTTTCTCTAATAATTTATTATTCGCATAATTGATAAGAAAAACTACAATTATCTGTAATTATTATAAATTTATAATAATTGTTGTTGCCAATTAGAGAACATCAAGTTTTCAATTTTATTAATAAAATGAATTATCAATCTGTTCAAAAGTAAAAAGAACTTTTTTATCAAAAAAATTGTGTAATTTTCAATTGTGTTTCATAATTGTTTTCCCTTTTTTTGTTATATTCATCATTTTTGTTTTTCATTTCATTTCTCTCTCCCTCTCTTGTGGATTGAATAAATCAAGAATGATTGATCGTCACTTTGCATCACTTTCCAGAATTATTACATTGCTGGTTGTTTTCTCTCTGTGCATAAAACACGAACTAAATGAATTCCGAAAGCAGTTCTCTTTTATGTAACATCTCTAATAACGTTCTAAATTTAATATGTTTTGTCATTTATAGATCAATTCCTGTTAGTTTAGTTTAAATAATTTAACTTTGATGCAACATTTAATTGATTTTGATGGGAAATCTATTGAATATTGAATCCGCAATGTCTCTTTTGCAAAAATTGAATTGATCCACATTACACTCTCAACTTTTTGCTGATCTCATAAATCCTAAAGGTGCTGTCAGACGTAGAAGTAGCTGCTATAACAGTTGAGTTAATAGTAACTGCTAAGCAACTACTTGCGCACTATTTACTTTTATAAAAGCGACGTTTTCAAAATGGCGATCGCAATGAAGAGACGTAAACTGGCTGCGGTTTTGCTTTTAGTTATTTCAGTATTTGAAGAAAAAAAGATTAATGACGCAACATTAATTAAAACAAAATCTTGTGCTTCACATCACTCAGGCAATCAAGCTGATGAAAACAAAATAAACTTGGCTTATATACATATATCGTCGCTACCTGTTCCAGTACCTTTGCTATCCGATATGTTTTTTCTCTTGTAAATATGTTGCCTGTAAACTTGTATTTTTTTTTTTGATAAAACCTCCGGATACATTAAATTACCTTGCAATTTCTTGTAGGGCTTTTGGACTTTTTTCAGTAATGTTTCATTGTTAAATAGCATTTTATGTGCAGGAGTTTATGCGTGCAGTTCACTTGCCGCCATATTGATTCCATCGAACTGTGTTCAACTGCTATCAAAAGTAGAGAATTCTCTACTGTTAACAGTAACTACTATAATAGTTCTACTATTATAAGAGTGGGTATGTCACACGTAAAAGTACGTGTGAGTAGCTGTTATAACGGCAACTGTTATAGCAGCTACTTCTACGCCTGACGGCACTTTAAGATTGAACGAATTTTGCCAAGTTGGTTAATCTACTATAGCTGTTCTTATCTATTCCTCTTCTTTCTCTCTACCTCTCTCAATCTAGTAGATGAATAAAATTGTGAATATTCAACGGCTGATAATGGATATTTGTAGAAGCATCTTCTGTTGGTCACTTTTGCATCCATATATGAAAACTCTTATCACCTTACGTATATGTGGTTCTAAGTCATCTAGCAGAAAAGGCAAAATTGCAAGAGTTTCTCCAGCAAGTCGAAGACTACACGTTTTGATTCAAGATCAGAAACAAAGCTCCGACTTGGTCTTGTTTTGCTCATCACTATTTCAAAATGTCTTTATTCTAAACTGCAGGAACATTATTGAAGTTATTGAGTACAGAAGAACTGATCTCACCCTAAGGTCTTTGAACCTAGTAGAGAACAATGTAAGAAATGCCGCGAAAAGGTACCAAGAGAGCCTCATGCGGATTATTTCTGTGATAGCGCCTGGCTTCCATGATAAAGTAGATTTTTATCGGCACAGTCACAAATCAAAGACTTCACTCGATTCTAATAATGACCTTGCATGTAATAATTCTGAGCATCATAATCTGTCAGCAATTCTATTTTGTAACAATATTTATTGTAGACCTATGATACGCGAGCTCATTTTTGGTGATACGCATCTACAAAGATAAAAAATTTCATAATTCAAATATTTGTCTCTCTTAACGGCCAGAGTTGGTTATTTTTCAAAATTTTGACACACCGAGCTCAAAAGGTTCGCCACCACTGTTCCAGTTAAGCATCTTGAGCTAGCAACTAAGTTCCCATCTTTTTTTCCAAATTATTGTTTTCGTATAGCAATTTGGGAGCATTCTATTTTCTTTGTCAATTTTCTTGTTATTTGACGCGAATTCTTGTGCAAAAGTTCAAAAGTCAGAATTTACAATTTTTCAACTTGGCATACCAATCATGAAGATAGTCCGAGAGCTACTTTTGTAAGTGCTTGGCAAAGTTTAAGTCCCGACTAAATGATATGGATTATTTATTTTTTCACTCTTTAAATGTCAAAGTTAAAGGTATAGTCCATTTCATTTGCTAACGTTTTTTGCCTTAAGTTATAAATAAAAATTTGTGGTTTACACAATAGATGTAAAATTTACAGTAGCCGTTTGGAGATATCGTAAATCATACAGAGTGGTCGACAAATTCACCATCTGTTTATATACACATTTAGATGTTTCTTGCAGCAGGTACAAAATTGAATTTGTCGACCACTCTGTATGATTTACGATATCTCCAAACGGCTATTGTAAAATTTACATCTATTGTGTAAACCACAAATTTTTATTTACAGCTTAAGGCAAAAAACGTTAGCAAATGAAATGGACTGTATAAAAATTTCGAAATGCCCTAATGAATTTTTTTTCAAAAAAATCGTGTTTTTTAGAATATAAGGGTTGATTTAGCCCCGCTACCCCCCAGCCAGGTCTGCGGTTCTGTGTTTGGGTATTATAGGAGATCCATTAGACATGTTTTCAGCGTGCCTCAAATACCTACCCAAAAATGTCTATCAGCTCTCCCATTAATTGTAAGAGTTCAGTCAGCGATGGTGATTTTCCATTTTTATGGTCTAAAAATTAACATAAATTAACTTGAACAAAGAAAACATCTATAAATTCTGATAGAACAAAATATTCTCTTTTAAATGATTTAAAATATTATGACAAAAAAGAAAACCTTCAATGGCATGTGGAATGTTTCAGATTACCTTCTGCGGATTGCTGTCTAAGGCGCGATTCACCTTAAATTTTTCAACGTCAGCTTAAGGTTGATCTTAAGTTTTTAAAATCTTATTCTCTCTTTACATAAGGCTCATTTCAATGAAGAAAAACTTAAATAAGTGGCAGAGTAAAATAAACTTTATATACAAGAATTATGGATAGATCACTTTTCTGATATTTATTAAATAAGAAGCATTGTAACTAATTTGCAATGCATAAGCGTTCGTAAAGGATATTAGTTAACAATCCGGACCGTTTTACTGAGAATGAGGAAAAATTATAACAAGTCTGGAAATAATTTATTTTTACAGCGTTCATCTGGAGATTTCTGTCTGTGTTGGTTTTATAAAATTCCATTTACATGAATCCTTCTGTACGCCCCTGGACCGAGGGTGGTTCTTTATCGGCAACAATTCTATTGCGCTTCCGTCTATTTCGCCTTGGCCTAGCGCGAGGACGGTACTGAAAAGCCTATTTAAGTCCAATTTATCTTCAAATGCAGAGCCTCTACTCAAAATTGGCTTTCCATTAAATGAACCTTTTATTACTTGTATATGTTACTGTGAAAGTCCGAAATTTGCTGAATATCGACATTCACATAGGCGCTTGGTGTATATCCGAAATATTTCATTACATTGTGTACATTCGGACCTTCACCGGTGTATGTCGACATTCGCCATGCACTAATGGTGAATGTCGAACATATCCGAGATTTATATTTTTTCTCCGTAATTCAGCCGCTATAAAACGTCACAAGGGTGACGTAACTTTTTCGCCTCTCTTTCTGAGAGGAGTGACCAAGGATTTAAATCCCATAGTATATTCTAAATGAGAAAAGAAAATAATAGTAATAAAAAAATCGTAAGTTAAACAGACAATTTTGAAACTCCCGCTTTGCTGAACTGTCGCCGTTTCAATATTGCCAATAAAACAAAGGATTTGGCGGGAGAGAGCCAGTCGCCTCTTTATCGGCTCCTCCCTTTCGGACTTCCACCAAAGCGTATCTGTGAATGTCGACATACACCGGTGAGGGTCCGAATGTAAAAAATGTAATGAAATATTTCGGACATACACCTAGCGACTATGTGAATGGCGATATTCACCAATTTCGGACTTTTACAGTAACATATATAAGGGTAATTTTACTTTGCCACATTGAATTTTTCTTGGTATTAAGACATTTAAGGTGAATCGGGCCTAAATATAAAGCAAGTTTTGAGTTGAGGCTTTACAACTGTAAATAAAGTGAACCTAAGTCGGAGAGGTTTTATTTTTACGTCACGTTTTTGTAGACAAGCAGATTGCAAGTCAAATAATTTTTCTACAGGGGCATTATGGATATGAAATTTCGGATCTTGTTATGGATACAGAATAGCTATTTACTGTACAAGGTGTTAAAGTCATACTTTATCCGCGAGTGGATGAAGAGACTTTACCGCCGTGTGCAGTACAAGATTTTGTTTAATACTTGCCCTTCAAACTCTTATTTATTTAATTCTTTTAATTTTCTAATAAGTTTTGAGATATATGTTATTCATACAGTTGTCAATCATTGTTGTTTGCTATTGTATTTCTTTAAACAAGCAATTGTTTTTGCTGTTAATTGCTATGGAGTTTACCCACCTCAACGGTAAACTAAACACTTTACCGCTGAGGTGGGTAAAGTGCTACTTTACCATCGAGTTTTTAGTCGATAAAGTAGGACTTTAACAGCAAGTATTGAACAAATAATATTATACCGATTTCGAATACGGTTACGGATATGAAATTATGTTCGCGTAGATTATAAGTTCGCCACATAATATTTTGATATCTGGTAGTATTTCATTTCCGTATATTATGTTACCGTGAAAGACCGAAATTGGAGAATGTCGGCTTTCAACGGTGAATGTAAACATTCACATAGTCGCTTGGTGTATGTCCGAAATATTTGCTAAATACCCTTTTTTTTCTGAGTTACACTGGTAAATGTCGACATTCACCTAATGGTGAATATTGAACATGGCAATGATTTATATTTTCTTCTCCGTAATTAAGTCGTTATAACATCTCACACACTTTTTCGACTCTCTGTCTGAGAGGAGTGACCAAGAATTTAAAACCTACAGTACATTCTAGATGAGAAAAGAAAAATAATAATAAATTTTGATAAAATATCGAAAGGACGGCTGTGGTTTCAGAATCTTTATTTTGTCAAGTTACCCATTCAAACTCGACCGGCTCTGACAAAATTGGGCATGGTGTGGGTCAGAACAAAAGATTTGGCGGGAGAGAGAGACAGTCTCCTCTTTATCGGCTTCTCCCTTTTGGACCTCCATCAGAGCGTATCTGTGATTGTCAACATACACCGGTGAGAGTCCGAATGTACAACAATGTAATGAAATATTTCGGACATACACCAAGCGACTATGTGATTGTTGACATTCACCGGTGAAAGTCCACATTCTCCAATTTCGGTCTTTCACGGTAACATATACATGTTACTGTGAATGTTCACATAGGCGCTTGGTGTATGTCCGAAATATTTGCTAAATACCCTTATTTCTGAGTTAAGGCGGTTACTATGATGCGCAGAATATATTTCAGTTAGGTTATTTTTAATATACAGTATGTCCACGGATCGAGTTCCAAAGAGGAAAAACTTTTTTATTTTGCGTTTTACAAGAAAAATGTATTCTTGATAAAAGTTTTTGCTTGTCCCGAAACGGCCAATTCAGTTTTAACCTTTTCAAATTTTCTTCTAGTTTCAGAGAAAAATCTAAAATTGTTCGTTTTAGTTGAAAATTTTTCTAAGTCCCAAAAAGTAAGTTTACGTTGTCATGGTAATTGCCATTATTTATTTAATTTCATTAACCGTAATTGTTGAAAATGTTGTCAAAAAACCAACGCATTTACCTAATTCAGTGCTATGGCAAAGGTAATAAATCGATCCGTCGAGTTCTCGAAGAATTTAATCGAAAGTTTTTTTTTTAGGTAAATGCGTTGGTTTTTTGACAACATTTTTAACAATTACGGTTAATAAAAATAAATAAATTATGGCAATTACTATGACAACGCAAACTTACTTTTTGGGACTTAGAAAAATTTTCAACTGAAAGGAACAATTTTAGATTTTTCTCTGAAACTAAAAGAAAATTTGAAAAGGTTAAAACTGAATTGGCCGTTTCGGGACAAGCAAAAACTTTTATCAAGAATACATTTTTCTTGTAAAACGCAAAATAAAAAAGTTTTTCCTCTTTGGAACTCGATCCGTGGACATACTGTAGATTTAGGTAATCTGCCTAATATTCCCCACTTTATCTACATTGGTTTCTAGAATCCCACTTTCTAGTTACACCATCAGGTATGCAATTTAGGAACTTTGAAGTCTTAATTTTGTATTGAAATAATGACCTGTGACGCGTGGCGATGCAGAATTTGAAATTGTTCATCGAAAGTCCGAATATACAACAATGTAATGAAATATTTCGGACATTCACCAATTTCGGACTTTCACAGTAACATATATATATAATAAAAAACAATACATATTGCAATATCGCAATTAAACTGACAACGTCGCTGTTATAACTGACAGCTGGATGTCAGCTGTATTCAAAGTATTGAAATTTTATTACTCTTTTTAACCCCGATAGAGTGCGAATTTTCAAAAATCCTTTCTTATTATTAGTGAGCTACTCCATCATTTGGACTACGCCCTATCCGAAATTATCCGAAACTTTTATATCGTATTCGGTTACGGTTACGGAGCTCCTTAACATCCCTAATTTATTATCACCAAAATAAACTCCTAATTGTGCATAATTGCAGATTAAATTCCACATATATTTTTTTTAATACTACAAATAGTTTTTCTGTAGATTTCCAATTATGATAATAACCGTAATTCATTAATAATAATTAGAATGCATTTTTCTTATCACTTTTAATATACATTCATTTTTCCTACTTCGAAATTTTCCAGAATGATTCACAACTTTTCTCACATACGAAAGCACACAAAACAGAATTGTCTTCAATGAAAACTTCCTATTAGTTTATTAGTTTATTTATTGATATTTTCCAAATAGATTTCTTCTAGTGGAAAATATCGAGGTTATCAATAAAGGAAATATCATAATTGACTTTGTTCATTTTAATAAAAATTAAGAATTTAATGATTATTAATTGTGTACTATCCTTGGCGATTTGTTGTGTCTCTTGATAAATTATAATTATTTTTATATAAATATGAACACAAAAATTATAGAAAAGTAAAGGAGAACTCGTCGATTTTCTTCAATCATTCACGACTAATTGAAATTGACGGAAAAAAACAATGCTTGACGCATATTATAAATGAGCGTCTTGACGCTTGCGCGTGTACCGTTAACGTTAATATTGTCAAAACAATATCTACGCTACTGATTTAAGCACATGTGGGTAAGACGTACATAACGTAAGTCCAGAATAATAATAATAATAATAATAATAATAATAATAGCGGGAGTAAGTCTATCAAAATTACTAGCGCGTGTTTTTGTTGTTAATGTTTTTTAGTGTTGATTGTTCTAGCAGTTTTAGTGCTTAATTTTTGTTAATAACAATAATAATGTGGATTTGTTTATTTTTATAATTTTTAAGGTAAATTTGTGGTTTATTTCGATCGTATTATAATCAATCATTTCGAATAGTTTGATGACGCTCAATAATCAATTTGATTTTAATTTGAAAAATTTAGGTCAATTTATTTGGATTGTTGTGGTAGTGCTAGTGTTTTTGTCTTTTTTTTCCGTTCAAAAGTCTTTAGAGTCTCTGTATTCCCCCAGATAAAAAGTCTATAATTTTAATTTGTTTGCGTCAGTTTATTGATAAATTTTGTTGCTATTTTTAATAAAAACTGTTTATTACTTTTTAAATAATAATAATTCTTCCATATTTATGAAAGTTCAAAAAGATAATAACAAAATATGTTTCCATTAAAAAGCAATTGTCTACTATATCGAACAGCATTTTGTTTGTTGTTATTGATATTTATTTTTTGTGTATGTGTATATTTTAATAATTGTTGTCTTGTTGTTGATTTTTATCATTTTTTTGAAATAATTGAAAATAATCGGTATAAAATCTATTCGAAATCGATACACGATATAGGAAAAGTTCATCAACATTTTATTATAAGTTTAGGGTCACTAGAATCGTTATCAATTTATACACGGGTCAATGTTGAATTGATTTTGATTTAAAACAAAAAAAAATATATAATTTTATAGAAACTAAGGAGAATTTGACAAATCTGCTTGATAATTAATTAATTAATTTGTTCAGATCCAAAGCGTTTTTTATTAAATTTTCAACGCTTTGGATCTGAACAAATTAATTAATTAATTATCAAATCACCAAAGATGGCAAATTCCAATAGTAATTAAACCTGCTTGAATTTAGTCAACTTGTCGCCAAGACTAATAGAATATTTCAACGCAATTCTAGACATATACGCCTTTAAATCGAATTTATACTTCATTTAATCCAGGTTGGCCAACTTGGCTTGATTATAATGAATGATTGAATTCAGAGATAATCTACAAACTCTAGAACAAGTTTTACAGATTGCACTACAGAAAGAAAGGTTTTAAAGACCTATAGAACAGATTCTTGGAAGTTTCGAGTGCTGTTTTCCAAACTAAAAGTAAAGCCCTCTTTCAGCTCAGTAAAGGACCCAACATTTGCACTTACAAGAAATTAAAGTGTTAAAGATAAGTGACACGATTTCTTTAGTCGTATCCTTTGTTTCTAGACAAAACTAGTTCGTAAATAGTTATCTTCGATAAGAAATAATTTATAGCGCGATTTTGCCACGTCTTTCTTTTTCTAAGAATCTAAGATAATTTTGGGTATAAATTCCAGTTGTCAAACACGTCTCACAATCATATAATTGGATATATGCTTCGTTTAATGGAGTTTAGTCAACTTGTGTCAGAATACAAAAAATACACGATTAATTAATCTACAATTTCAAGAGTAACGTAAAGTTGACTAAATGCATATAGACGGACTGTATTCAATTTATTCAGTTGAACGATAATATTTGATTCCGTAAATTATGGAAAATTACATGCGAAATACTTACTTTTTGAGCTCGTGATAAAGAATGATTTTTGTAAATTCGATCTTTGGTAAATATTTCATTTGTGTAAATCAAAACAAGTTTGATAATTTTCGTATTTCATAAAATTAAGTTATAAACAGAGACTTGATTCATTTAAATTTTGTCAACTTATTGTCAGCCTTAATTGCACAGGGCAAACCACAGTATAGCAAAGCATAATTTGAGTACCATACCCCTGATAATTACTAACTTTTTTTCTATTATTGTTCCAAAAAGGGGCGCCTCTAGTAAGTTTGCCTAGAACGCCAGGAAAGCTTGAGCCGGCCCTGTCCACGATTCCTGAAATCCAGCAATTAACACAGAATTATCGATAGGGTTCAAAACTTATTGGTTTCTTGTTGCATTGCTTCCACTTCAGTGGAAACTTTTTTGACCGGTAAAAGTCGAAAAAATTCATTTGAGTGGGGGACGTTTATTGTAAGGAGCGTCTACATTTTCTTCTGGCACCTAATTCTCCTCTTTTTACATTTTGAGCAAAGCCTCGTATCTAGTCTGAGACTAGAATATTGGGTCAGTTCCTACAAATTATCTAATTTTTGTAAAAGGACGAACAAAGGAAGACCAAGACTCCAATAGAGTTGAATTTGGTCTTGCTCTGGTGTCACAAGTTTATTCTTGGGCTTGGTCTCGTCTACAAGACTTGTAGTCTTATTATTTAAAATTCACGTTCCTGAGCGTTGTGAAACTAAGTTTTAATCTTGCACCGTTATGTCTTGGTCTTGTGTTGCAAACAATTTTGTTCATCACTGTTTTTCTACCCAATCGCTGCTTTGGCAAAATTTTTATCCAAAGAGAGCGAAAGTAGCAATTATTTAAACAGAACACATGTTCGGCGCTTTTGGGATCGAATGGCATCCGACTCGAACTCTTGTATTCTTTTTGTATTTAGTTAAATTGGCCAAATTTCAATAAACATTCGTAAAACTAATTTGTCCAGAAGTCACTGATAACATTCAATCAACAGAAACTGTTGATAAATGGAAGAATCTAGAATTAACCTACTTCCATAATCAGCTGATTTTATACAAAACAAAATAATAAAAATACATTCTATTTAGGAAATTTCGCACGACAATCGTCTCTAAATTGACGATATTTCATGTCACATATTATTGAAAAAAAGGGTCTATGTTGTAACTAGTTGACATACTAACCCCAACAGGCAGCCTTGAAATGGTTAACTAGAAAAAAAAAACTAATTGCAAGGTTGTAACATAAAAATATGATAGACAACATTTTTGTAAAAGAAGAAAGTCAACCATGAATATTATTTCAATGTAAATAAGCAAATATTTCGTTATTTATGGATATAGTCTGTTATGTAATTTCTGATAATGAAAATAATAAATTTCAGACGATTTCAATGAAATTACAAATAATAATAATAATAAAAACCAGAAAGGAAAAGGTCATACCTATATCTAGACATGAATTCGAAACAATTCCGAAGGTTGTTAGCTTTTTTTTAATATGTCCCCATACGACAATAAAATAAATTTAAACAACTTTATCTATTTTTAAAACATTTTTATTAACATTTCAACATTAACCTCCAATTAGAATTTAGAATCACGTTATTCATTTGAAGAGAAAATCGCGCCAATTTAAACAAACTAAAGCGCCCTCTATAGGAGGTAAATTTGAACAAATCGATTTCGTTGTAGAATTCATAGAGGGCGCTATAGTTACCCTGCGAATCCTGCTAGTCTACCATTTATTTATCATTCAAATAAATAGCAAAACAAATGTAATTCTGCACACTTTACGCATAATTTGGATTTTGTTTAAAATTATTCAAGTTTATTATAGTGTAATTGAGGGCTATTCCTGCTATTTTCTTTGTTTGTTTTTTTTTTGTTTTAATGCAAATTTGTTTATTTCGCGAACTCTTGTAGAATTATCGATTAATTTGCTCTCTTTCTACCCAATTACAACCGTTCAATTGAAAAATGTAGAATTTGCAGGATTTCAACAAAACTATCAATTTTTGCACGGTTTTTTTGTTTCCTGTTTTGTACCAGTTTGGATCTTAAACGGTCTCTTGGTTTTAACCCTGAAATGGTCGTTACCATTTCGCTCTATTATTTGACCTTTACATTGTGTATACGTGTGTGTGTGTTGAGTCCACAATAAAGTGAAAGGCTGATGATGATATTTTGCGTTTGTTTCTTTTTTTTTTAACAAAATTACAGTGGCGGCGTTACTATATTAAACCTTCAAATTTTGCTTTAAAAAAATTGGATAATGTAGGAGGTTTTACGGTTTTTTTTTGACGAAATTCATGAATTTTTTAGCAATTATTAGTGTGAAAAGATAAATTGCCCGTCCTTCAACTTATCGCCCCAAAAATTTTTGATATGGTGGTGTATGGTTGTTTTATATGGGTGGCGTGTATATTTGTAATATAATGTTGTTTATATCTATATATGTTAACTGTGTATGGTGGTATTATAAAGCTACTGCACGGTCTGAAAACATTGATCTTCAAATAATATAGAAGTCCCTTCTAAAAGTGTCCAGGTTCAATGGCATTTCCTCCACATCTGGTATATAAAAGTATACGGATGATACCGAATAAATGTCTGGTTGACTATATTTTGTACGTCCAGGTATATAACAAAACTGTTGTTGTTGTTGTTGTTGTTGGTTGTTTGGTGAACGTTGACCGATTCCAAGGTTGGTTTTACCTGCTGCTGCTGCTGCTGCTGCTATCTTGTGATACCTTGGGCCTGTCTGAGTTCGGTCTGCCGATGACTAGGGGGAAAAATTCGAGTGCCTTTGTCTTCAATCCGCACACAAACAAATAAAAAAAAAGCACTCAAAAGAGTGAGCGCATCCGGAAAAGTCACGCAGGAAATACTCGAAATTCTGCCAAATCGAAAAAACTCTACAACACTGCACACAGCTGATTCGAGTTTATTCAACTGTACACAAAAAAAATAATCGTCGAGATCTTATTGAACACCTGAAATTTGCTCAGGTAGACAATTGTTACCTGCCGAAATCGGAAAAGCTTGGGGTCCCCGCTATTAGTTTGTTAGATTCAAGTGAAAGGTTGTTTAAAATTTTTTGAAACGTAGAAAAAGCCGTCCAAAATCGACGCAAATGCGACATTTAATTAAAGCGTTTTTTTTTTATATTTGTTGAGAATTATTAAGATGACCTCGAGTCTAGTTCAATGACTGCTTTCAAAGAAAAAAAACACCTTTATGAAAGGATTTTTGTTGATCTGACTGGAATTTTGAGGTAATTTTCAATCGTTGACATTTGATGAATAAATGGGTGTACATTATTGTAGGACATCCTGTAGATTCGTTAATATCCGGAAATAACTACAAATGACATTGAATTTTTAATGAATTATTTATAAATTACGTTTAATAAAAATAAAAAAAAAATAAATGTTGTTTGTTTCAGGAGTGACGACAAAATGGTGGCGATTATCGAAAATCGGCGGTAGTTTCCGTATAGGTAAGTTTTGGAAAGGGGTCGGCAGGGTGGGTTTTACAATTTAAAAATAAATCTTTTGTAGCTGACTCTATCTGAAAAAAAAACACCCCCTTGCGTATAAAATGGGTTAAATCAGGTTCATTGAACTTTCCCCCTTTTTTGTTCATTGCGATCAAACTAATTAATTCTGTAATTTTTAAAGTTGCAAAAGAAATGATTGGACAACCAAAAAATTTTCAGTGGAGACGATTTTTCAATGTCTATCATTTCGGCGTAAATTTCAGTGATTTTTTCAGGATTTCATCAAACTTTCAAATTGTTTTATTACAATTGTTATTACGATTATTTTTTTTAATGGCAGGACATATTTTTATAAAAGGCTAGTATAGTTGTATAGTCGCCCAAATATTCCATCGTTATAAAGTTTATATAATATCCTTGACGCCTGAAAAGGATCCACAATAATATTGTTGTTTGTTGGGAGAAGGATCTTAATATTTTGTAAGTTTTAAGGATCAAATTCGCTTGTACAGAAATAGATCAATACTACTCTGTATCTGTGTATGTGTGTGTGTGTTGTGTACTATCGGTTTTGGTCATTATGGGTATATACCACCACTACCACCACCACCACCACCATCAAAAGCGTCCCCTATCTTTCTACCCTTATAATGTAGATGGGGCGACATAATACCGGTGGAAAACTCGATTTTTTTCACTTTAAAATTGTTAATAATTAGAGCTTTATGATTTCTTATAATTTTTTTGGTGTGTTTGAAATTGGCGCTTTATCGTAGAGCTTTCTGTGTTTGGTTTAAAATGCTTTCGCCATCTCCCACCCGATTACCACCAATCTGATGCGTCTTTCCAAACAATTCCATAGACGATGGTGGCGCACCAAGGTTGAAAGTTTTCAGTGTTGGTGAGCAGCGGACATGATAACTTCTCCCCTGCTCGGACTCTGTTGGCTGCCTCATCATAATCATCATCATCATCATCACCATAATCATCAACAACAACAACAACATTATAGTAATCAACATCCAAATCTAGCCACCGATAGTAGTGTTAGTGTACATAATAATAAATTTTTTGGACGTTTAGTGTGGAATCAGCAGTGTTTTTTAACAATTGGACAAGGACAATCTGTGGCTCCGTATGTCGGATTTTGGAATAGTGTTGCTATTTTTCAACATAATTCAACACACCCTCTTAATATGGAAACAAGGTAACATTTGTAATAGCAGAAAGCTCTACTTTGAAAAAAAAAGAAACACCCCAATAACGATCGAATTTAGTACTCTATCTCTCATGGCTATTATTTTGTTAGTTCCGTTGTTTTAAGGTTTCACAAGTAATTTAAACCATTAGTTTTTGGAAAGTCAAGGTTTTGCAGGAGGTAGCAGAAATTTCAACCATTTTGTGCCGAAATAATAACAAGCGAAAAACACCCACCCATTGTGTCATGTTACTCTACCATTTAGGTACTGAAATTTATGGGTTATTGGATTATTAGTAAATAAAAGGGGCAGCTTTAGGGTGGTTTTAGAAATGTAAACTATAAGACTAGAGACGGTAGAAAAAAATTGTATAAGGCAGGAACATATGAGGAGGAGACAAAAGAAATTGCTTCTTTTGTTAGTGTCTTTTTTGTTGTTGTTTTGTTGTCTTCCCAGGGTCGCGACTTTCACATATTTTACAATATACACACATCAATAAAATAAAAAAAAACTATTTTCCTGTCCTAATTTTAGCAATATTTCAGGATTTGATTAATGTTCATCATTTATCAATAAGAGTGAAATTTCCAATTTCGATCTAATCAAAATTGTACTTCCACGACAGTTAATTGTGGATAAATTTGCTTTGCAAATTACAGCCGAGTTTCTTTGTGTTGCTTCAACTGTCTGGCAGCAGTAGCAGTAATAGTAGAGAGATGAAGGCAAGGCCCCCCATTCAATCTTAACAACGCACACACACATATACTATGCACAGCAGGAAAAAAAAGCGTATTGAATGACGTCGGGACTAAAAACATATCCACAATTCCAGATTCGAATACTACCTATCTCACTTCAATACATTATAAAAGTTGTTTGTTGTTGTTGTTGGGCATTATCTTTGAAGTTTTTGTTCTGTCGCGACTTGGCTCGTTCGCCTTGCAATTCAGTTTCCTTTTGTTTTTCTAGCTATTAGCGAAAAAAAAACAATTATAATTGTTAATCAAAATATCTCTATTTTGAAATATTGTAGAGGGGACGATATCAAAAAAAAATCCCAACTGATGACTGGACATGACTGGAGTCGGGGTGTTTTTTTTTTATATTCAACCTCCATGTGGACATGAAATAAAAGCTCTTCCCCTAAGCGAATTTATCGTTGGATGAACGTGCAATTCATATCGGTTATGATGTTACGTACGATAATTTTTGACGACATTTTACGCCATAATTATTGAGAGAATTTAGGTCATTTTTGGCAAATTTTAAAATGTGATTTTATCGTAAAAATTGATCGTAAAGCGTCTGCTCGATTGTATCGATCGATTCGGATATTTGGTAAAAATTCTTTTTCTAAGTATAGTTATACTACTACAACAACAGGAACACACCTGGCTTTTGGGTTTTTGTGAGAATTTCGTCCAATTTCTTTCACATAACAGTAACAATACGAAATCAGATGGGTTTTTGAGGGGATGTTGGTTGTGGTGTTTATATAGAAAATGTCGTAAGTGGCACAAAGATAGAGGGAGAGAAACAAGTGAAAAATGTCTGAAAATACGGAATTGGTCGATTGATAAATGTTTTTTCCTGCTGCAACACAAATATTAGTGTTTAATTGTTAAGAATTCAATTAAACTATTCAGAAAACAAATTTACTAACAAATTTAGGATGTTGTTTTGGGATAGCTTAGTAGTTTTGTAAAACAGCTGCATCCCATCTTGTTGCAACGCTGAAAACTAAATTTATCCGACATTTTGTTTTGGTTTGTTTGGCCGTGTGTGTGTGTGTGTGTATGCGTCTGTACACAATATAATGTCGGCAAATATTTCACTAAAAAGTCACAAATCGGGAGTCCGATCCTTATTTATTATTCAATAATTTTTTTTCGGTTGTTAGGCTGGAAATATTATTTATATTTGATTTTGAAACGCTTAACATCTGTCGTCAGTTGTCTGTTGGATTTTACCCTTTTAGAATTAATTTTTTACGGACATATGGCTACAGTCTTTTTGTTGTTGTTGTCGTCGTTGTTGGTATTATTGTTGATAATAATTTATAATAAAATTTAGATTAGAGTTGAAAGTATGATTGTTCCTTATCAGTACAAATATTTGTCTGTAATATTGTCAAAATTCTCTCTCTCTTTTATCTCTAAATGAAAATAAACAGTTCAATCTTTTTGTTTCAAATGTGGAAAGAGAAACAGAATATCAAGGTTGGCATTGGGTTTTTGTTTGTTTAGTGATATTTGTGGGGGGTCTAGAAGCTCAACGGGGTCAAAGTATGTAAATTTAAAAGTCGTAACAATGCTGGTGGTAATCTGTTTTTCTTTAGTAAGGAAAAAATTAAAGATAACTCAAATTTGAAAATTTTATTATTTTGCAGGAATTATACTCGAAACTTAACACTGTAGGCAGGATTGCCAATGCATATTGTTGTTAGAAAATCGTTCTTTTAGACAATTTTACATTTCGTTTCATGGTAAATTTCCATGAGTCGCAGGAGAAGACAGCAGTGTGAATTTATAAATGTTTCTCTCAGATCTGCAAGATCACCTGTCTTCTTTCTTTATTTCATGTTCAACACGCCTCTACAAACCACGCCTTCAAACGGTTGAGATTATATAAAACAGTCTCTAACAATAGATCAAAACTAGCTGTGATTTTTCTTTATTTTGTATAATCAACGAACTGAGCAGCTAATAATGGATTTATAAAGAAGATGTTTTTGTAAAATTCCCTTAATCTTCAACAATTAGATCCAAATCTTGCCTTGCCTTCGATATTGTTTTCTGTAATGTGGCTGGTTTTTACTGTTCTTAGAGTTTTTACAGAGCCCTTTGATTTTACATTTTCTCATGAACTTTTAGCATTCTATTAGAAAATGTAAAGTGGAAGAATGTTGGCCTTTTTGTACTATTTTAAATTAAACCTAATTTTCTCTAGCAGAGGAACTGTGTAGCTAACTGTAGAATTATAGAAAACTGAACCCAAAATCTTGCCCTGTTGGAGATAGACGTTATTGAAAATGTATCGAATCCTTTAGAGACTATTAGTTCGGTAACTTGGCTTGTTTTACCTGTATGTAGGTAGCATCATTTAGACCATCCTTTAACCCTTTAAAGGTTACATTTTCCCATGAATTTCTATACATTTTGTTACAATTCATTGTCACTGATGTTATTTTGATTATTTGCAGTACTTGGAAGCTAACGGTTGAATTGTATGGTTATAAAAAGCAAACATTTACTATTCAAAGGGTTGTTTAAACTTATTTGAGTAATACAGGAACAGAGTAGCTATAGAATTTTTTTCCTGAATCATTGTTTTTGTTAATGTTAATGTCTTTTTGATAAACCGTCGTTTCATCTTAATCCTGTAAGTTCATGTTTTGTCATAAAGTTCTTCCCCCATTCTGCTACAAAACGACAAAAGATACAATATTGGGAAGGGTGTCTTTTTGTTCCTTTTTGGTTCATAGAAAGTTGTCTTGAATCCTAAAAAATATATGAAGAGCGATTTCTAGTAGTTGTACCCAAATTTTGCTTTGCTTGAAGAAATATGGTGGTTAGCACCATGCTTTAAGAGAATTATTGGAAATTGGATCGAAATCTTACTTTATTGAAGGTAGATATTATTGAGAATATTTCTAATTCTTTAGACACTGTTACTTTAGTATTTAAGAAGTAGGTTCCGTCTTTTAGACAACCCTTTAAGGTTGAGTTTTCCCATGAATTTCTATAAATTTTGCTCCAATTCATTGATGCTAGTGTCATTTTGATCACTGGTGGTGCTTGGAAGCTAACCGTTAGACTATAGCGTTATAAAAAAAACAACAAACATTCACCCTTCGAAGGATTGCTGAAACTTGTAGAAAACGTTCCTACAATCTCTATCAATAAATAAATAAAATACAATACAGTCTCTAAGCGTTACTATTTTCAAACATTATTCTTTGTTTTTGACTAGAAAAGGAGCCGTGTAGATAAATGTTTCGGAATCAGTGTTTTAAAACTGCCAGTTTGGTATTTCCGTAACACGCTTGTTTTACCTGCCTTCGAAAATATGTAGGTAGAAGGTCTGTATTAATGTCTTTTAGACAATCCGTCGTCTCTTCTCTAACCCTTTAAGTGTATGTTTTCCCATGAATTTCTCTATGCTAAGACCGGTTTTAGAATCCTGTATAAACGATTATTAAAAGTCGTTAGGCCCTTTTTTTATTTAACGGTTCTTCTATCATTATTATTATTATTATTATTATTATCTGCAATAAAAAGGTTGTTTAATATTTAAATTATAAATAATTAGATTTTTATTTATGATTTTCATTCAAATCGAGAATGTAACAATTTCGTTATAGGCCAAGGTGGATTGTTTGTTTTGTTGTTTGTTTTAAGGTTATAGAATTTCACAATTCCTGACAATTGTGAAAACGCACATAATTTACAGAAATCGTCTTCTCTCTTTCACTATAAACTTGAAAAATGTCGGTAGAGTAAAATTGGGTCATTCTATAAAGGATTTCTCTCCCTTATCGTGATATCGGTAAGAATAAGGTGCCTTCTGGGAGGCTTGGCAACAACCAAAACTCTCTACCACCACTATTGAAACCATTAGTATTCTTCAAGGGGTAGAAAATCAACTTCGTTACCACTTCTACTGACTAACCACCACGACGACGACGGCTAGACAACAACCACTATGGATTAAACTTGAAGAAGTAGAGGGGAAGTTAGTTTTGATACGGCTCCCTTGGTTTTATGTTGTAAAACAGAAAATAGTCGAGGGTTGTTGTTATTTGTTGTTTGTTGTTGATTAAGTTGAGTGAGTGTGTTTCTAAATTAATTATGGATTCAATAATGGATGATCAATCGTTATTGTCGGCATTTTTACAAGCCAAAAACGTATGGCAAATGTTGGATAATATGAATAGTGAACAAATTACCAATTTGTAAGTAACTCGAAGGTTAAAAATTTTAAAAATAGTTTTACAAATATATCCGTCAATGTTGAAATTTATTTAAAAAACAAAAAACAAAGACCAACAAATCAACCCTTATATGTAAATTGAACGATCGTATATCAGGCAAGTGTTTTTCGAATGACGTTTTAATAACATTTACGTGCATCCACGCCTATTTTCCTTATAATTTTGTTGGATTATAGGTAGGAGCATTTCATTGGAAATATCTATGATTCAGGTGGTTATTATCGATTTTTCTACTATTAAATTCCCCATTATTATCGGTAATAATTAATTTAAATATCAAAATCCGGTCGTCAAGTTGATGTTAATATAAATGAACAGAAAAATTTTGTCGTCTGGAATAGTTGAGGAAACGCCCGTATAAGGGTGGAGCTATTTTCCTGCTACCATCCAATTTCGTATGATTTCAACTATTATCCAGCCAAAAAATCGTTATATTTATTTTGTTTTATTTTATTTTTATTTACAAAGTCGTATATTTGAATATGGAAGAGACATCGGTCTTTGTTTAAAGTTATTTGTGTGTGGCAACGGCCTTCTTTCATTTCCTTTTTGCATTGTTTGCGTGCTTTCGACATATGTCAGTTAGTTGGATTAATTAAAAAATATACAACAACAAATTAACACATCTGTATATGAGTATAAAGGCTGAAATATTAAATGAATGACTCACTATCATCATTGATGATTTTTTTCTAAATTATGCGTAAATTATTTCTAAAACAATCAAATAATTACAAGGATTTTTCCATCCATCAATTAACACGATAGAATTTCATACCTTCACTTATTTCTAATAATTACCTGAATTTATCCCTATTAGCAATCTATAAATGGATATTTTTTTATCATTATAATGAAATTAGCTAGCAGCAGGTGTGTTTTTTTTTGCGTGTGTATTGCGACATTTCTTCCTGTATAAATCAATGATTGATGATTATTTTTGATGAACAATAAAAATTAATCAAATAACTAATTTTGTGTTAATAACAGGTTGATTTGATGAACGTTTTTTTTTTCAAGGTAGATTAATTGAAGAGGTCGAATTTGATTTACTTTCAAATTAATGTATTGTTGATTTACTTTAAAATTGTGAGGGAAAAATTAGTAGATTTCAAAAAAAAGTCGAAATAAAATGAAAACTTTCACTTAATACACACCGATGTGTAATAATGTTATGTAGGTGGCTTGTTTTCGAAATCGTTACTTTTCAAAGTCAACTGATAGAAATCGTTTCCTTTAGTTGATCAAGAATTAACAAGAAAAATGTGCACAGATCAAATATCCAATTCAGTCTGAAATATTGAAGCTGTTTGTTAGAGGTCGTTTCATGTGACTTTAACCGTGAGAAGGCGTGGCTTCTATTGTAGATAAGAGAGATAAAAAGAAGAGATTTCAGAAAGAGAAAGTTGCTTTTTTCTCCCACAAATCCCGGAGCTTTATCATGAAACGATCTTAAATTATTTAGTGTGAACTTTTTTGTCGCTTTACATAGCAAAGCAGCACACAGCTGAATTGATATAAAATAAGTTCTAAGTTGAGGCTTTACAATTCAAGATGAATTGGGCCTTAATCGGATGCGGGTTTCTATTTAAACTTCCTCAATAAGTGAAGTTTTTTTTTTGTAAGCTGCAATTTAGCTTTTTATTCAATGGCGGCTCAAGATCGGCTTTAATCGTAAGATTATCTATCCAACGTGTTATTAAGTATTATTGAATCGAAGGTTAACTTAAAGATGAACCGTGCCTAGAAATGTAAAAAAAAACTAAAATATTATTTTAGATCGGAATATCAATTTGCAATTTAATTTAAGTGATTCGTTAGCCAAATTAATTTACATCCCTAGTAGAAATGAAATCGACGCGCTGGCAAGGGCCTGGCTAGTTTGCCTAGATTGAAACCAGGCGCTAGCCAGTACACGGGAAAAAACTTTTAGATGTTATATGTCGTAGACCTGTAAAATGATCCTGTAGTAGCAACAGGAAAGTTCTGTAGCTGCCACAGGACCAACACTGCAACCACAACAAGTCTAGTCTTGTAGTACCAACAGGAAAGACCTGTAACTACAAGAGGACTAATCCTGTTGCTGCTACAGGATCATGTTACAGGCCTACGACATATAGCACCTATAGGTTTTTTTCCCGAGTACTGGCTAGCGCCTGGTTTCCATCTAGGTAAACTAGCCAGGCCCTTGCCAGCGTCTCGAGTTCATTTCTTCTAGGGATCTTCTGTAAGATCCTGATCTCAACTCAGTGGAACCGAATGCAATCAGATCTTCGATACGATTCGAGTAAAGTTGAGATTATTTAATTCCCAGGCAGGAATTTACAATAGGCCCACTCTTGGTCCAAGCTTGTGCCAAGACTTGTCATACTTGGCCCAGGCCTGGCACCCAGTCTTGGGCCAAGTATGACAACCGGGCTTGGACCACACCTGTTTAAACAAAAAAAGCCTAAAACTTAAGTTGTTTTTAATAGAAAATATTATTGATTGATTTTCTATTAAAATGATTTTAGTTTTGGTGAATATTTTTCTGTTTGCTTATTTTGATTGTGCATTGGCGTTGAAACTTGTCTAAGCCTTGGGCCAAGCTTGTACGCCAATGCTTGGCAACTAACAACGGGCCCAAGACTGGCCCTGTTGTAAGTATTGGAAGTTCCTACCTGGGTTAAGATTCGATTTCAGATGGAATAGCTATAATCGATATAATTTTTTTGATTTCATTGTCGAAGAAATAATTGAAGACATCTACGATTCCCCTCGTTAGTATCAATACGAATTTAATTCATTCGGTATGGCAGACAGTTTCTGCGAAATTGTTTAATTCAATCCAATTCAGATCGAAATTGCAATGGGAACTAACATTTGGAGTATTTCAAGTGAGTTTCGTGTCACATTTAAGTTAGAATCCAATAAGACGACGATATTCCTCATATTGTTTGACTGAATTATTGATGCCGACAGTTTCAGGATTTAATTAATAACGCATCAAATGAAAATGAAATTCTTTGTTCATTTAAATCATGAATTTACTTAACTCTATTAGCACTTTTATTTTATTTTAAGTATAAAGGAATTACAAGGGAGTAGTTCTTATTGTACTAACATGTAAGAAATATGCATAAATTTCCATTTTTATTAAAAAAAAAATCAAAGACAGAGGAAAACCCTTTTACATTACTAAATGATTCAATATTAGAATTCTTGGAAAGTGATGAAATGGCAATAAAACGTACACGCAGTTTCACGAATGTAACAATTTCAAATGAATTATAAAACGAGCTGACTTAAATCACGATCTCAACGTATACACATCTGGTCGCGAATTCGATTGATTTTTATTCTAGAAAAACAACAACAACATTTGAAGGTTAATTTAACATTATCCGAATCGGATAACTCGACTCCGTAATACTTTCGACTTGGTATCGCATTGATTACGTGTGAAATAAGTCGAAATCCAGTCGAAATTTCACTTGTGTCCTGGTGCTATATTCAACTGGGTCTCGCCTTGAGACCACTTGAATATTAATGGGCCATCATAAAATCTCAATTTGACTTTACTTGTCTACAATAAGGAAACGCTATCCAAAAGATCTCTTATTCTTTTGGTTTGCTGAAAAAGAATTACTGTTGAAATATTGGACAAAACGGAACGATTACAGACGAGTGATAGAAACAAAAAATTTATGAAAAAAGGGATTTAGAAAATATAGGCACAATTATTTGCAATTTGTAACGAATTTACTTAGAAAGTGTAGGACAAAAATGCAACCATTTACAATATACATCTTCAGGCAATCTTAAAATTTAAACGAAAACAAGAACTATACTATAGCACGGTGAAACCAAGTTAAATAAGAGTAGGCACATGCGAGAACCCAGTTGAAATCAAGACTTGTTTAACGAACTGGCTGAACTCAAACTAAGGCGAAACTAAGTTAAATAACAGCACCACCACGTGTTCAAAGAAACTTGTACCTTTCGACTTGGATAACTTATTTTAGTTTAATTCTATTGTGAATCTGCAACTTTTACCGCCTACCTCAAAAACTTGTCCACGATTGGTTGGTCGATATGTAGGAAACATTTAACATTGATTTTATTCAGTCTTTAATTTGCCTCTTAATTAAAAGTCGGCACGGCACGTTTTAATTACAATTCCATTCCATTTTCCAATTATATTTGTTTATTTTCACTTAGTCCCCTCACAGTTCCGTAATATTTTTTATTGATAGAAACGTAGAGACCTTAAATAATTATTGATTGGAAACATCGACAAAAACGTACGCATTTTATACCGGAAAAAAGGGGTAGTTTTAGATGTATTTCAAACATTTTACCAATCAAATTTGAATACTTTTTACGACATGAAACGATTTCAGTAAAAATTGCCGTTCTATTGATTTTTTTTTTGGCTGGAACGAATTTTCAGTGGACGTTATTTATTTTAGTGTGCGTTTATTTAGTGAATTTAGTTTATTATCTTATAGTATCGCTCTGATCGAATATGATTCGATTCAGTCCGATCCAATTCGATTCCCGATAAATTATTGATTTTGTTAGTTGAAAATTCTCACCAAAAAAAAACATCTAAATTAATCCTAGTTCTGTTAATTTTTAATCGCAGTATCGATTTTCACTTGATACCTTCACAATTTCGTCACGTTTTATTTATAGAAAGGTAAAAACAAGTGAAAAAGTTATTTCGTAGTAATCTAAAATATAAACAGATCGGAATTATTGATTAAAATCGAATTAGGTGTACACAAGTTACTTAAAATAATTTGTTTTGATCTAACAACGATCGAAGGTCATTATTATTATGATTATTATTATTAATTCAGATTCTCATGTGAATTATTAGGCTAACGTGATAAAAATTAAATCGGATCAGAACAACAAAAAAAGTAATTTGAATTTGGACAAAAAAAAAGCCTAAGCTTTAATGTTAATGATATTTATTTCCATTCTTAATTACACGGTGTGTTCTTCCTTAATCCCTTCACAATTTCGAAATGTTTTATTTTATAGAAAGGTCTAAATTATCGATTAAAATCAAAACAGATGTACATGAAAAGTATCGATTTCGACGATTTATTACAATAATTTTCAAAACACTGTCAGAGAAGGTTTTTTCCAAAATACGCTCGTTTTCCTCATCAACTACGATCAAATTTACGATTTGATTCAATCTTATTGAAGGTCGTATCATTAAGCTAGCTTTTACATCAGATCTAATTTTAATTCAATTTTTAATTGAAATATTTATTAAAAAAAAAGTCTAATTTAGAATCGTAGTTCTATTCTTTTTAAATCGCACTGATTGCTTCGACGTAATCTCTTTACATTTTCGAATTGTTTGATTTATAGAAAAGTAATGAAATAGGAACTGAAAACGATAGATTAAACGATTGTTTTAATTTTTAATTCGATATCTTTTCAAGTTTTAAAATTGCTTTCAATCGATTCTATCCGATCTGTTTTTCATTGGAATTTTACTCAATTGCTTCAGATCAAATTTAAATTAAGCCACAATTTCATTTAAGCAATTCTGTTTTATAGCACGATCTTTTTTTACACATTTTTGCTTGAACACGAATTGAAAATAATAACTCGCCTTACACGATTTAAAGATCGCCTCATCGTTCCCAGGTTACAAATAAAGCGATTTTTTACACAATTTTTGCTTACACAAATGCTTTGGAAATGTATCTATCATGTAAAAGAAGTTTGGCGTTTACAGAAGACTCCCTTGCATTATGCCTGAAATCGTCTTATACTTGAGCCAAGTTTCGTAGAAATCTCGTTTACATTTCTACTATTGGCTGTAAATTCGATATAAAGCACAATTTCAAGACCACTCTATTGTTAAGTTATTATTAGTTATCGATTATTTGAACTGAAACGTGAAGCTGAATACCGGAAGAAGGAAAAAAAAACGTATTGCTCTCCGTTCACATTATTCAGCTTTGCTAGGACGACGAAAATGTCGTTCGGTTGTTGCGGATCGTGTTTATGTGTGAAAACATGCATTTGGTCAAATATATCAGGCCTACAGAGAGGTCCGAGGATTAGATCCCAAAAAGCAGGAACTCAGCGGTGTTGCTATACTTCTAAAGCCGGGTCCAGACGAGAGCAATGATCACACACAAACAAGGTGAGCACACATAAATGCTCAAGTGTGGACGGTAACACGAACGCGAGCGCACACAAACAACCTGATCCGGCGGCTTAAGAAGGCGGTTAAGTGATTTTATTTTAATTTTAAAGAGTTTTATAGGGACCCCCTTTATAAAACGAAATATAGAACTTCAAAGTCACTTGGTTTCTCGTGAAGTTTGTACAAAAGATATGTTCACAATAAAGTTAGAGTAAATAGCATTAGAAATACGAAAGTAGGAATATAAAAATGAACGCATTGCAAAAAATTATAGCCAATAAAAGAACAAAGACAATCGAATCAAATTTGAGTGTTGAAAGAAAATGAACATTGGAATAAAACCGTTGCACGATAAAACTCCGTATAAAACAATAAAATAGCATTTAGGCAGCACAACTAACACTTGACAAAAAAATCTTATCTTGATTGATTGTTCAATGAGGAGATACTTGCATTTAAAAATAAGATTTATATTAGCGATCATGTCATTCATTTCGAGAAAATCGGGAAAATCTGAACCAGAACTGAGGAAAATTCGTACAAACAATAGAGGGGTGATTTTTGCTAAATATACTAAAACAATTACAGAGCTTTAACTATTTCAGGTTTTCCAAAATTTGATAGGATTGCAAGCTTGACATTGACAATTTTTTGAAGTGAAACTTCTTTACCCGCCCTTGGGAAGTACCTAAATATTTTTCAAAGCGTAACGAAAACGCAAGATGCCCCTCTAACAGACAGCTTAGAGGGAAGAGTAGAGCGTTGTCATAGCTTTCCCCCCTCTCTCTTTCTGTCAGTTCTGCCAACTGTGTAAAATAAACATTAGGGTATAAAGTTGGTGTCATTGATCGATGTACAGCGCCCTCTGGAACGAAACTAAAATTTCAAGGTTTACCGCGATTTATAATTTTTGTATTTATAATATTAATTAATGGCGTTAAATTATATATGAATATTTGTGTTGAGATAAGTTAAATGCAGAAAAAGACAATTGCAGAAAAAATCGATCCTTCAGGCAACGGCAAAAAGAAAATAAACCAATCAAAACAATGATCTTCATCTCTAACCTAAGAAGGTTCACTTCTAACGCGCAGCGTTCCAAGCACATTCAAGTTTTTCAATTCTCCCAACTTGTTTTGCTTAAATTAGTTTTATCCAATTCTAATGGAATAGGAGCAAAGATCCTCGAATCACTTAAAAAAAAACGTTTTTCCCCTGATTTGCTCGAAAACTTGTTACATTTTCTGGAAAATCATACATCAGAATTTTTCTTTAAAATAAAGAAATAGAATCAAATATCGCTCCAACTTATGTACCTACCTATAAAGATATTCCCATTTTTTTCACGGTTATTATATCTATAAATATAAGTCGGAGACATTAGCTTTAAACTGACACTACAATAGAACCGATACACGATAAAATTTTATATGAAACAGTAAAATGGACATAAAACACTTGTCAAAAATAACATCTTTAATTCGAGATCGTGCCAGTATTGGATTTGTCGTGAAAGTTGCCCGTTTTACTGTGTTAAGTATCGAACCCTTCACAATTTTTTGTCTGTTTAGAAAGGTAAAATCGATAGGAATTTCCTAGTAATCGAAAACTTGCAGGAACGCCTGAATTATCGATTGAAATCGTACCGAAAAAAATTGCTCAATTAGAGAGAAATAGAAAGTGAACGCGTTAATTTTGGTTTTTTTTAGAAAAAAAGCAACTCGACGCGAATTTATTTTTATCAAACTATTTAGCATTGAAACGTTATGAAAATAAAAATTTGACAATGACGATAATCATCGAGACGACACCTTCTATAGTTAACCTTTTTTTTTGCTGTGTAGTAGATATACGCTCTCCTCGGATTTATCATTATCATCATTATCAATGACCATCACTTTTTTTTGTTATCATGTTGTCCTGAGAACTAGTCACACTCCGTTTATGTTTTCCGTTTCACATTACAATTTAGATATAATTTCATTCGTTTGTTTGTCTATTTGTTAGTTCGTTGTGTGAATGTGACGCTAGCGCTAGATCCGTTCGTTGTTGTGTCTGTAAGCGGTTAGAATTAACGATACTCTACAAAAAAGAAAGCCAGTCAAACAATTTATTATAGGTATATATATAGAGAAAGAAAACGAATGAACGAAACTTGTTCTTTGTTTAGACTAGAAACGAATTAGTTGTGTTCTGTTGTGTTGTTACTGTTGTTGTTTCGTAAAAAAAGCGAGTCCGGGGGTCGATAGAAGACGACACGTGCTTCAACAATTATTTAAGATTAAATTTTAACAAATTTTGTGATTTATTTAAAATTGGCTGTGTAATCTAGTGACGTTATGTAAATCAGTTGTGGAAATTGAAACGGAATTGAAGAAAGTTTATATAAAATTATGGAAATTGCAAGGCGAAAGTAAGTCGTTGTTGTAATATCGAAAATCTTTCAGTTTTGGAAAAAAATACAAAACAAAAATCATTACAAAATTGAAAGTGTCTCTTATTAGAGTTGTCTGAAAACAACAATAGAGAAAGGCGAAATTGTATAAATAAATTAATGAAACAAAAATGAGTAGAAATCGTGTTCTTTTGCGAAATTTTACCAAAAATTTATGAAACGTCTCCCTTGAACGTTTCCCAATCGATTACATACAGGCTGTCGTCTGGTTTAGAAATGGCTAATGATTAATCGGAAAATGGGAGAAATTCACAGATTTTCTTTATAAATAAATTGTCAGGATTTTATGTAATACGAGCAGTAATCAGACACAACCCGTCTCACGCACAGTTTCCGCTAGAATTTTTTGTTTGATTTGCAAGAAGACATAATTTCTTTAAACGCAGTACCACAATTAGGGCCCTAAGGCCAATTATATCAAGCCCTTTAGAACGGGAGTGTGAAGCTTAAGTTTTATTCTAATGCTCAATCATTTCAATTGACTCCTAAAAATTGTACTTTTTTCAAGATTCATCCTGATTAATTTAAGAAGAATAATGTGCTACTTTTTCCAAGTTTGGAAACATTTTTTGCTGAAAGTGTTACGAATTTTCTTTTTCGATATTCGCGTCTATTTTCCAGCTTGCATAAATAATTTGAATTAGGGTGAATTGAAAAATTCTGCTCCAAATCGGGTCAAACATTGATTTTCGGAAAAACCTAATAAATTATTAACTTGGAGTCGTCCCTAATTAGTTTTTCTAAGAGAATTTTGCCTTCTTGATGTTTTTATTTTCATCCATTTTGTTGAATTAATTTGCTGTAGCTCCAAAAGTCCTAACACTACATTCTTTCTCTCGGAATGAGCACCGGAAAAAGAATGAACCACTTTCAAATTTCTAAGCCCTTGAGGTCTACAAGATTACAGAAGACTTGGGCGTCTACCTGTGATGAATAGAAACGCATTTCGCAGGCGAAAGTTTGCAATAAAGTTGAAATAAGACTGGTATGATTCCTGTCAAAAAATCATTTGTAACGGATTTCTTACGTCCAATATATCTTCAGCTGCAAGGCTTTGAGTCAGAGCTTGCTTGGTAATAAATGAGTCTTTTATTGTTTGCCAGTTTTCTTTACAACAGATTTGAATCTTTTATTTTTAAAATAAACCTTATGTAAAGTGAGAATAAAGTCGTCAAAGCTTAGGACCAAGCTTAAAGGGACCACTAATGTGACCGCTTAAAAAACTATGAGATTCGAGATTTTTTTTTAGTATTACTCTAAATGTTCTAAAATTTTGATGACATATTTGGGTATCATTAGTGTATACAAAAAAATTATATTTTCAGCAAATTATTAGACCTCTTCCTTTCGAATGAGACACTGTTGAGAAAAAAAGACTCACAGTTTGCTGCCAGTTGATAGTTGCATAACCACAACAAAAATTGAAAGAAAAACCATTAATATTAGTAGAAACGACATGATTATTTGAGAGGCACTGGCACTTACACTAACACTAGACGTGATTAATTATTAATTAACAAAAAAAATCACATTTTTTTTTTAAACGACTTAACACTTCAAAGACTAGAACGCAACAAGAACAAAGAAATCTAAAAAGGGTTTTAAGTAAGCGGGAAAATATTGAAAATGTCTTTTGTAAATGAAAATACGGTTACTCAAATGAAGAACCCAATACAGGGGAAGGGATTGGTACTAAGGGGCCAATTGGAAACTTCAGAAAAACTTCCAAAAGTGGCTTTAGAAAATTCTAGGTCCTAGCCAGAATTCAATTGCAGAGTAGCCACTCTCAAAATAAAGACAATTGTTTTTATCCTTAAATTTTGACTAAGAGAATTTTTTTAAAACTGAATCCCTTTTACAATCTACCAGGTCTGCAGACCTCTAAAAATAGCTTTTTCCAGATAAAATTATATCTCTCGTATTTAGCAGCAGTTTCAAAGACTTCTAAGGTAGTACCTCAATCTTATATTGAACAAATTCATCACAGTTAAGACTGTTCTATCATTTGTTTTTTCAATTATCCTTTCATACTCCTCTTTTAAGAAAATGTTACACGTCCAGAATAGGATCCACTAAAAAATGCCGCCCTATGCAACTGCCTGTTTTGTTGTAGTTTCGGGCCGGCCCTACTGGAGTAGTAGCCAAGACTTCGCACTAGGCATCCTTAGCTAACGTACTTTCCTAAGCGATGAGTAGCTGCTGCTCGTTCGAGGGCTGTAACTCAAAAATGCAAAAAAAAACGATTTTCTTCAAAGTATTACACTAGTACCCCCCGGCGCCGCCCTCTAAGGTAGTTACGAAATTTCAAGTAAGTCCGGAGTTATTCTGGCCCATATCGTTTGTCAACTGTGGAGAAGTTGGTTGAAGTATTTATTTAGTGTTTAGGCTTAGAACGAATCGCTTTCTAGATTCAGTATTTTGATAAATTACTTGACGCCCTACATAATTTACATTTTAATAGAATATTCAAAGAAATTAGTTACGGACCCTACGACTTTTTCTTATGTATTAATTTCACTATTGAAAAACATGAACCAAAATTCGTTAATTTCACAGTAAAAACTACTTCAATATTCGATTAATAAATAACCGGATATCCGTTAAAATAACGAATATATTAATAATAGAAATTTGTAATTTGTTATTCCGATTGAAATATACATTTCTATACCATCAAAATTTACAAGGAATCCTAATAAAAATTAAAATCGAATGACTAATTTTTGGACAATTGAATTAAATTGTTTAATCAATGACAGTAAAAAAAATGATTCATCCATTTACTATTTATATAAATTGAAATTATTATTTAAAGTTACACAAAAATAAGTGAAATTCTTCTGACTGAAAAAAAAACAGTGATAGAAAGCTCTGATTTTGTTGTTGTTGTTGTTGTTGTTACGCCATAATCCGTGTAGTAATCGTTTTTATTATTGACTAACTCGTAAAATCTTTTATTCTCTCCTTTTTCGTCAAACAATTGTTAATAATTTTTATTATTGTTGTAATAATCGTAATTATAAATTCTGTAGGTTTTTTTTTGAAAGTGAATGGTGTTCTTGAGATAGAGATGGATTCCCCGCATATAATATCCGATTAGATCATCGACAAGGTCAAGATCATGGTATTTTGTTGTTAGTTTATTGTTAACACGACAGAAAAACAAACAACAAAAAAATCTGTACATTTCCTTTGCGCAATTCTTTTCATCGTACACAACGTGTCTAGCATTTTTACGATCACAATTAACAATCTACAGGGTTATTTGAACTGCAAAACGAACTTTGTAGCTCATATCAAGGAGTAACTCCGAAATTCTCCTTGTTAGAGTGAACTGAATCTGGACTTATTTACGCCAGGCGCCCAGTATTGTTCGAATTAATTTTTGTTAATTTAGTATTAAGCTTGATTAATAACAGTAATGATGATGGCGCTTTCTCGTCGTCCCTTTTTATATAATAATGATAATGATAGAATTACTTAATGTTACGTGAAAGTGAAGCCAGGACAACATAATAGGCTTCATTGTTAATTTGTGTGTTGTGAAATCGCATCAATAGCGAACAAAACTCGCCCCCACTTCTTCGTCGGCCTATTGTTTTAATTTCTATATTTATCTTTTGTTATTTTTTTGCTAAATCTACAATCTCTCTATCGTTCTATCAATAAAAGCCCTTTAGAGTAGTAAAACAAAACAAAAAAAAACGGGATCAATATAATGAATGTTAGAAGTTAAAGAGTCAAAAGTTTTAACTACTTTTAACCAAAGACCCCTTCTGTGATGTTGTTGATAAACAAAAAAAAAATGTGGAAACTTTTTTCTGTGTTGTTCTACGAGGGGACGTTGTGCCACGTGGCATCCAATTTAGTAGATAGAAAGTTCACTGAACACATTTAATGGTCATTCGTTTTGATTCATTGTTGAAATTAATTGTTCATTCATATTTGCTGTCAGACAGGGTGATTTTTTAATGACTTCATTCTACCAATTTTTTTGTCCAATTGAGAAAAATACTCCTCAAATTTTTGATCTTCTTTGGAGAGCAAATAATCACATTCTCAATGCTATAATCTAGGCGTATTTCCTAGGGAGTTTGTCATCAGAATGGCCCTTTTTATTAAGACCTTTAAGAAACAAAATGTATGTAAAAAGAGCAGTGGCCTACTTGATCATTCTTATGACTAGTCGGCCTGTGTTTGTAATGCAAAATTGTTTGTAATGCAAATGTAGTGTTTTTGAAAATGACAATCACTTTCGAAACAGGTACTGCAAAACGGCAAAACGAAGAAAATAGGCCTTTTTTATCTTTGAAGTCTTTAACTGTATTCTAGTTTAATGCTTCGTTAAACTAAGCATTTTAGGTGTTGCTGATCGAAATTACTTCTTCTCCACCGTTGTCCAAGATTTTATATTTGTTTGGGATTTCCCCTTGAAGTTTTTTTAGATGCTCCATCAAATTTATCAACCAAAAAAAAACAGAGTCGCTCATTACATTTTGCCAATCAGTTGAGTGTAACCGAAGTTCAGAACATCGCCCTTCTGTGCACGTTTCTATGTTTGCTTACGCAGTGACAAAACCAAGTATTTTCTTTAATACTTACGCGATGCGTAGCGCAGTAAATTATAGCACAGATTCTGATTGTTGATCGTGTATTGAATATGGGAATCAAAAAAATTCCCCTAATCCTGCCCTGTACTTACTATTAATACAATTTCCAAGATTTCCTGTGATTCACCAATGTATTTTCATTATTTAATTATTTGTTACAGATACAAGTGCGGCTTCCGCCGCAACAACGTATTAAGAAACAGTGTGGTAGCCAACGGAGGCGGCGGCGGCGGTGGTGGTGGTGGCATTGGTGACGGAATTAGTACCACCACCGGTGGTGGAATTAATATCATCTGTAGCGCCAGTTTACTTGGTGGCGGTGGCGGTGGAGGAGGTGGAGGTGGAGGCGGCGGTGCCGTCGGCGGTGGTAGTGGTAGATTGTGCGAAGTGAGACGGGCGTATAAAGCGGCCGTGGTGCCGTGCAAGACGGGCCGTCGTCGGGCCCGGGGCATGAGCATGGGCCAGAAAGTGTCAGGAGTTAAGGCTGTTAATCGGGATGCAGCCGCACCCTATAAACCTGTCATTCCAAGAGAATTAGCACAGGTACTTGTTTTAAATTATTAATAGAAACACCATCTATTGATTATTTTCTAAAGATGTTTGAATATTTTATGCCATTTCTAATCGAATCACTCTTATCGTTTCGATTTTGATAAAAATTGTAGAGACTTTCAAAAAATTGTGATAATCGTTTGAGTTCTAGTCAAAATTGTTCTTAGTAATCTTGTTGTTAATGGCAAAGAAAATTCAAAGACGACGTCTATTAAAGAAATTACGTGTGCGAAGGGTAAAAATGGTTAATTTTTTTAGTTGAAATCGAAAAAATTGTATTGTTTCAATTTTTTATGTTTTTGTTTTGTTTGTTTTTTTTCTTCCAAAATTAGGATTTCCAACGGCCACCTCGATTGGATATGTTATTGGATATGCCAGCTGCTCTCAGGGAAACACAATTAAAACATAGTTGGAATCAAGATGATCGCTCTCTAAATATATTTGTTAAAGAAGATGATAAATTGACATTTCATCGACATCCTGTTGCACAAAGTACAGATTGTATACGTGGTAAAGTTGGTTTCACAAAAGGTATGCATTGTTGGGAAGTATGTTGGTCGACACGGCAACGTGGTACACATGCTGTTGTTGGTGTTGCAACAGCTGAAGCACCATTACATTCGGTCGGTTATCAAAGTCTTGTCGGTAGTACGGATACCTCATGGGGATGGGATTTAGGTAATACAATCAATGGTATTTATTAAAATTTTATTATTTCTATTGTAATTTAATTTAAAATTTCTTCGATTTTTCGACAATTTTTTTTTAGGTCGTAATAAATTATATCATGATTCAAAGAATTGTCCAGGTGTGACATATCCAGCTTTATTAAAACCAGATGAGACTTTTATTGTGCCCGATAAGTTTCTAGTTGTGTTAGATATGGATGAGGGGACACTTAGTTTTGTTGTTGATGGCCAGTATTTGGGTGTAGCATTTAGAGGATTGAAAGGGAAGAAATTGTATCCAATTGTTAGTGCTGTATGGGGCCATTGTGAAATCACCATGAAATATATTGGTGGGCTAGATCGTAAGTAATTCGTTTTTTCACACAAAAATATTGGCGCACTATAAAATAGGAAGTCACTGCTTGCAGTAAACATGGTAGGCATGCATATTTCTCATTTTCTTGAAGACTTGCTGCCAAACAAAATATTCTGCCAGGTTTACAGCTTTTAACGGAGGCCAAAATCTTGTTTGCAGTTTTGATTGTTTTTCTGAAAGATTGTAACAATTATGAGTGTTGTTGAGGCTTAAGAGGGATTATTACAAACCACTCTACATTTTATGCAACCAACAATACTACCTGGAGGTTGTTTCGCAATTCTAATTACGGACCCTTATTAAAAATTTCAAGAAATTTTCGTTTATTTCTCCTCTCGAATGCACAACATCTTTAAGTTTGTTCACTGTACGCTTTCTCTTTTGAATATATTTTAAGAAATAGCTCTATTTTTGTTTAAAGTATTGGACGTTGCCTATCTTTTAAAAATTCAAGATTTCCAAAGCTCTTAAGAAAAATTAAGAAATTGAAGCACCTGCACCTTTAATGTACTTTAAACTAAATTATTTGCCAATGAAAATCAACAGCATTAAAGGTGGTGCCATATCAAATATTTCAAAAATTCTGGGTCGACTAGAATGAATCTTAATTTTTCCTTTAAATACACCCGATTTTGTTTAATTTGAAAAACTGTATATAATTAAAGGGGACCTTTAAAGGAGCACCTGTTTGTTTCCTTGCAAACGTTTGTGTTTTCATGAGGATATCCTGTAAAAATGAAAAGATTCTGCAAGGTTCACATCTTTTAACGAAGACTAAAATTTTGTTTGTAGTTCTGTTTTCCTTCCCTTAAAGTGTCTGTAACAATTATGGGTGTTCTTAAGACACCCTTGGCACTTTAGGGATAACTGTTGGCGGCTCTACATTTTTATGCAACCAACAATACGTCCCTGGAGGTTTCTCAATTCTAAACTAAATTACAGACTTACTAAAAATTTCAAATAATTTTCGTTTATCCACTCTTTTAGAATTCGTAATACTTTTAAATTTATTGATTGTATGCCTTCTGTTTTGAGTGGTATTTTAAAAAGTGGCCTTTTCTTTTTGCTGGGAGAAGTCCTACAAGAGAGCCGTACACTGAGGCCTTCTGGCCCGTTGTGTGCACCTCCAATTTCCGGAGCCTTTACCACAGCTGTTCCGATCCTCTAATGAAGCTCAGTAGCCTGCCGTGTTCGGCTTTCCGAATGTCTCCTAGGTGTTGCTCTCTGAGGCCAGCCAATGCTTGACACCCACAAAGTAGGTGGTATGGAGTCTCTTCCTCTTCTAAATACGCCCTACATATCTCGTCATCGCTTAAGCCGAGCGTGTGTAGGTGTTGATTCATCGGACAGTGACCAGTGAGCAGTCTCACAATCATTCTGAGATTCTTTTTGCCAAGTCTCAGCAAATCTTTACTGTGCCTAGCGAGAGGCCCTTCGATGAAGATCCTAGACTAGCGCTATTTCTTCAGAGCCCTTTTCTGACAAGTTTTGGGGATGGGAAGAGCCGGCTCCGGCCCAAACAAGCCCGTGTCTGAGTGCTTCCAGGCCAAAGCGTTGGCCCTCTCGTTTCCCTGACAAGCCCTTTGTGCTTGTCGAATTGGAAGTTGCGTATCTTTTGAAAAAAATATCAAAAATTAAGCACTAACGGTGGTGCCATATCAAATGTTTCAAAACAAGTAGCAGTCTCCATTCTTCCTTCAAATGCGCCTGCTTTGTTTAATTTAAAAACAAAATGAATATATTTAATGTAGGCTTCAAGGGGACCTTTAAAGGAGCACCTGTTTGGTTCCTTGCAAACGTTTCTGCTTTTCATGAGGCCGCCCAACCAAATTAATAACATTCTGGAAGGCTCCAGCTTGTTCCAGTATTTCTCCTCACAGTCTCCTTTAATTTTAACGTCAAGGTTGGCACAACAGAGATGAATGTTCCTAAGAAGGTATCTTCAATGGGCCCTTATTCGTCGTTTTAGAGCAGTGAGGAATTGCGACAGTACGAAACGATTATAAGAGCCATTTCCAAAGACACTAGATTAGTGCCTGAAATAGTTCTTACAACCACCATTTCCAGTATTTTGACCAAAATTTAAAAAAAAGGGTGAATTTCGTCGCTGCGTTTTCAAATTTTAATCCTGCTGAAAACAATCTTATTTTATAGTGCATCGAGCTGTATTGTTGATCTGTATCTTTACTTTTTTTCTTTGTTGTTTTGTTAAAGCTGAACCATTGCCGCTGATGGACTTGTGTCGACGGGTTATACGACAACGTCTCGGCAAACAACAACTCGATGAAAAAGTGATGAATTTACAATTACCCCAAGCATTACAAACTTATTTATTATATAGAGACCGCAGATAATATAAATGATAGACGGTTTTTATTAGTGCAGTGCAACAAACACCACACAACAATAACAACAACAACAATAACAACCAACAATAATAACAACAACAGAAATAATGATAATAATAGTGTTGAACAGTGTTAAATTATCCAAATTTCCAAAACAACAAGATTTAACCAAAATTCAAGAGATTTAAAGAAAAATGGACAATTTTTTATACTTTTAAGACTTTGTTTTTGTTTTGCGTTTATGTAATTTTTTTTTATAGAAATATTGCTGTGATCGAATTTGTTTCATATTTTACAACAACCACAATAACAACAACAACAACAACAACAGAACAAGATCATAGCGCATTTTCTTGTTTTATTATTTAAGATTTCGATGAAACGGATGCAGCCTTCCTGATCTCTTGAGACAAGCTCCACGTGCTTGTTTTTTTTGTATCCTCGTTAAATTAATTTCGTTATTATTTTAGATAATTCAAATGGAAATCTATATAAAGTATATAATTATTGAGAAAAGAAAAACAATGCCATAAATATATGGTGTAAATAATAGTTGTAACTCAGTCTTCTAATTAAAACAAAACAAAAAAAATTCTTGGCACGGCTTCCTGATATAGCTTTACAAAAAAATAAATAAATTGATAGATTCGTGTTAATAATTGTACAATTCCAACAAATTAACAACGATTTTGGTTTTTTTTTTGTAGAGAAATCGAGCATTTCGTAATGCTCTAATTGCGAATTGTTGAATTGTACAAAACTACACCAATTATAATAATAATTACGATAAATGTAAGAGTTAGACTTATTTTTGTAAATATTTTAGTTAGTGCCAGTCTCTTTTTAATTATTAATAAAAATAATTTATGTGTAATTCTTTTGAACAAGAGCAATCGATTGCTGTCTGTTCGTTTTGCGATTAGTTTTCGATAAAAATAGACCTCATTTGTATTCTTCTCTGTTTTGAATTGATTCTCGAAGGAAATTGTCGAAACGATCTGGACCATAAAATGGTCGCGTTTTTTTGCTATAAAAATATTTCAACGAGTGTATGTATTTGTGGTATTGTGTTAGTTAGAATTGTTTAAGATTTTCTATTATACCAGGTGTTCATAGATTTAATTTGGAAACAACAAACAGAATCTCGACAGTTTTTCTCTCAAAACAACAAAAAAAAACAAAACAAAACCAATTTCCGTTGTAGTCGAAGAATGCAATGCGTAGCGGTCTGGACCATTATTAACGAGTAGTTTTATTGTAATTTCTGTTTAATTTTGTTTTAATTACACTTTTGAGTTTCGCTGTGAATCGTCCAGGCCTATCATTTAAGTTAACTCGATGTATGATTATGATAATAATTAATAATAAGTAACAAAAAAAAAATATATGGCGATTTGTTTTGATCCCCACCTATTTGCGCTAAATTATTTAGTCTGCTAGATAGAAAAAGCCAACAGAGTAGAGGGTGGCCGTATTGATTTCCCGATATGACATCACAGAGGGTTGCTAAGGTGACTGTGGCGCCGGCGCTACACCGCCCCCGAAAATTGACCCCTGGGCGATCCATTGCAGCCACAGCACCCGGGCTGTCCCTTCTTCTTCTTCTTCTTCTACACCATTTGAGTTGATTGTAGTGAAATGTTGAAATTTGTTAATTAGTGTTTGAAGACTTTAAACAGAAATAATAATGGGTACAGTGTTGAGTTTTTCGCCCCGTGAACGTCGACCAGTGTACACGACCAGCAGTTCGACTGGTGATTTTACATTGAACAATTTCTCTTATGAACAATTGAATAATGTGAAGAATCGCCAAGAGATAACAACAACACAAACAACCACTACGACGAAAACAAACAATAATACGATAACGAATTCGAATAATCACAATTTGAATTGCAGTAATAATATTAATAATAACGATAATGCCAAAATAATATCGGAGAAGAATGCTTTAGAGAAGAATTTGAAGAAGCATTCGTTGTTTATAAACGCATTATCGTGGAAGCGATTCTCGACAACAAACAATAACAAAAAGAAATTGGATAATAAAAACAAGAACGTCACAGTTTATAGACAACCATTAGTCGACAATATTCATACGGTCGTTGATAAGAATAAAAATATCCAACAACAACAACAACAGCAACAAAACAAACAGAGCTCGTATTATTCGAATTCGAAGAGTACATCGGCGCTCGCCCTCGACATTGTGCGTGTCAATAATGCCAACAACAACACAAACCACCACATCAATTGCGATAAATTAACAAATAAACCGCTATTATTACAACAAAACACAAACAATCAAGTAGTACCGATCAATAATAGTACCACAACAACAGCACCCAAGAAGACTGTCATCCAAGCTTCCACCTCTGAATTACTGAAATGTTTAGGAATGTATTTGCATGCCAAATGTTATAAATTACGTGATTTTCAAGCGGGCGATGCCGTCATGTGGCTGCGAACAGTCGACCGGAGTCTCTTACTACAAGGGTGGCAGGTAATATTAAAAGAAAATCGTAGTAGGCAGATAGAGAGAGAGGGTGGATTTCTTAATTAAATTATACGGGAAAATATCACAACAAACACGTCATCATCAAGCGTTAAGGTCAGGGTTATCGGTATTGTTTATAATTTAAAAAATTGTTGTTGCACAAAAAATTGTTGATATTTTTCGCGAGTCAGACGGCGCCGTATTCCACCATCGATCCTCGAAAATCGCCAAACAAGTTGAGCATAACGTTGTATAGAATTGGACGATTGTAGACACGAGGCATCAATAGGGGTGGCTCTATTCCGCTCTCTTTCTCTCTCGAGTAGATTTACTAGAGGGTGTTGTTTTAATCCCCTCTAATTCTAATAATAAATCTGTACGATTGAAAATTGGCGGATGCGCCGGATTTAATGCTTGTTTCTTTTTTTTGTTTGTTTGTTTGCATTACCAACAGGACGTGGCTTTCATCAATCCAGCCAACGTTGTTTTCGTCTACATGCTCGTCCGCGATCTGGTCGAAGAGGAGATCGAATGCGAACAAGACCTGCAAGCCGTCGTCCTCACCTGTCTGTACCTATCCTACTCGTATATGGGCAATGAGATCTCGTATCCGTTGAAACCGTTCCTTGTCGAGGACTCCAAAGAGAAATTCTGGGACCGTTGTTTGGATATCGTGAATCGATTGTCGTCGAATATGTTGCGAATCAACGCCGAACCCGGCTATTTCACCGAGATCTTCACCGAATTGAAGGCGTGCGGTATCGGTAATATGTGCAATAGTACCAGTAATAATAGTATGGCCTGCCAGACGACGATGGTACCGCCGCCGCCGCCCTGCAAAACCGGCACGATGGCAGCTTGACGGCAAGAGATGACGCTAGTTAAATTAACATTGGCCGAGATGCCCACCGTTCCATGTCAAGTTTGAATTTGGTAACTTCTCTCGACACAAAGAAAAAAAAAACAGTTGGATGAATTGGCGAAATTGTGTTCATATTTTGTTCGTTGTTGTTTTTTTTTTTGATCATATTAGGGGCGAAAATCCTTGAAATTGCGTGCGGAAGTTTCGTGTTTTCGTTGTTGGTTGTTGTCGTGTTACACTCATTTCATCCGTCTGATGAAACGGTAAACGAGTGAATTTTTGTAAATATAATTTTCCGTCTACGGCACGCATTATTATTGCTTCACTTGAGCAATTGTTTCGTTTTTTTTTTGTTCTCGTAATAATTTAGATGAAATTTGATCGGGTCGGGAGCGCGTGCAATCTACTACTACTAAGATAAAAAATAATTAATAATTTTAAGGAGCGGTACAATTGCGCCGTCTTTTCTTAGAGAGTAAGTCTTAGCAAAATACCGAAATTACCCAATGAAAAAACGTATTTACCGTTGTTGGTTGCAACGTAACAATTGTAGATGCGAATCGATCGTAATCCGTGGAACTTGTTCGAATTACGATCGAGTCCCAATGGAAAATCCGATTTATTTTCAAGAGGAAAAAAAAACAAAACAACTACTAACCGATTTAGATATTAACGTAATTTACAAGAAATTTTCTTACAACAACAAAAAACCAAATTTATAGGAGGCGGTCTTGAGTTTCACTCCAAAAAGAATTCTACGTTAACGTGTTAAAAACAGCATCTATGCAAAAAGATGATTTGATTGTGTTTCTACAAGTTTGGTGTTGTTCTGTTGTTTGTTTGTTGGTTTGCTTGTTTAACATGGGAAAAAAAACTATTTTTATAACTTGAGATTGGATCTCTCACAGATACGAGTTGAAGCTCGTACATCTAATCTTCAAATTACACGGTAGAACGTGTTAATCGCGACATAAGATCGTGTCGACCACAACCACCGTCTACATTGAGGATTAGATGTTGGATGATTATATAAAAGTGATATAACTATTTATAATTGATTAATCCGTTTATGTTCTTGTTTCTATTTTTCTTTGTCGTTTTCTAATTATTAATGATTTTCTAGGTATGTTGTGAGTAATTGATATATTATTGTCAAGTGCAGTTGGAAGGTTATATCGTTGGATAAATAAATGTAGAAAATTATTAAGTAATATTGTTTTTGATTTTTACGGAGATCCAAATTTTGGGAAGCAGTGGAGTTAGATTGTACTATAATCTGGATTTCCAGCATTAAAATAGTGACTTCAGCATAATTAGATTCACTTTATTGTTGGTTGATATCGACAAGGTGCCGTGGGCAGTTTTTGGCCATAAAATTGGACAAAAGCTGAAACATTCCTGTTGAGCTGCGTCCCAAAGTTTTTGGAAGTCTGTTTCGCACAGAACGTATTTAAAAAGCTTTTATTCCCCACCCTGAAGGGCTCCACAAAGTCTAAAACAGTTTATTATTTTGCTCCTTATCTCTAGATTTTCATCAAAAAAAAGGGTCATGCTTAAGTAATTCATCCATATGGAGTGGAAATTGTTGTTATAAATGTAGAAATTAACTTTTAGTAGAATAGGTATAAACACGGCCACCTCTCGTCTCGCACTTCACTACACTGATTGTTTGAGAATAAAATACAATTTTAAAGAAAGGTGTTGAAGAATTGTATAAACGCAGGCCCGGCGCTAGGGTAAAAATACGGTCGCCTGCAAAACTGACATAGATTATTTTTTTTATTAAATTTAATCTTGAAAGCTCACTTTTGCGCCCTCCAAACAAAGGCGCCCGCCTGCAGTGCATCCCTTGCAGGCCCCTTATCTCCGGCCCTGTATAAATCTATCTTCGATGCGTTATGACAAATCAAAAAAAGCTTATATTTGTGGCGATTTCAATCTCATCCTGTACTCTAAAAAAAAACAGATTGGAGAAGAAAATCCCTACCATCTCCAATTAGCCTAACATTTTTTCCGTTCGTAGACTCAAAATGAAAACGGCATTTTCATATTTTCAAGTTACTAGTTTTCCTTTTTTTTTAATTCGATAAACGACAAAGTCCATAATGCAACTAACACAATTAGTTAACATGGGGTAAACACCCTGATAAGGGGATTTCTAATAAGAAAAGCAGTGAATTCTCCCTATTTGAACTCTTTTCTAGAACGTTTCACTTAATAGTTATGAAAATCAATAAGTAAATTGCAAAGATTGGCAACTTCAGAACTCGCTGATGAACTAAAAATCCCGCGCTTAAATAAAATTTTGAGGCTTCAGTGGATTTTAGATCGAATTCAGGAATTAATCGATGTATTTGTGTTTTGGCTAGGCTCTGGCACTTTACCACTCACTGACTAGTCAGTCAGTCAGTCGACTGACTGATTCATCACGATATCTCCGAAACTATCCGTTCGATAGACTTTAAATTTGGCACATATATTCCTTTGGTGCTCTACACGCTCAATAAGAAATAATTTTTGAAAATTCGCCTCCTAACGGGATTAAAAAGGGCATTAAAGTTTCAATACCTTGAAAACAGCTGACATCCACCTGTCAATTAATTGCGACGTTGTCATGTGTATTTTTTGTATTATACATACCGAAATGAAATACCTAACAGGCAACAACACATTATGTGGCGTACTTATAATCTATGCGAACAAAGTCGTAGGTACAACTAGTTCTCTATTAGGAGACATCATTGAAATTTTCCAAATGCGGTCAAACGTTCAAAAAGTAAATAAAAGTAAAGCAACATTTTCTTCTTAGGGTGTGTTCATGTCGGAGATGTCTCACGCAATGTAGCGTAGTAAAGCATTGTTCGCTATGGACACCCCCTTTATAAAACATAGTTTTGTTTTGGTATCTAAATACTTATTAGACAACAACAGAGCTGCTAAAGTAGCAATTGCAAAATGTAAATTTTATCTTAAGACTGATTGTGAGATGCAAATCTCCCTAGCTGGGAAAACAAACATATTATCGATCTTTTATGCAACTTCAATTTCTGTTTTAATTAAAGTTTGCCTAAAGCGAAAGAAATTGGCCAGATCTTCTGCTAGCATTATTTTGCACAAACAAAAAATTCCAGATGGTTCGCAAAATTCAAGCTTCTTGGTAATGTCCCATCTTTTCCTTCCAGCGAATTGTTTTCCGATTATTAACGATTTTCTGGATATGTCGCAAGTCATCATTGACAAAAAAAAACGCTGCTGCTAATTATCTTTTTTAATGAATCAATAACCCATTTATAAACAATAATAAAATCTCTACAATTTTGATTCAGTTAACCAATTGAATGTTTGTGGCTTCCTATCAGCAGATGGACTAATGATAACGTTGATTATTGTAGGACCATCTGTCACTTTTAGGCTTTCCTCGATTGCAGCCTGCAATTGCGGTATTGTGCGACACAGGTAGCCTTTACGATCAAACATTGTCATCATATTTTCGTATTTGGTTGTTGCAAAAAGCGACGTAGGCGGTAACCTGCGATTTAAAAAAAATTTTGTACAATAAAATATAGTTTACTTTTAATGATACTAGTTTTGGGTAAATGAAGGCTCCACGAGATTCAAAAAGACAATCTTCCCCATAAGAATGCCTCCCCAATTGCGAAGGCACCTTCTATGTGTAACAATACACCTTTTTCTAAATTTTAGGGAGGCTCAGGTTGTAAGGTTTTTGAGACGCCAATGTTTGGAAAGGTCTTCTTGTATTCTACACCTGGGAAAGGTCAGTTTAGCTCCTTCTAGCCAAAATAGTGGCGAAATTTGAATGCCTAGCAAAAAGTCTTGGTGCAACTTACATGCGGGTCAACTCATCACCCTTCTCGACTTCCTTGTAAACATCCTCCGGCAACCCTCGATAAATACCGGAATTATTAACAATGACAATGATGATTGGTAATTTGTAGCGCACCATAGTCTCCAATTCCATGCCAGAGAAACCGAACGCTGAATCGCCTTCAACGCAAACAACCCGTTTTGTTGGTTGATAATGACGACAGTAGAGCGCAGCAGCTATAGCATAACCCAAACCGACACCCATTGTACCAAACGTGCCAGCATCTAAACGATGTCGTGGTAAGCAATTCGGTAACATCGACCTTCCAATATCCATAGTGTTAGCACCTTCACTAATTATTATCGGATTATCCGGCAACAATTGATTCAAGTGGTGGAAAACGGTGTAATAATTCAACGGTTCCGAAGTATCAGCTATCATAGTTTCGACTTGTTTGCGATTATTAGCGATTTTCTCTTTCAAATCCTTCCACCAAGCTTTGTTGGTATCGAAATAGAATTGTTTCATTCTAAGCAATTGGCTTAATTGCTGGATAGCCGGTTTGATATCGCTCTGGATTGCTACAGTTGACTGGACGCTGTTGTGGAGTTCTTCAGCGTTCAGATCGATCTGGATGATTTTGACATTTGGACTGTAGCGTGGCGATCGGCCGAAATGCAACATCCAATTCAAACGTGCCCCAATCAACACTATAACATCGGCTTTTTGTAAAGCCATCGATCTGGCTGGTGCTATCGATTTATCTGAAGTATCCGGCACCACACCTTTGCCCATCGGTGTTGGTAAAAATGGTAGATTTGTTGAATCAATCAACAAATTCACTTCGTATTCAGCACGCGAATAAGCAGCACCTTTACCGATGATAACCAATGGTCGTTCAGCTTTTACCAACACTTCAGCCGCATCAACGATACATTTCGGATCCGGATAGACTATCGGAATGTCAGCAACTACATATTGTTCCGGAATTTTATCCACAGTTATCGTCGCTTGTAGTAAATTTCCGGGGAAATCCAAATAACTAACACCAGGTCGGCCGTATTTGGCTAAACGTACAGCTTTCTCCACATGCTGTGGTATCAATGATAGACTTGGTGGCCGAGCTGCATATTTACAATAGGGCCGAGCCAATTCGACTTGATTACACTCTTGGAAACCACCGAGACCTTCATGGTCTTGGGGTGCTGATCCACCGATCACTATCAATGGCCAACAATTCACCTGAGCATTTGCCATACCGGCACAGACGTGCAGAAAACCCGGACCGGACACGACAAGTACTCCACCAGGTGTGCCAGTTATATAGCCGATAGCTTGAGCTGCATAACATGCCGCTTGTTCATTACGCATTCCGATATAGTGGATGCCGGCTTGTTGTAGCGCCATACTTAATTCGATTACAGGGAAACCGCAAATTCCAAATACATACTCGACGCCCTAACGATATCCAAACAGAAAAAAAAAACAATTATTTGCCGCTACAATTTAAATCAATCTTAATAGTTATAGGTGAAACCAATAGATGGCGAGCTCATGATTGGAAAGCGCCATCTATTATTAGTTGCCAGCAATTAAAATAATAATCAATGACTCGACAATTACAGGTTATGTTTGGATTTTTTTGTTTTTTTTTGCAACATCAAAGCACTCTGCATTTCTTACCTGTTTTTTTAATGCTTGTGCCACAATGGCGTTACCATCAATTTCTTCCATTTTCGCTACGTTTTTTGTTTTCTAATTTTAAGACAAAAACAACTTCGTCCCCCTTCTTGTGATTATTTACTGTCGTTGTCAATCGTTGTTTACGTTAAATAAGTGTCAGATAGGAAATTATACACTAGTTGAACTTTAGATTGTGACAGTGTTTCTCAACCTTTTATCCTATTTTTTTTCTGATAACGCCAGAACAACCGAGATAGGTATACGGCACTGTATTCTACACTACAAAAAGGATCTTATATTACAAGGTCCTTCTGAACCAAGGGGCCCTTTACAAGTAACAGTAAACCCACGAACTCTCCAAAAATGTTTGGCCGTACCTTCCAGTTTGATAAGACCAAAAGACGGCTTCACTGAATAAAGTTTAAAATTCCGTGCTTGTGAAAATATATTTTTGCAAAACGCCTAAGTACGATAAGTACTTTTAGAAGCCCTGTTCTGAAGGGCTATCGATTCCTCAATCTTTAGCTCTCACGATCAGTGTATGGTAGAAGGTCGATAGCCAAGGAGCTAGTGTCTTATAAGTCAATAGGGAATTGAGCAAGGATACCGGAAGACAAAATTGTTTTAAATGCTACCAATAGGTATTCTTAATGACACAGCAAAGTACACAAAGTGCGGAGCTATGGTACGCCGCTGTGCAACTTATTACCGCCCCAATTATGGGTATGGGGTACTCTTCTAAGAAAAATTGAATGTAATAGCGCTATGGAGAGGGAAAATAGTGTTAGCGCTTTGTGCGAGTGCATAAAAAGAAAAGCTTGGCCCACTTAGGCTCAGTTCGAGGGCTCTTTTGTAGGAGCTTGTGTAATGGATTTTTGGATGTTGCATAAACAAGAGCAAAAATTATAAGGTTCTTCTGGACCAGAGGTTCTCAACTTTTCTTGTTTTACGATCCTTTTACAAGCAACAATAATTCGATGATCACTCCACGTCTAGTTTCTCTGATAAGCCCAAAAGACGGCTTCACTGAACAAAACTTAAAATACCGCGCTTTTAAAAAACCATCTTTACAGACCCTTTAAGTACGATAAGTAAGTTTAGAAGCCCTGTTCTAAAGGGCTACCGATTTCTTAACCTCTAGCTCACACGATCAGTGTACGATAGAATGTCAATAGCTACTCTCTTATAAGCCACTAGGGAATAGAGCAAGCATATCTGAAGACAAAATTATTTTTACTTAATATCTACAGCCAATCAAGCTTAGTACAGCTGAATATATACCCGAAAACAACAACTTTCTGCTATTACAATTTTGAAAACTCACTTCCCGCCTGTCAAAGAGTATTGCTTTTCATTGAAATAAAGATGTAAGGCAACAGTAGGTGTCCAAAAAGAAACCTTAGACATTTCCTTATAGAGACTTCTCTTTGTAGGACTTTCTGCTAAGTTAGAACCCGACCAAGGCTAAATTGCGCCTAGGGCAAACAAGAGTTCCATGCACCTTTTTTGATATCTATTAGTGCCCGAGGCAGATGGTCTCGTGCCCCCCCCTTGGATAAATCTAATTTAAAAAAATTGTCACAAGTTCAGTTTCAAGTACATTTTGATTTTTCCCTTTTTGCGCTAGTGGTACTCAAACTGTGGTACTTGTAAGGATAGTTTTACTCTAAATGTGTTGTTCATTCGCGTTATTTCTATCTAACTGAGTATTTTGGATTGCCTATACACCTCCGAGAGTCAGACTTTGGAAAACTATAGTTCGTTTCATGTAATCACCCGTACCAAGGCGTGACTTGTGGAGCGTTTTATTAAGGAAGAGAGAGTTTCTTCTTTTCCCAGAATTTCTTACGAAATGCACTATACACGTAAAACATATTTAATACGCATTTTCTACATAAACTTCATACTTTATAGTAAGCCATAGCCTCCATATTTGTACCCATTAAAATGGTAGTTAGTGACGTCACAGCCTCAGACGCTAGCTTGATTGGATATAACGCGATCTTACTACCGAAACGATGACGTTCAAGGTTACTCAGTTGAGGCTCTAACGCATAAATATAGACAATAATTAGACTACTTTACTTTAGGCATTTCTGGAATTATTACAATTTTGATTCGGTTAAAAAGTAGAAATTCTGTGGTTTTCTATCAGCCTGCGGATTGATAATCACATTGATAACACTTGGAGCATCCGTAATTTTGAGACTCTCTTTGACTGCATCCTCCAATTCTGGAATCGTTTTGCATAGATAGCCGTTCCTATCGAACATATTCATCATTTTCTCGTATTTAGTTGAGGTGTAAAGAATCGATGGTGGTATCCTGAAAATGGTAAATTTTTCAGTGATTTCAGCTGAAAATTCTATAAATCTATTATCTCTTACACTTTGGTCAAATCACCACTTTCTTCAGTTTTCTTGTATTCTTCTTCAGTCAAGCCTTTATAAATTCCGGAATTATTGACGATGACAATGATGATTGGTAATTTGTAGCGCATCATAGTCTCCAGTTCCATGCCGGAAAAACCGAAAGCTGAATCGCCTTCAATGCAAATAACCCGTTTTTTCGGTTCATAATGACGACAATAGAGCGCAGCAGCTATAGCATAGCCCAAACCAACACCCATGGTACCGAAAGTACCAGCATCTAAACGGTGTCGTGGCAAACAACTGGGTATCATGGCCCGATTGATATCCATCGTGTTAGCACCTTCACTAACGATAATCGGATTTTCCGGCAACAATTTGTTCAAATGATGGAAAACTGTATAGTAATTCAGTGGTACCGAAGTATCGGCGACCATCGAATCGATGATGCTGCGATTCTCAGTGATTTTCTGTTGCAAATCCTTCCACCAAGCTTTTTGCGTGTCGAACGTAAAGTTCTTCATTTTGAGCACTTGCGTCAATTGATAGATAGCCGGTTTGATGTGGCTTTGTATCGCTACACTTAATTCGACGCTATTGTGCAGCTCCTCAGCATTGATATCGATTTGGATGAATTTGACGTTTTGGTGATAGCGTGGTGGCCGGCCGAAATGCAATATCCAATTCAAACGTGCCCCAACCAACAGGATAACATCAGCATTTTGTAACGCAAACGTTCTAGCCGGTGCCACGGATCTATCTGAAGTGTCCGGTACGACACCTTTACCCATTGGTGTCGGCAAAAACGGCAAGCCCGTCGATTCGATCAGTTGTTGCAGTTCGTATTCGGTACGCGAATAAGCGGCACCTTTGCCAATGATAATCAAAGGCCGTTCAGCTTTTTCGAGCAATTCGGCCGCTTCAAGGATCCGTGTCGGTTCCGGGAAGACGACCGGCACTTCAGGTACCAGATAATGACGCGGTATCTTATCTACAGTACTCTTGGCTTTAGCCAAATTCACCGGAATATCCAAATAACTAACACCAGGTCGACCGTATTTCGCCATACGTATCGCTTGTTCCAAATATTGTGGGATTAGTGACAGTGTTGGTGGTCGTGCCGAAAATTTACAATACGGCCGCGCCAATTCGACCTGTTTGCACTCTTGGAAACCGCCGAGACCTTCATGGTCTTGAGGTGTAGAGCCGGCTATCACTACCAACGGCCAACAGTTGATTTGGGCATTAATCATGCCACCCAAAGAGTAGGCGAATCCAGGACCGGCACCGATCACTAGAACGCCTGGTTTGTCGGTGAGATAACCCATCGCTTGAGCGGCATAACCGGCGGCCTGTTCGTTACGCATTCCGACGAAATGGATGCCGACATTTTGGAGGGCTGAGAAGAGGTCTTCGCTGGGATAACCGAGCACACCGAAACAATACTCGATGCCCTGGTGATAAGCAAAAAGTGTTCGTCACTTGCTTATTTTTGATATGCAAAATATTCTAAAAAATACCTGATCTTTTAGGGCTTGTGCTACGACTTGGAAGCCATCAACTTCTGCCATTTTTTTTGGGGGGGAATTGCAGGCGTACTATTGCAATAGAGGCTATCAAAACTTCTACTAAACATGTAGGAAGTCGTTATTTGGACTTTAATAATCGTAATTAAAATATAATTAAAAATTTTGCGATAAGATCAGATTTTTTTAGCAAAAAAGGAAGTATAATTGATAAGAGAGTTCAATTTTTGATAATTAACGGAAAATAAAAATATCTATTTTTTTTCTTGGTAAATCGTTATGTAAATATTTGGCTCTACTAATGATCAAGTTTCTTTATTACGTGACTAGTTTTTGTTATTGTAATTTTTATTATTTATTAGTCGGTATCCGGTTATTGCGTTCATAAAGTACACATTTATAAACAAATAAGTTTTGTTTACATTTTTCTAATTGATTGGCAATTATATTTCTACCACAAAATCTATTTTTAGTAATTCTTATAATTTTTCCAAGCACAGGGACATCCCCGATGAAGCCGAGTAGAAGTTGCTAATAAGTTACAATGAGTTTGGTATATTTCCAGGCTGTTCTTCAATTTTGCTAACAATTATAAGCAATGGAAACCTTTGGTCAGCTTTTTCCAGTACCAGCTCTTTGAGGAGGACCTTTATTAATCAATTTGGACACAACAATTGACTGAAGAAGACTTAAGAAGAATGATAAAGCCGAAGAAGAAAAGGCGCTGATTTTCCGGTGAGTTTGGGACATTTCTAGGCAGTTCTTCAACCTTTGGTCAGCTTGTTCCAACACTAGCACTTTGAGGACCAGCCTTGGGAAGCATTTTGAAGCAATTGATTGAAGAAGATTTAAGAAGAATGGTATAGTTGAAGAAAAAAAAGGCGCTGACTTACCGGTAGAGTTGCTAAAGAATCAGAAAATTTGGACAAATCAAATAAGTGCTTTATGCCACTTCTCGTTTTTGACGACGAAATATGCATTTCTATCTAGTATACTGTGGACTTTTTGATTTTGTCCGGCTCTTTCCTTCTCTAGCTAGCTCTTGGTGTAAATTCCCGTATGCCAAGTTTGGAGCGTGATCAAGAATTGCAACTAACCTTAGACCACACGGTTGGAACACACAAAGCATTAGGGCAAGACTTTTAAAATGGGAGTCGTCCGAAAAAGTCAATGGAAAGAATTGTCAAGTAATCCTTATCCTGGCCTTTTTCGCTAGGCTCTCAGAAATAGTTGACAAAAACGATTTGTTCAAAAATATATGACAAATTCGCGTGTTTTTTAAAATCATTTGTTTTTGTCTAGTTTGACATGACGTTTGAATTTTTTTTTGCACTGAAAAAATCATTGTTTAACCAGTAAGTTGAGGTGTTTTCTGCAAATATCGGCCATCCATTGAGAGTATTTTGTTCCAGTGAAAGTTCCAGTTCGCTTTTGGGTGGCTGTAATGTGCTTCTTCACGACCTATGTAAACTACATGCTTCGTGTGAATCTATCTGTTAGTATTATTGCAATGGTCGAACCAACAGGCGGTAAAGACCTCCATCCCGAATGCAATCCCGATTATAATTCAAGCACCACCAATAAAAACACAACAGATGTAATATTTTCCCAAGTTCAAACAACACGATTGTTTTGCTATTAAAATAGGAATGATTTTAGACCGGCCCACGGTACCCTTGGTCGCAAAACGTTCAAGGCTTACTACTCGGTGGTTATTTCTATGGTTATATCATCAGTAGTGCTGTTGCTGGTATTATTTGTGAACAATTAGGACCATGGAAGATTACTTTGATTACCACAGTTATACAGGGTGTTTTGACATCTTTGACACCGCAAGCGGCATCATTGCATTACGGTGTTGTTTTTGCCGTACGTTTCCTTCTTGGTTTGATGGGGGTAAATATGCTTGGCAAAATTGTATTGATTTGGGCTACTGTTTTTCCAAATTTTTAGGGCATAGGATATCCGGCAATACAAGTATTGATAGCTAAATGGTCACCACCGGCGGAAAAAAGTAAATTTATGAGTACCTTTATGGGCAACACGATTGGTACTTGTGTCACATGGCCGTTAGTTGGCCAAGTCACCGAATCCATTAATTGGGAATGGGGTTTCCATGTTCTTACCATCAAAACAGCCGTATATTGTGTGGCGTTCTTCTTTTTGGTAGCCGATTCACCGGATAAGCATTTTTTTATCAGTGAGGAAGAGAAGAATTTTATTGAAGAAAGCCAACAGGGTACAGTGTCAAAGAAAAAGGTTCCAATCTAAGAGAATTTTTTATAAAAAATAAAGTTTTATACACAAAACAAAAATTACAGGCATATCCACCGTATAAAGCACTACTATTATCATCACCATTTTGGGCGGCTGTAATTGCCCAATTTGGTAATCTATGGGGGTTATTCCTATTGATCACTGGTGCTCCAAAATTTCTAGTTGAAGTGATGGGTTTCAATTTGAAAAGTTCTGGAATACTGGCAGCCTTGCCGTACTTGGCGCGATTCTTTGGCGGCTTCTTCTTCGGCTGGATGGGCGATATGCTGTTGAAGAAGACCAGTTTGGAAAAGATGTCGGTTAGACGGATTGCCGCGGTTTTCTGTAGAATAGTCCCGTTTCGGGTGCACTTCAAATTCAAATCGATGCAAAATAATAAAGGAGCCTAGCAAAATAGTTTCCTAGCTTAGCAAAAGTTTGAATTTGAAGTGCAAAATCTAAGGTCATCTCTAATAGATTATTTTTGAATATTTAGCGCATCTTTTACCTGGTACTGCCATACTGCTTATACTGACAGCCGGCTGTAATTCCATTGTTGTTATTGCGTTAATGGTGATCTCTCTAGGTATGAATGGTTCTATTGTTATCTCCCATGTACAAAGTCCTCAAGATATGGCACCGAATTTCGCTGGTACCGTATACGGTTGGATGGGTTTTATCGGTGGTACTACCGGTTTTATTGTACCAGCAATCAATGGAGCACTCACCCAAAAACATGTAATTTCTTGCTTAATGATTCTTAAACGATTTATACTAAAACTAATTTCTAGACTGGTCTAGCTGAGTGGCATGAGATCTTCCTTATTGGCGGTGTTATCTATATAGTCTGTGGAATTTGGTATATGATATTTGGTAGAGCTACTGTGCAACCTTGGAATACGATCAAAGATGATGAGCCCTAATAAGAGTATTGTCGAATAATTTTAGTAATAAATTTGATGTGTGTTTTTGTCCAATTTGTCCGGAAGTTTTATTTATAGTTTTGATAAAAAAACATAGATAATTAGTGGAATAAATTTGCTCCAAAGTTCATCTCGACAGCATGACTAGAGAGAAATCCGAGTTTGATCTATTTAAGCAACGATAACAAAGCTTTATTGTATTTGTTCTGGCAGTCTGATGGATTTTTACGGATTATTTGGATCTTCCACTGCTACACAATACAAATAAATAGTAAAATCCCCAAATTTCTTATCTAAATCTAGATTGAGATGTGCCAACAATCGATGTTTGTGTACTTGAAAACGACCGAGGTTTGATCAGAAAATACAGGGGGAATTTGAGAGTTTGGCTTAACAAATCCATTATTACAATTTTTAGAGTATTTAGCTTATTCTTGGGCTATCGACGATGTAAGGTAAAGGTAGCCGTCGACACAAGAATCTCTCGTTTGTTTAGAGGAGACGATAGAGCCTTTTCTCTCATCGATACAAGACGAGAGAATCTTTCTTTCGTCGAGACAAGACGAGAGAGGCTGTATTCTCGTCTCGATGTGTGTCTCTCAGAAAGATTAAACAAAGTACAAGAACAAAGAGACGAGACGAGCATGCCTCTTATCTTGTTTCGACGAGAGAAACCGAGACTACATAGTGATTTCTCACAAAAATAATAAATGCATACATATACAGATAAACTAATGCAACTAGGTACATTAGTCGGAGTTTTTTATGTTTATTATTTAGACACTTCTAGGGATGTGACATTTTTAAAATAAACCGATTTATTAAGAGAAAAATTGCATTTCTTATACATAATAATAAAATTACCAGATTAATATTACCAATTCATTAATGCTAAAACTGATTAAAATGTGTAGATAGGTTGGCTATATTGGTTTAAACAAACCAACGTCGTGTATCTATTTTTTTTACTTTTAATAAAAAAAGAGTGTAATTAATAAAATCACTCTATTAAAAATCTAGAGAATCGATTATTAAAAATCGGTTATAAAAAAAAATAATCCATTATTTTTTCACATCCCTAGACACTTCTCTCTGGAGTCAAAGTTAATAGTTGCTATAAATATGTTTTGAATTTAATATAACTGACAAAGCAAGGTATATCAACAAACATGTGTTGTTTTTGTTGTACTCATTATGAGTTTTGAAAATTCTCTACATCTGGCTAGGTACATCTCATGCTGCAATGAGTTGAACAAGGACGGACTGTACTGTATCTTATTCTTTTCAAAGTTACAAACAATTTAATATTCCGTTGCTAGATAGTCATAACATTTAACTGGGGTGTATGGAATGAAAGAAAATTTTGCACACAATATATAATTTCTTAGAACTATTATCTGATAATTCGAAAATAAAGTAACTAGGCATCTGATTTTTCATTTCAATGTTCATTTATTACTTTTGTCTAGTTGGTAAAGAATTGTTTTCTTTTGTAATTTTTACAATTCCATAATTGGTATTTATGAATTTTTAGATAATTTACTTGTGTACGGATTTAATTCGTGATTCTATAAGTTGATTTTTTTAATAAATATTGATTCTGAAGAGTCTCATTATGAGTACGACAAAGACAATACATGTTTGTTGATATTGCTGTCTTAACAACAGTGGGCGTCTAACTAAATAATAAACATAAAAACTCCTCCTATTCGACCTACTCCGACCACACAATTGTTCTATTGCATGCCGTGAATAGGAGGAGACTTTCTCTAATGTACCTAGTTGCATTAGTTTACCTGTATATAATACTAATATACTGCGAGTTTTTACTGAAACCGGCCGAAATCGGAACGGTATAGCAATATCGGACTTCTCTATCCGAACAATTTCGTTATGCGCATACGCTTGCGTTTTTCTGTTCTACTATTGGTTGTTGGTCACATCAACGCCACCTTCATTCGATTTTTCATTATTTGAATTTATACGCATACGCAAAAGCGATTTGTGTTGATAAAGACCAAAGTACAAAAATATCATACTTTCTATCTCTCTTTTATTGTGACCTCTCCCTATATTGCATTTTAACATAAATCGCAATATATTAGTATTATATACAGGATCTCCAAAAAATATGGAAACAGCTTAATATTCATCTTCATTTGTTTTTGAGAATCAGGGCTAACTTGTTTTTTTTTAAAAGAGCACGGGGGGGTCAAATCTAACATTTCTGAAAAGAACATTTTTTTCTGAGTTCAGTGATGTTTATCTTGATTTGCAATAAAACGTAGAAAAAATTATGAATAAATGTCATAATCTTAAAATATTACTGATAGTATTCAAAAATATTATCAGCATGGAAAAAAATACGACTCGTGGCTGTTATTTTTGTGTCCTTTGACGTATTATACGCATTAAGAGACTTTTAAATGTGCAAACATATCTTTCATTCAACATTTTATTACCTTTATTATTTCATTGTCTTCTTGAGTTTTGGTAAACTTCTCTCTTTTCTGTAATATTTTGACACCATTGCTCACTAATGACTACTGATGGTGCCTTTTCTTTTTGAATCGACTGTTTAGGTTGTTTGACAAAGTAATGTTTAAAAGGACCTGGATCCCGTAGTACTTGCTACTAGTTTTGATCCATTTTCCAATACAAATTGCTCATGTAATGTAAAACGCTTAAGAGACCTTTCTTTTAAAGTATTCTTGCAAGTCACAGAACGATCCCTCAGAAGTTGTACTTTTGAAACACTTCATGGCTTACTTCAAGATGATGCCTCGTATATGCTTCATACCAGTGTCTACCAGAATCATCAGAGGATAAATTTCCTTTTTTTTATCTTTTGACTACCATCTGCACTCTATACAAAAGCTGATCCTTACTAGTTGAAGTTCCCACTGCCAATTTTCGTCTTCACGTTATATTCATCTGAGCGTACTCCGTTCTTTTTGGCTGATATACTGGTTCCTTTTCTTGCTGCGTTTATAGTCACATAAAAGACCTTATTTTCGTTAAGCGCCGACAAAAGTTCATGAGTGGTACAGACGTTCCAGAAGCTGCCCAAAGAGCGTTGAAAAGCACCACACTTACTGGATTAGAAAGATAAGATTGCACATGCTTCAGTCCAACATCTACCGGGGGGAAGATTTCAAAATCGTAAAGAACGCAGTTAACTGCTGCAGAAGCTGAATGTTCCACCAAAAAGTGCGTTCCTGAAGTGCATTCAAGCAGGTGATATCCAACAATAAATACAACGATTTCCATTATTTTCTGATTACTCCTCGTACTTGATGTGTCGACGACAATTTGTTTTCGGGCCAATAAAATTAATCATTGTTAAATAAATTTTATTACCTATTGTGCATTTCGTGTGGTTTAAACTCAAGGTAGATATCCCAAAAAAAATATGTTGAATCGTCTCGAAACATCTAAAGTGTTAGTTGAATGGAAATTTTGCACAATAATTGGCCCAGTCGAAGGAATTATCATGATGCGCACAAAAAGTTGCAAGCTGGCTAATTTTTCTCGGTGAGAGCTTCCACCTTCATTTTTTGGACTTTTCACTAAACAGGCTAAATCTGCAGTCGATTTCAGATCATTTTCTGGTAATTTTTACTGAGAATTCAAAATTTTTTTCGTCGAAACGTCTCGGGTTTTACCAATCAAGTTTTTGTCATTATCACGAATTGTGATAATTATAATAATTATAATGATGATGTCTTGACAACTAATTAGACTTGTAGATTTTTTGTAGCTATTTCGTATTTCATCGCAAAAAGTTGTAAAAAAACCCGTCAAAGCTTCAAGGTATCTTCTTATTTATGTGATTCCAACTCATAATCGACTAGAAAACAATAATTATAAATTCAAGATTTCTATAATTAGGCAAAGTGTTTATTTGTTTGGATGGAAATTTTCCAATTTTTGGCAACCAAATCCAAAAATTTACAGTTATCATCAGAAAAAACACGGAAGACCGGCAAAATATTCCAGTAACGGTATAGAAACGTTCCAGAATATTCGCCACTAACTTTCGCTTCATTCTCTAATAGTTCCAGCAATTACTCATTCAATCGACTGTAAATCGAGCAAAAGATAAACTTTTATTGGCTGTTAGCGGTCGTATATCAAAAATATATTAATAATACCGACAGATAATTGCACATCAAGCTAATAACTCTTCCAGTTCTAGGTAAAAATATTTAATAAATTAGAATTGTGCAGCTATTCAAAAGAAAAGCGTGATTTTAAACCAATCAGATCTGCTATAAAGTGCTGTGACAACTAAATGCGTCGCCGCGATTGGTTATACGGTAAGTTGCTTGATTACTAGATAATTGGTTAAATTTCCAAATTGTGACGCCATTTTCAACCAATCAAAAACGCTATAAAATAGTATTATAACTCTAACAATGCTTGTGACTGGTTGAGACCATAACAATCATGCAATCGTTCAAAATTACCGTGTGATTTTCAATCTATCAGATTCTTTGTGAGATAATTGAGCAGCACTACCAGCATCAATGATTGGCTGTTAAAATAACCTCTTATTTCTACCAATAAAATTAATTATAAAACGATTCTACAACTCTATCAACATCTGTGATTGGTTAAGACCGAAATGATTAAATTTTGCAGTCGTTCAAAATTTTTACGTGATTTTCGACCAATCAGATGCGCTCTTAGATGATTGGGCAATTCGTATTTTAATAATTGTTCGAATTTTGTACAAATATTGATTGAAATTGTGTAGTAGTAGTTCAAAAGAACCGCGCAATTTTGAACCAATCAGATCTATCGTAATATGATTCATCATCTCTACCAGTTTCTGCGATTGGTTGGTGCGTCAAGTTTGTGACTTAATTGCTAAATCATTGGTGGATGTTCCCAATCAACACTCCATTTTCAACCAATCACAGTCACTTACAAATCGACCAGTTTATGGCTTTAGATCTCAAAAATTAATTAATTTTTTTTTAAAATCTTGGTATTACTGAGAATTATTTTAAATTACCTACTGCTCAATTAAACCAATCAGATTCATTGTAAAGTTTTTGAGATTGGTTGGTACACCAACTTAAGGGCTAAATAATTGGTAAATTTTCCAAATTACCGCTTCATTTTCAACTGTTTTGAACCAATCACAATCACATATGATGGCGTTAGATCTCAAAAATTCATTAAAAATAATCTTCTTACATTTGGTATTCCTGAGATTGACATTATTTTAAATTCCCGCGTAATTTAACCAACCAGATACATTGTAAAGTGCAACTCCTCCGCTACTTGTAATTGGTTGATTGCAAACCAAACAGATCCGCGGTAACATGACCCGCCAATTCTACGAGTGTCCGTGACTGATTGGTACATAGAAAATTGGTGATTTCTCCAAATTATGGCGTCATTTTCAACCAATCAAAGTCATCATAAGACCATCTTGCAACTCTATCAATCTTTGTGATTGGTTGGGAGTCAAAATTTTATTTAAAACTCAAATCAGAGATTTTTTATCTTATCTCAAAAATTATTTAGATTAAGTTTTAAAGCAGTTACAATGGATTGTTTCATTTATACCAAAAAAAAAGCAATAAATAGCGGTGCGATAAGAATGTTAATTGTTATGTATTTGTCGCGAACTTATAACAGTAAAAAATAAATGAAATTAGCAAATTATTTTCATTGATCGACAGGTAGTGGTGGTATTTGTGAAATTTGCGACTTGTTCTCTTCATTTTGTCGATCGACTCGAAACGTTCCACAGCATTGTTGTTGATATTTACTGTGATAAAGCACTAATTGCTCAGTGATTAATTGTTTTTATTTGTTTCGATTTGATTGGAAAATAATTGGACGATTAGTAATTTGCCGAAACAAATTCCAATATAATTGGGCCGGAAATGGTATTTTAATTCGTTTTTTTCCCGTTTTTTTCTCGTCGATTTTTGTCAGAAAAATGTTGACACTGTGCCCAAACGGTAAGTACCTACTTGTTCTTCTCCAAAAATTTGACTAAATTCCCAAAATCTAGTGCCGAAGCGATTCGTGATCGCCATAATGATATTCTCGGCATGTTTCGTCAATTACATGCTAAGGGTGAATATGTCGATTAATCTGATCGCAATGGTGGAGCCGTCTGATGCCGATTCGAAGAGCCACGTCCCCGAATGTGTAGCAATGTCAACAAATGTCACACAGAACCAAGAACAATTAACATCATTACCTGATGTGAGTTGATGTTTGCTTTAGCACAACAACGATAATTGTTAAATACCGTTTGGTGTTTGGGGAATTCCAGCAAGGACCTCGATACGATTGGGACACCAAATTGCAAGGTCTGATATTGGGCTCCTACTTTTGGGGCTTCACCATCACTTGTATACCAGGTGGTTTGTTATCAGAGAAATTCGGGCCAACTCGTGTTGTATTGATTTCGAATTTGATCAGTGGCGCTCTAACGATCCTATCACCAGTGATGGCAACTTGGCATTATGCTGCCTTAATTACCTCACGATTTCTGATCGGATTAAGCGGGGTAAATCCCAATAATCACCACCTAACGAATAATTGCAAATATTTGTCGAAATTAGGGCGTAATCTATCCAAGTCTACATTGTTTGGTGTCGAAATGGGCACCACCGGAGGAGAAGGGCAAGTTTGTAGGCGCCCTCTTGGGCGGCACTCTAGGCACTGTGATCACTTGGCCGTTATTAGGTGCCATCATCGAGAACTGGGGATGGGCATGGTCGTTCTACATTAACGGATTAATAGTACTAGTTTGGTGTGTATTTTGGGTGACGTTCGTGGCCGATTCGCCCGAAAAACACCGCAGGATATCCACAGAAGAGAAGTTCTTTATACAGCAAAGTTTAGGGAGTGTCGTCAAAAAACACACAGTAAGTCGCAATTAAATTCTAAATAATTTGTAACATTTGTTGTAATCCAGGCGCTACCGCCGTACCATAAAATCGCCCTATCGGTACCATTTTGGGCGCTCGCTATCCTCCACTACGGTAACCTCTGGGGCTTATTCTTTCTAATGACAGCCGGTCCCAATTTCCTATCAACAGTGTTGGGTTTCAATTTGGGCCACACTGGCATTCTGGCAGCCATGCCACATTTGGCACGGTTGATTCTCGGCGTCATCTTCGGCACCATTGGGGATTTTATTCGAAAACGTCAACTATTATCGACGACAATTGTACGAAAGAGTTTTGTAGTTTTCTGTAATGCACCCAAAAAATTTTGCTAGCCTTTCGTAGTAATTTTGACAATTTTAGCCCACTTTATACCAGGAATACTATTGTTTATGATGACTCTAATCGGTTGTGATTATGCATGGTCGATTGTTTTGTTGACATTGTCGTTGGGCTCGAATGGAGCGTCGACATTGACGAATCTGCAAAATTCTCAAGATTTAGCACCGAATTTCGCTGGCAGTCTGTACGGCATCATCAACTGTATCGGCAGTACGACTGGATTTGTAACGCCTTTAATTGTTGGGCTACTAACAACAGAACATGTAAGGCTAACTGTAATAGCAGGGGCGGATTTAGCTTAAACTTTTCCAAAGGGAACCTGCTTGGGAAAAAAGAGTTTTGAGACCGCCAAAAGGCTACATCCGCCCCTGTATAATAATGGCAGTAATAATAATAATGGTGGTTGATTCACAGAACGGATTGGCGGAATGGCACACCATTTTCTGCATCGGCGGCTCGGTTTACATCGTCACCGGTATAATATTTTGCCTTTTCGGCAGTGCGGACGTGCAATCTTGGAATGAAATTGACGATAGTACCAAAGAAGGTATCGATAATCCCGCTTTTAGTACCAATACGAATAATAATAATAATAATAATAATAGTGATAATAATAGTGTAAAAAATATAGATGTAGAGAATACGAAATTTTAGTTCAAGTTTTGTTTTTTTAATAAAAATAAATAAAGTTTGTTATTTTGTATTTACTTTACGTGTACGAAAAACAATTATCCACATATAGCGTTAATAATTGTTTTTATAGAAAATAATACACGCTTAATGTCATAGTCAAGGTTGATTATTGTCCGGAAATGTACAGGTGCAAATCAAATACGGCAAACAGCACAGTAATCAGTGGAAGATTACTGAGCGTTTATGTAATACGAGACAAACTAGAAGAAAACTGCCCAACCTTGATAAATGTTTAATTATTGTTTGAATTTGTCATAATTAATCTAAGAAAAATGTTGGAAATGTACGTATATTTACTCTGATTTATACATTGTTAAGGGCATATGAATTTTTCGATTTAATTGGCCATGACTTTGATCGATGCTACGTGCAATTTGTTATTTTTTTTATCTAACAAATAGAAATTGTTGATAACGTTTAATAACCTTCGGTTTTTTATTTATTTATCTTTCAATTATTCAAGCTGCCGCAGATATTTGTTGATAGAGTATCGCGTGGTATGGTGCAATGGCCTTGAAGTTGTAAACTACACAAATCAGAAAGTCGACTGACGCCACTATCACTAACACTATCATAGGCACTTCACTACATCGAAAAATTTTTGATGGCTCTCATTTGGGATGATATAACAAAGGAGCCTTTTTATAATTATTCAACACCTTTTGCCATAATTGTATTAAGCTGTGTGCTAGTGCCAGTGTTTAAGTATAGATGGGCGGAGGGCGACATTTCCTTTAACTGAATTTCCCACAATTCAACTGCAAAAAAAAACAGATACAAGCAGCTCTCAGTTTGAGCACAGACAAGCTTTTCCGCAAGCTGTATTTGGTGCTGGTATGTGATTTTTTAGTTTCTCAGGAAAAAAAAACAGTAAGAACAGGTTTTTGCTTGCATTGATGTGGTTTTGAGGCAGTACTCATCAAAGCTATGTTGCGAAGGCACTTGAGTTTTTGCTTTATATAATCAATAGTTTCAAGGTCAGTCTACTATATCTAGCGCTAGACTATACCGATTACAGAATTAAACTATGTAAGAAGCGTATCATTATTGCTCAATTAACCTGAGGATTATTTGGGGAATTCCACTCAAGGTCGGCTAGAGAAATCAGTTGTTTTCAGAAATAGAAAGTTTGGAATACCCGAAACGTGCAGGATAATTAATTTATATTATGTATTCGATTAGAGTTTGCCAATATGTAGGGCAGCAAGTTTATTGATAGTTACGAATGCTGAACAAAATTTTAGAACAGTTTTGGAATAATTAGCGATCTAGAACAAGCACATGAAGATTGACGATATTTTAGAAAAGTTTGTTGGTCGAAAATTGAACTGAGCCTCTTGATCTGCACATGCACATGTGTGAGCGATTCAATCGACCAATTAAAGTAGAAATTGACTCCTTAGTCTAGTGTTTCTCAACTTTGGTTGACGACCCAAATCTTAATTTAGATCGTCCGGAATTGCAAAATCTTTCATTTGCAGGTGTGAAATCTCTACAGAGGAAATTCTATCAAATATAAATGTGTTTATTCTGTACAAATATGCTCTTGAATGAAATCGAGATACTTGTTAATCTTAATGAATACATTTGGATCGCCAGTAGCCCATGGCTGATGCCTATAAGAAACAACACCAACGACTTGTTGGTTTTGAACTAATGCTCCACCAAAAGCTTGACAAACTTCAGTACACAATAGCCTGCTGTTTTGATCGTTTCACTTTACCAGGTAGCTTTTCCTGACGCAGGCAAGATGAGAGCATCTAAGGTTTGCAAAATATTCCGAAAAGTACTAGCCAACAAACCCCTATCCTGTCACCACAGTCTGACCTGCCAGAGTGGGCCCAGCTTTTGGTCGGTTGGACGAATTCATTGAATTGCAACGGTGTTTCCAGTTTGATTGTGGAACTGTGAGTTATCGTTAAAATAATTAAAAATTACCTAAAAAATTACGTAAATAATTTACATATGAATTGGGGTTGATAATGAACTCTTGAGCATCGATTCTTTGAACTGCATTACCACATTCGCGAAAATCTACAGTTCTTGCTATGTTTCGAGCAGGATTATTAAAATTCTTGAAGACTTAGAAGAAATTAAAATGGAAAAAAATAGCAGCAAAAGTTGTTGCAACATGGTCAAAGAAAATTCTTTTGGTATTGAAATGAAATAGAAACGCTTCAACGATCTCCAAGCAATTTGCGATAAACAATTCCGTAAGTGAAGTGGCTCTTATCTTATGACCTACAATTAGTGAATTTGAAAAGTTAGCACTCTACATTTATATTGTCTTAGATCAAATCCGCGTTTGTATGAACTCATAGTTAAGAGCTGATAACGTAGAGTTTGAGCCTTCCCGCTGCTCTGCAGGAGCTGTCATTTTAGAAATTGAATTAGAGCTAACCCCGCTGTTGTATTTGATATCCCAACTATTTTAGAGAAACAAAAGACTTAGAAACAACAACACTTTTCGCCATAAAATCCTTCAATAGCTACACATTTAGTGCAATACTTCCCCAAAAATAAGCTGCCTTCCGAAAATGTTTTTGGCTGTCCTTCAGAATTTCTTCAATTTAAGCAAGAAGCAACTAAGTCAAAGCTGTAAGAGGAGGTGCTGTATTTCAGAGAACTGCTAATGTAAATGTCTTCAAAATTTTGTATGCTGCCATATCTTCTAAGCGATTTTTTTGTTCGCCAAAAAGTGCGAGGATGTGAGGCATTGTCTCTGAAATCTTCAACTTACTAAATAGTTGTTACCAAAATGATTGCGATACAAATGACCTTGATAGTGCTCGATTCTGTCCATCTTTAGAGCTCTAGAATTTTGAGCCTGAACGTTATAATCTCGAATTTGCGGGAATACCCTTTTGTCTTCATTGCAATCTCTTTTCTTGTCTCTCTCGCATCTTCAATACCTTCACCCGTCTATCCTGTCTTTGAACATAAAAAAATGACGCCTGGGACTCCCTCCACCCTCACCGAAATTCCTAAGAGACGAACTCTATCGAAAATAAACTCTGTGGACTGTTGCCAAATTTAATCCAAATTCACTAGATTTATTGCCTTTAATTTTGGATTTGATGCTTTAACGATAATAAAGCACTTAAAACGTAAAAGACTGTTTCTAATGTTGTTTTGTCACTGATTCTTTGTTGTGTGAAAATTGGAGCATTGATTGCTCAACAAAATTTCGAGTTGCTTTTGGGATTTTCATATGGCAACGCTGCGCCATCTCTTGCAACGACACTATTTTAAATTACAACTTTTAGAAAGTAGGACTTTGGGAATAAACAATAAAAGGGCCAGCAATACAGGTAAACAGATTTGTTGTTGTTATTGTTGGCTTTCCTGGAAATTGCAAAATGTCGAAGCGCAAATCGACCATTCTGTTGTAAATCGAACCAAAAACACGTGCAAAAATTGTGCATTTTTCTGCAATTATTGGTGTTTTATATCTAATTGATAAGAACCCAATTCTTGATGGGTCCTAATAAGAGGTAAGTCCAATGGTCTCTGTAGAATTTTTTGCTAATTATTGAGATTAGGCGTCGTTTAAGGGCCCGCCAGAAACGATTAATCAACATGCGAAATGAATCGGGTGAAATCCCGCTGCATGCTGCCGTTCGCCGAGGCACCACAAAGGAGATTTTAAAGTTAATAAAAAAAGGCGCCGATCCGAATTTAGAATGTGATGGCTTCTATCCACTGCATTTGGCTATATACGACCGAAATTGCGAGATTGTGCGTTTACTGTTGGAAAACGGTGCAGATGCGGCCGCCACCAATCGCTACGGTAGAAGCGCGTTAATAATCGCCATACTAAAGGAAAAATTGGAAGTTGTAGAATTACTGCTACAATACGGAGCTCCGGTCTATCAGGAGGACGTTTGGACTGGCTTTCGTTTCAATTGCGACGATCGTATTTGTCGCGTCATCACGCGTAGATATTTACAAACCAATAAGCATATCCACTTTCAAGTGATCTTAAAGGCAATGTTGAATAGATACTCCGGTCTGTGCGAGTTGTTGCAGAAAGTCAAACGGATCATGTGGAATCAAGCATCTATCGAGTTTATGGTCAAGAATATAGCCAGGTTCAGTCTATTGCAATGGTTGAATTTATCCAGATTTAAAAAATTAATTCAATCTATCACAGAACAGGATCTAATCGGTCATTTGATATACAGTTGCTCCTATTACGAACGAAATCCCGATTATTACGACATCCTCGACTTATTTGCCAACCATCCGAGATTCAGACGTTTATTCAAGGAGCGACCATTCGAACGTCCGCTGATTTCTACTCTTATCTTCCACGGTGTATTCACAACAATTGATAGTGTCGCTACAATTAAAATTGCCCGATTATTAGTGAAACGCGGTGTGCCAATCGCATCTGTGGATGCTGATATTGTCAAGTCGATGTACGGTAATTGTGAGCTCTACCGATATCTGCGAGATCGTCTTGAAAACTTGGAATTTTTGTCCGAACGCTCCACCGATCTCTACAAACGTTTCAAATTGCCAGCACTATTCATTTGTGATATCACGAAAACTGTTGAGCAATTGGTGAAAATCCGTAATCCGTGTCCATTTCAAATGCAAATACTGCTAGAGTACACGGTTTTGCCGAAATTGACGGAATATTTGCGACAGACGAATTTGCGGCGAATCAATCGCATATTGGACGAATTACCAAAAGTGCCGAGTTTATTGGAATACGCAAGGAATACCAGTCGCAATTATCTTACCAAACGGTTTAGGGTTGATGGTAGTGATGATTATCGTCGGATTATTCAACGATTACCGTTGCCGAAACATTTAAAATTAGTGTTGTTGTTTGAGAGAGGAATTTATAAGATAAATAGACGTCCAAAGAACCAAATGTGTCTCACCGGAGGTGATGCCCATACATATACTGCATAGTTGAGTTATTTTGATAACTTGTAATGTGGGAAATTTAATAAATTTATCATTAAAAATTGCTGCTTTTATTGTGGCGTTGTTCAAATTTTTTGTCGATCTGGCAGACAGTGTTGCCAAATAGTCAAATATAGTGTGTTCACGGACCAAAGGGTTACTAAATTTCGGTTGGTACACTTGAATCTAATGATATTTCTGGTGATTTCTTAGTTTACGCATGTCATTTTCCTATTATCCTGGGGTTTTACGAACTTTGTTTATCGGCAATATACCTAATTCATTTGAAAATAAAGTACTGGTCGTGCGTTTTAGACAGATAGATTCGCAGTTCAGTAGCGTAACGTAGGAGATGTTAGTCAGTAAAAGATAGATAAATAAATAAAACTCTTGCTATCCTAAAACGCCCGACCAGTATGTGCAATATGTAGGCATTTCTTATGCCGCGGTTATACGATTATTTTGCCTTTAATAATAAAGGTTCAATCCGTTGAGTAATGGGAGCCAGGCAGGCCCAAGCATCTTTTCCAATTATCCACCAAAGGCTTTTCTAGTAGGTATTTTGTTCCCTTTTTGGACTTATAATAGTTAAAATACTCGCAACAAAGTGCTACATATAAAATCAAGTAGGTATAAATGCTACTGAAAAATGCTACAGCAGGTAGTTCTTTGCTTTGCTATGGCTTCGATTATTTGCGCTACGTCTTTTGTTGTTCAAAATTCCAAAAGAGCAATAATTTTTGTGAAATTTAGAAAATCGTTGTAATTAAACGTCATAAAAGATTTCGTATTAAAACAATTCAAAACAGTTAAAAAATCGACTTTTTCGTATGAGGCATCGCTGATAAAAAAGAAACAGACTCACAGTTTGGTTCCATTTGATAACTGCATAAACAAAAATATAAAGAAAAACTATTAGCACCATATAAAAACTCAATTTATTTGAAAATTCTTCATTGGACATTACCAGTGCCGTGGAAACAGTTTCTCTAGATCAACAGCAAATGGGGGAATTCAGATGGAAAATAAGAACCTCATTAGAAAATAGAAAACAAAACCAAATCAAAATGAACCTCACCAGAGAGGAGAAAGAAGCCCTGAAAGAACTGAGGAAGGACAATAGTATCAAAATTCTTCCAGAAGACAAGGGGAATGTCACTGTCATCATGGACAGCACCATATACAATAGTAAAATACAGGAAGTTCTGGATAAAGGTAAATATAAACTCCTTCCTAAAGATCCCACCAAATGAATTGAATTAAAGGTTTATAAAGTTCTCACTAATTGTAAGCATAAGACCGCAATTCCAGACAACATAAGAAGAAAGTTAACACCATACTTTAGCAAACCACCACACCTATACAGCGTACCAAAAATACACAAAAACAACGTTCCCCTTCGTCCTGTTACCAGTTCCTGGGGATCAGCCACACAAGCGAACTGTCAAAATTCCTACTCCCCATCATTCAGCCGCTACTAGGGAAATCTGACACATTCATCAAGGACAATTTCTACGCTCAGGTTGATGGCCTTCCTATGGGATCTTCCCTCTCCCCAGTAGTTGCAAAACAGCTACATGGAGTGGTTCCACAGCAGGCGCGTTCTCACATCACCAATTAAACCAAAATTGTGGCTAAGATATGTTGACGACATTTTCCTTATATGGGAATGTAGCAACGACCAACCAAAGGAATTCTTACAACATGTTAACAGCATTAGACCCACCATCAGATTCACCATGGAATTGGAGGAGAACAAAACCAATTACCGTTCCTAGATGTCATGGTTCAACATCAAAAATGGGTCTATTCACACAAGCGTGTATAGGAAGCGTACACACACCGGACTGTACCTGAACACGGAGTCATCCTCAGCCTATACCACCGAGTATTGTTAATATGTAGCGATACTAACAGCCTAACTAAGGAGGTCGCCAACATAAAATTAGACTTGAAACAGACTGGATACACTGAGAAAACAGTCGAGTTCATGATCAATAGACAGAGAAAAACAACACTTCAACATGAAGAGGATAACAAAAAACAATTTCGGATGATAAATCCCTACGTTAGGGGTGTAGATACCAGAAAAAAATCGACGAATCTCCGCTAAATACAACATTCCAACGGTGTTTAAAACTGAGAATACCATTAGGAGTCTACTGACCAAGACAAAACCTAAGGTACAAAACACCAAAGGCGATATCTACATGGTAGCATGCGAATGTGGCGAACTATAGGTATATCGGAGAAACGAAACGACCGTTAGACGTCAGAATTAAAGAACATAAAGCATACACGGCAAGAGGTGAAACAACAAAATCAGGAATAGCGGAACATGTCTGGCAGAACCAACACAACATCCACTCGACAGAAGCAGCAATGATACACAAGGAAGAGGAGAGGCCGCAATGATCAAAAACAACCGAAAAAAAGTCGTAAAGTGCGGTGATGTTTAATGACCATCCCCGTATATATAGTTTAGTATATAAGCCCTTGTGTTAAGAAGACCTATATCAGTTAGTGTTTGATAATGGTAGCAGATATTGAGCAATCGAAACGTTACACGAATTATAAAAAAATAAAGATAATGGAAGTCCAACAGTGTTTAATTGAAGAACCAACATTATCTAAAACCTTTAAGCAAATCTTCATGGGACTGACACTTACACTAACACTAGCACTAGACGCAACTAATTATTAATTAACAAAAAAATCATAATTTTCCAAAACAACATTAATACTTGAAAGTCTGAATAACGAACAAATGTAAAAAGGATGTTAAGTAAGTATCCTTTGTTCAGTTCTTATTAAGAACGTACCTATATACATGATGGATCTAACCTTCACGGTAACAAAAAAATATTGAAAATGTGATGAAGCAGAGTTGCAAAAAGTGTATTACTTTTTCAAATGCATTGCAGAGTCATTACTCATTACTATTGTAATGAGTAACGAATTTATTTTACATTACTCATTACTTTGTAATGAATTTAATTTACATTACTCATGTAATGAGTAATGATTTTTTGATACATTACACATTTTCAATTTGTAATGTATATTTTGAAAACTTCCATTACATTTTATATGTTAATGAGTAATGTAAGTTTTTAAATATATAATTTAATTATTAATAAATATATTTAATTAATAAAAACTAATAAAAAAAAGAGGGGGTTTGGTTTTTTGCAAATATCTTGGAAAACTATTAAAAATATCCGGAATTTGAAAAAAGATCCTTAAAGAGCAGGAACTTTGCAAAAAAAAGTCTTACCTGCCGGTACTCTATCATCAATATTTATAATTTTATTTACAGGTGAAAATAGCACTAGAAACGGGTGATGTAACTTTCGCGCGCTCATACTGATTCGGACTCTTTAACAATAAAAATTATTTTAACCCATTAAATATCATTATTAATAAATTTAAAAAATTGCATATCTTTTGGATACTAGAATAAACAAAAATCCATTGAGAAAAAATTTTTCCCCCCATATTGTTATTAGATGTACTTTTGTTAATTAATTTTTATAGGAATCAAAATAGGACAAAGATAATAAACAAAATATAATAATAAACAAATTGAGCTTTTAATCGAAGCTCTAACTCTATTATTTACTCCAGAGATATTAGATTGTTGGACGTTTTTTGTTTTTTTTTTTGCGATTTATTAGTTGTCAGAATTGAAAAGTTTAAAAGACCCATTCGCTCCAACTTGAAATCATTTTTATTCGTTTAATGTGTAATGTACCACATTACACATTTCTTCTTTAATGAGTAATGTATTTTGCTACATTACTCATTAACTGTGTAATGAGTAATGTATTTTTTACATTACACATTTAAAAAAAGTAATGAATATTGCATTATTTTTTACATTAAGATTTTTGCAACTCTGAGATGAAGGAATTAGAGCTAAGGGGGCAATTGGAAATATCTTCCGAAATAAATTTTAGTGATTCCCCGAAAATAGCATAGTTTGGCAACACTGCACACATTTGTGTACTTATAAATTTAAATTTCCCTAAATTAAAAGAAAAGACCCTAAAGTAAAACAAAAATCCCTAAATTACCACCGAGAAAAAGCCCGCGGACCATTTTACGAGTGCCCGCCGCAATATTATGTGTAATGAAATAATTTTTTTTTGTAAACTATGTGTAGTATTAATAATATCCAACTATTAATTAGCCTTTTTCCTCTGAAGATTTAAAAAAGATCCGCTAGATGGCGCACTAGTGACGGGGGTACAAATATTTTGAATTTTCTATTGACAACAACGTTAAACGGGCTTTATTAAAATGGAATTAACGGAAGATGATGTACCTGGGGCGAAATTAAAATTTGCAAAAGTGCAAGACCATGTTGTAGCTTACCCTTGTCAGGCAATAAAAATGTCCTAGTTGAAAGGTTAGTTGTTGATAATGTGTCTTATATATCATCGTGTTGTTAAAAATTTTTCTATTTTATGTACATTTTTTTCATGCTTTTTTTAAAATTAAGAATTGAGGAATGTATTGCGAATGATAATGATAAAAAATTTTTTATCGGAATCGATGGTGGTAAATGTTTAGAAGATAAAAAGCAACGCATGAACTTACTTAATCCAAATTTATCAAGTTTGGAAGCCTGCACTTTTCCTGCTTCAAACTGGGCAAATTTCCCATCCCAGGCTATTCCTCGTTCTTTTTGTTATGCTATTATGTATAATTACGTCACTACTGGTCCTACTGATACTTTAGATACTGATACTTTATCTGATGATGATGAACACCTTCTTATTTGTGGAAACTCAAAAGCGCTTCAAAGAGGAAGACAATACTGTTTGAGTGATTTTGTTTTGAACATGGAATATAATGTTAAATCTGCTTTTCGCGATAAATGAATCCACTCCAAACACTTTTTCTTGTTAACTTGTGGTTTTATAAAAGGCACAAAATTTACGCCATCCTGCTTGTACCGACTGTCTAAGGTACAATTCGCGAATGCACAATGTTTAATGGGCATATTTATTTATTTTTTTTATTTTTTTATGCACAGTATTTATTTATTTTAACAATATTAGGATGTACGTTTAACGTTGTTGTCAATAGAGAATTCAAAATATTTGTACCCCCCTCACTAGTGCGCCATCTATCGGATCTTTTTTTAATTTTCAGAGGAAAAAGGCTAATTAATATTATAAATATAAATGGTGCCCGCCATCTGGCCGATATTGTAGAAAGTGCTCTTAAGTGCAAAAAGGTTGGGGACCCCCGTTTTAAATCGTACATGTTTCAAAAATTTCAAATTGAATAAGGATTTAAAAAAAAAACAAATTGCACTACTTTTAAATTATTTATTATTTCTAGTTAACAATTCTATAAAAGCCAAAATTTCTAGAATCTAGCTGCCAGATCATTTAAAAAAAAATCACACTTTTCCTTAACAAATACTGGAATCACAACACATAAGCTACTTTATCACATAATCGAGTAAATTAAATAAAAAATATCGAAAAATGTAGAAGACACACCATAATAAAGGGTAAAAATAGAGAGAGATACATAATAAATTCGGATTTTGTTCAAAAATAATTAAATAATATAGACTTACATATGTGAAGGTCCTGGTTCATTATTCTTTTCAACATTCTCATCATTATTACTATTATTAGTATCATTATTATTCCTATTATTATTATTATTATTATTATTATTATTATTATTATTAAGACAACCATTACTACCACTATTACCAACATTACTATTACTGTTACTATTACTATTAATAGATTCTTCTGTTTCATTGGCTTGAGTTAATAGAAAATCGATAATACGATAATCACGTCCATTTCCTGTATTTGCAATCCATAATGGTAACCATTTATTTGCTAATAACCATTGTACTGAAACTTTACTAATACGTCCAGTTGTATTATCAATTGTACCATATAAATTTTCAATACCATAATGATTACTATTGATACTACCACATGATGATGATAAATGTCGTTCGATACGTCCAATACCATGACCGATTATATCAATACGTCCATACGCATTACCGATACGTCCATATGTTGAACTACAACTGGGCATATCTGGATTTATATCATAAATTAATTGTTGTTGTTGTTGTTGATCATCATCTAATAATTGTTGTTGTTGTGTTGGTAATTGTTGTAAATCTTCAATTGTTTCATAGATATTCTCATCGTTTTGTTGGATGGTTGGATTATTATTAATATTATTGCTGACTAAAGGGTCAGGACATATAGTTTCGTAAATATTCGTGGATTGTTGATGATCATAACCAACAGCACCTTCAGCTTGACTATTATTATCATCACTATAACTAATTTTATTTGTCGTAATTGTTGTTGTTGTTGTTGTTGTTGCTGTTATTGTGGTAGCTGTTGATGTACTGCCCCGATTGCCAGCATTCAGTGATTTTCATATAGGTTTATCAATAATAGCAACACCAGCATAACTTCTACCAATACTCATACAACTCGGCAACATTTGCCATTGATCCGTTTTTGGATTATAAACTTCAACAGATGCTAAATTACTACAACCATCATCACCACCAACAACATATAATAGACCATTTAATGCAACAACACCAGCATTACGTCGACATAATGCCATATCATTAACTGATTGCCATTTACGTTTCGATGGATCATAAGATTCAACTGATTTACGTACTTGTGGACCATCATGACCACCAACAGCATATAATATACCATCTAAGACACCAACACCAGCACCACTACGACGACAACCCATATCTGGTACGGATTGCCAACAATCTAATTCCGGTTGGTAGCATTCAACAGAACTTAAACATTGTCTAGATGCACCATCATAACCACCAACAGCATATAATAGACCGTGTAATACACCAACACCAACACTGCTACGACGTGTTGACATTGAAGCAATTGGTCGCCATTTATGTAAGATTGGATCGAACATTTCAGCGGTATTTAAACCGGTCGAACCATCGAAACCACCAACTGCATAAATACAATTACCTAAAAACAAATAATGCGCTATTGATATTAAGACGCCTCTACACGAGGTGGATACTATATACATTAGACTGTATCAGAAAAATCGAGTATTTTTTTTTTCAAAAGGCACCCTGCAAATATTGTTCAGGATGTCGAAACAATGGGCCTGTGAAAATATCAGCTCTTAATTTTAATATCTACAGGTGCCTCATCGCGATTTTCTATTTCCCATTTGATTAACATGGGAAAAAGATTCTCTTGCACTTTGGAATTTTATAGCTCACATTCGAAACAATATTTCGAAATGACTGAACTTCGCTCTTATACAAAATTTAACGCTCTACAAAAAAGATCTCTTACAATTTTTTGATATATTTATTTCTTCAAAATTTATTCAAGGTTAATGGTAAATTTTTAAATTTTCCAGTTTTTTGACGCAACCATCAACTTTTTGGGAAAATTTTATAAAACATTTTTGTAGAGCATTTTATTCTCTATAACTTATCTCTATAAAAGTTTTCGATATTTCTTACAGGTCGTAAGTTATTTGCAATGAACTGATTTTTTTTATTCTAGAAATTTCTAGTAATATTTTCGCATTCAATACTGTGATACAAATAACTTTCGACCTGTAAAAAATATCAAAAACTTTTATAAAGATAAGTTATAGAGAATAAAATGCCCAACAAAAATGTTCTATAAAATTTTCCATAAAGTTGATGATTACGTCAAAAAATGGAAAAATGTAAAAATTTACCATTAACCTTGAATAAATTTTGAAGGACTAAATATATCAAAAAATTCTAAGAGACCTTTTTTGTAGAGCGGTAAATTTTGTATAAGAGCGATATTTTCAGTCATTTCGAAATATTGTTTCGAAAGTGAGCTATAAAATTCCAAAGTGCAAGAGAATCTTTTTCCCATGTTAATCAAATGGGAAAAAGAAAATCGTGATGAGGCACCTGTAAATATTAAAATTAAGAGCTGATACTTTCACAGGCTCATTGTTTCGACATCCTGAACAATATTTGCAGGGTTCTTTTCGAAAAAAAAAATAGTCGATTTTTCTGATACATAGATATAATAGCACTATAAAAAATACTTTTGAATATCTTTGTGGTTACAAAAGTTAAAGAATGATCGATAGGAAATTTGGTTATATCATTAATAATAAAAATGTTGATATATGATTATCCGGAAAAAATTATTAGTTTTCGAGAAAATTGGAAAATGGTTTTTTTTGGCGTGTTTAAATAGCTTTGAATATCTTTGGTGTTATTCACTAGAATTCGATGAAACATACAGGGCAATATTTTGAGAATCTTCATGTATTCGTTTTGGAAAATCTTTAGCCGCTTTTGAGAAAATGGAGATCGATTTTCTTCGCACGGATTATAAATTATCCCAAGTTTTGGAAAAACAGTAACAGTTGGAGGCGCTCGCTACTCAAATCCACTCTTTTATGTTTTCAAAAGTTTTGAAATAAGGCCTTTTTGAGAAAATACCCCACGTTTGTCACTATTTTATTGCAATTTTATGAATTTTATACAAGAACCTGGGATAGTGCTGTACATCTCATAGCAATTTCGTTTTCAAAATTCTTTTGGCAGGTTTTTTAGAAAATCAATTTTCAAAAATGGCATCATTTCGGAACATTTCCCTTATTGGTTAGGCAATCAACAATTACACATATTCCTATGAGTTAGGGTCTGTTTAGCGATGAATGGCCAAGGCGGGCGTAAAGGCGTAAAGTGTTTATACTATGATGTTTATCATACCCATTACCCGAAAGACTCTACGGCAATCGTTCATTCGTTTTGATTCGTTAGAGCGTGACTATCAGACAGTAAACGTCATATGAGAATTTCCTGCTGACAGGCCAAGGTTGGCTTACCGCCCCCGAAACAAAGTATACTATTATTATTAGTTAGACTCGCCGTGAATGCGTAAAGTGTTTATACTACATATGATGTTTACGATAAGACTGTGTAATAGCCACGTTCTAACGAATCAAAATAAATAAACAATTGTTTACTCTCTTTTAATATTGCATTAAATATTTTTGGTCATGTTTATGCATTTTGTATTTTTTATATTTTTCACGCCCAAAATTATATTATTCACCCTGCAATCTCAAAACTACCCTTGCGTATTATTTTTATTTAGTTTTTCGGAACTTCTTCAAAAGGTGAATAGGAGTGAATCTACATATTTCGCTTCCAAAATAAATTTTAAAAAATATATACCAGTCAAGGTTGTTGGCTATTCAATACAAAGAATTTGCTGAACTTTCAAACTGGTATGTTTATTTGTGATAAACTTCAACCGTGTCTTGAATCATAGAATCATAGAATTCTAATAAATTGATAATTTTACTTCACATCAGTCGGATCATCCGGTTGATAAATAAATAAATAAAACATTCACCTATCCACCTATCCAGTGTTAAAGAACGTTCAAGTATTACGTAACATTGTTACCGGGGGGAGGGGTTAAGTCCAGCGTTATTAGTGCGTTATGCTGACGAGGGTTGTATAAATACATTGTTACGTAACATTATGTTAATAAGTATCGATAAGTATCAATAATCAACTAGTATTAAAATTTATAAAAAATAATCCATATCAATCCATACAACTAAATTTAAGCTCGATAACGTGAACATTCGAATATAAGAACATCTCGGTCCTGTGAACACCCAATTTTTTTTATTTCTACTCGGTAACGTTAACAGCGGTACACTCGAGAACATGAATTGCAAGTCGAGACTAGTTTTTACGTTTAAGATTTTTTCATAATGCACTTCAATTTAATTGCTTGTACGGGTTCGTGCGGACGTTTATTCGTATTGTGTAAATATAGTGTAAAATGTAGAAAACACTGCATGCACCATCTCATCCTCCAGAGGAAGAAGGCATGATAATATCACACCACTGATCCAGCCTTTGGACCAAAATGTTCTAAGGCTTACAAAATTGTATTATAGGAAGAGCTTGTTGAGTTCTATCGTGACAAACCATCAAAACATAGGCAACAAACTTAAAAAACTTACCCCTAAAGATGGCATTTTACACGTTTCTATAAATAAAGGCATTTAATAGTCCAAAAACTGTGTTTTAAACATCAACAATGTCTAAAAACTTTAAAGAAACGATGGCATTCTACATTAACACAGTTATTGGCAAAAAGTAACACAAAAAACAATATCAAAATGTTAGCGTAACATTTTATACAAAAACTATGAATTTACGGATAACATTCTATTAAATGAACTTAAACAATCCTGGAAAGGCAAGAAAATCAAAGCAGTTGTATCGGACACAAAACTTTACTTAAAACGATTCTGCCTGATGTAAGAACTCTGTGTTAAGGATTTTTATGTAAAGTGAAAAAGAAACAGTATACTGTATTAGATGTATTAAAATGGAACACGGTAGCTCAGCAAAACAAAGAAGATCGTCAAATGATAGCTGAATCTGAACTTAAAAAAGTGAGTCATCGTGAAGCTATCCAAACTTTAAAGGTATCATTGCAGGGGGCCGAACAGAATAATGTTGACATATCGGACATTTTAAACATTAAATTTATGAAAAAGCTGTAATTTCAAATTCAACTCAAAAACTAAAACAAACTAAGATTACCTCTTTTTTTTTAAATATTTATTTTACTACCAACAGAAAATAAACGTTTTGCATATGAAAAACACCTTTTTTTGCACCCTCTGTAGTGTGAACATTTGCGCTAACTTGAACGGACTTAGAATTTTTGTGTTCACGTAATCGAGCTTTTTCTGTATTACAATAAAATATAAAAATCATTTATTTTATTTACTTCCAAAACAGTAATGTTACATAACTAGTCTTAGAGGGAGGGAGTCCCAAAAATGTTACGATACGTTATGGCAGGGTAGGGGAAGGCGAAAAATTTGCAAAAAAAACAATACGTAACATTTGAACGTTCCCTTATTTCATATATTTTTACAAGGGAGTGAATGAGTGCTATGAGAATAGATGATGCGTAAGACAAATAAAAGCTGACAGAAGCCAGTCAAACATATTTTCGAATGTTCTATCGACGACTCAGCCTTGAACAAGCAATAGAGCAACTGCAGTGGTTGTTAGAATGAATATGAAAAATTAAAAATGGATCATAATGATCAGATAGCCCGACGGCTATATTTACTGTTTTAACAATGGTCATTAGGGTGAGCCAAAATGACTAGCCTATCGAATTTATGGCCTCAAGAGGGCCTATATGTTAGGGAAAAAATTGTTCCATTGAGAAAAATTTTTAGGTCAGTTTTAAAAGGTGTCGGTGGCTATTTGAAATTTCCCATTTAAATAACATGCAAAAAATAAAATAAAAATGCTCTAACTTTTGAACCGTTTGAGATAAAATTTTTATCTAGGCATATCCTTGTAGAGCATTAAATTCTCTAAAAAGGTGTTTTGAAGTTGATTTTTTAACTCAAAAATTCATATACTTACGAAAGCTGATGAAAAATCGATGTTTTTTCAACTTTCATAGCCCGTAAGTATATGAATTTTTGAGTTAAAAGAATCAACTTCAAAACACCTTTTTGGAGAATTTAATGCTCTACAAGGATATGCCTGGATAAAATTTTTATCTCAAACGGTTCAAAAGTTATAGCATTTTTAATGAAATTTTCCATAATAGCTTTAAACTAAACATATCTGTTTTTCATCAACTTTCAAAGCCCTTAAATATATAAATTTTTGAGTTAAAAAAATCAACTCCAAAGCGTTTTTTAGAGAATTTAATGTGCCTGGATAACATTTTTATCTTAACGGTTCAAAAGTTATAGCATTTTTAATGGACAAAAATTTTTTTGCGTGTTATTTAAATGAGAAATTTCAAATAGCCACCGACACCTTTTAAAATTGAGCTAAAAATTTTTCCCAATGGGAGAATTTTTTATCAACATATAGGCCCTTTTGAGACCATCAATTCGATAGGTTAGTCATTTTGGCTCACCCTAATGGTCATATTTATCTATCTTTTATATTTTATATTCTTTCTTCTCAAAATTGTATTATTCACTCTACAATTTCAAAGAAGCAAAGTGCTATTTTCCAGAAATATAGCACTTTCGTCGCACGAATAAAGAATAATTAACTTACCTAAACGGCCTAGATGTTTTTCGGTGAGCTTAACCAATTCCTCATGATTAACACCACCAGCACCGGCAACAACAATCCGACTAGCCTTATAATGCGTATCTAAATACGATCGTAAATCACTGGCATTAATTGAACGTATATTAGCGGTAGGTCCTAATATTGTATTAGCTAATGGTGTTCCCTGATAAGCTATAGCATGTAAATGATCGAATACAACTTCTTGTAAATTCGATTCGACTTCTTGCATTTCACGCAATATAACACCACGTTCACGTTCAATTTCTGCATCACCTAATTTAGCATTCTGTATAATATCACCGAGTATTTCGATTGCTTTTGGTACATCTTTTGCTAAACATTTTGAATAATAGACGGTTTGTTCGCGACTAGTGTACGCATTCAATTGTGCACCTAAATCTTCAATTTCAATCTCCAATTGAGTTTGGCTGCGATTCTTAGTGCCCTATAATTTAAACATAAATACAAATTTAAATGGAAATTTGTATAGATTAGCACCTTAAAAGCCATATGTTCCATGAAATGGGCGACACCATTATTTTTCGAATTCTCATAACGACTACCTGCATCGATCCATATACCGACCGTTGCAGTTTGAGAGCCCCAATCCTCGGTAGCGACACGTAAGCCTAAACAAATCAAAGCATTAAAACTCTGTGGTATACGAAATACCGAAATTATACCTGAATTTAAGGCTGTCACTTTGGTTGGTGGTACATTGACTTGGACTTGTTTCGGTTGTGGATGTGTCGAAGCGTTACGTAAATTCTTTGTTACCTATAAATTATTATTATTTAATAGAGTATTATTGGAAAATTGCGTTAAATGAAAAAATTAGGTTATGTCATCAAATTACGTAATAGTGCTATATTAGAGTAGATTTATAATATTATTATAATGTATTGATGGAATATTCATTATTTATTAAGAAAATGAGCGAATTACCTGTAAAATATTGGTATTTTTCGATAATTTAGCAACAGATTTTGATAATTTCAAGATTGACGCCATCTTGCCGAATGGAATAACAGATGGTAAGTGTCAAAACTGCATTATCGACCCCTTCGTTTTCAAATTCAATCAATTCTAGCAGATGGCAGCACTTACGAATTTGTTTAAAAAAAGATATACCGGAAATCCCAACCGACTAAAGACATAATTGCGATCCAGTTATAAATATTCACAAAAAAATGCTATATTACGCCAGAACAACCGGAAGTCGATAATTTTTTGTCCATCGAAGAATAATTGTGTTTGTTTATTTATACACAATGTATAATTTCTTAGAATTATTATCTGACAAATCGAAAATAAAGTAACTAGACATCTGATTTTTCATTTATTAGATAGTTTTGTCTGGTTGGTAAAGAATCGTTTTCTTTTGTAATTTTTACAATTCCGTAATTGGTATTTATGAATTTTTAGATAATTTACTTGTGTACGAATTCATTTTTTAATAAATATTGATTGAAATTTGATTCTGAAAAGTCTCATTATGAGTACGACAAAGACAACACATGTTTGTTGATATTGCGTCTTAACAACAGTGGGCTAAATAATAAACACAAAAAAAATCCTCCTATTCGACCTACTCTGGCCACACAATTGCTCTATCGTATGCCGTGAATAGGAGGCGACTTCCTCCCACTCTTCTTCTAGTGCACCTAGTTGTATTAGTTTACCGGTATAATCACCAATTTACCACCAACTGTTGGTGATTTAAATGGAAATTCCCTAAATTTGTAAGGTTATGTACAGAAATTGTTTTGATCAGTGTTCAGTGTTGATATAATTGAAACCAAAGTAAATTCTCGACGAAAATGTCACGAAAATCTGGCAAAATCAACGGGAAAATCAAATTCACAACAGTACCAACGAATCGAAAAATCGATATCAACGAAGTACTGCAGGTAAAACCGCGCAAAGAAACAATCGTATTTGATGAATTCTACACAACACGTCGACGATCAATTGGACCAAGAGTATACGTGAATCGTCGAAAAAACCTCGATAATCAAGATATCGACGACGATTATAAAACAAATGAATTTAACGATCACGATTATATCACGAATACTGATGATAATCACAAGAAATCACGTGATAACTTCATATCAAACAATAAATCAAGTGGGGGTAAATTATTACGAACAAAATTACGCCAACCGATTATAATCAAACGAAACACATCAAAGATGGAGAAATTGAAGGAATTCCGCAGGAAATTGATGGAATTGAGTGTTGTTGTCGATTTGGAAATACATAAAACCGATGTGGAATGGTTGGGTTTAACGTATCACGCTGAGAAATTACGACAACAGACTACCAAAACAACAACAACACACCAAGATCAAGTGGGCGAAGTTAAAATAACAATCGATGAGATTGATGAACAATTGCGTACTTGTGCCGAATTGCCTGATTTAGATTTACGTTCAACAATACCACGTTTCGATAGAGATGAAGAAGAATTCGATACGGATTCGGATTGATTATATTTCAAATAATAATCGTTGGAATTTTAATAGATTCTCATTACAATAACTATAAACGTACAACTGTGATAATAGATTATTGAATTGTATAAAAACGTGATTGTTTAAACAAATTATTTGGAAAATCTCATAATCGTGTAGAGTAATAGTAAAATCTTGTAATGTTAATAATTTTGTACACAACTCAATGAGTTGTTTTTTGTACAACAAACCGAACGTTTTGTAAAGGAAATCGATAAATTCTCGATCATTTCTCAACGAAATTGTTAGATTTTTTATAAAATCAATCTCGAAACTTTCCAAATCTTTATAATCACCGATCCGTTGGCAATATCGTTGTAATTTATCGAATTCGTTCAGATTTAATAGAGCATAACAGAATTTGATTTGTTTCTCACGATAATCGTAATCATTTCTGTTATCAATCGCTATAATCTCCTTATAATTCAATAAATTTCTGATAAAATCATCGCTAATTTCGTGCCAGAATAGTATACTGTTTGATTCTTTAATTTCATCGTGTTTTCGTATGCTTTCTACAAAAGAAATCGCATTAAAATCGGAACGATTTAGCAGTTATAAAGTGATTACTGAGCCTTTCGATCCGGTTGCGATTCCGCTCGTTTTTCAACCGATTAAATCTGACAACATCCGCGCATAGATTTGTTGGTAATTCTTGATAATCGCGCAACGTATTCGCTTCAAATTCATTGATTGTTCGACAATTATCGTCGATGAATTCCAAAAACACCCCATAATTGTGGTCGTTGATGCTCAAATGATTATTGCGGCTATTACATGAGAGATTCTGTAGGAATTTCTAGAAAAAAATCGTTTAAATCGTGTTTTATTTTGAATTAATTCTTACTAAAATATTTAAACGTTTCGTTGTTGAATTATTCGATTTATTCTTCAAGCTATCGTAGATGATTTCGGTGAATTTTTCAGCGATTAAATTGGTCGTTTGCCGTTGTAATTGCGGATAATCAATATTAATTAATTGCGATTTATTTGGATTTAACAGAATTTCGAAAATGTTCGATTCGGTCATGATTGAGGTTAGATTGGACTACATTTGAACTACTCCCGGTAGTTATTCGATGTCTAATTGTAGCGCTATGTGTTTCAATCAATTTTATACAAGCAAAAATAACAGAGATTCAATCTTCTTGTACAAAGGGCTCAATTCTTGCCTTTCCTTGTTTATTTTATTTTGAAACGCAGCGTAATTAATGATTATAATGTGAAGGCTACAATTAACCGTTTGAGTATTAGAACTACTTGGTGTGTGTCAATGTTGGTAGAACTTTTGAAAGTTTGTCGTATAACCTAAAAATAACGATTGTTTTTTTTTAGTTTCGATTTTATCAATTTTTTTTTTGAATAATTTAAGAAAAAACCACAAAAATAATGGCAAAACGTGATCAATTTCCAATTTACGATGAAAACCATCAGATTTTCGTAATGAATAAGAATGGTATCAATGAGAGTCGTTATTTGAACATCAACATCATTGATTATATCGGAAATTTGGTAATTTTGTCGAATTAATCACGAAAAACGGTATTATTAATGTTTTATTTTCAATTCTAGCAATTAAAAATCAAAGATCCGAACGATTTCTTGTTTAATTATACTGTAAATATTGATAATAGTCTATTTGAAACGATACGAAACGAACAGTATTTGGATATTGATTTTGGTGAATTTAAAACGAATTTAATCGACTTATTACAACAAACACAAAAACAAGAGATGTAACTGCAACAATTGCCAACTTTTACGGATCAGAATTGTGTAAAATTAGCAACGAAATTCACTTGTTTCTATCAAGGTTTAAGCAGGAAGATTTCGTCCTGCACAGTAGGATGAGCCTATCGAATTTATGGACTCAAAAGGGCCTATATATTGAAAAAAAATTCTCCCATTGAGAAAAATTTTAAAAGGTGTCGGTAGCTATTTGAAATTTCCCATTTAAATAATACGCAAAAAAAAAATTACCCATTGAAAACGCTATAACTTGTGAACCGTTTGAGATAAAAATTTTATCTAGGCATATTCTTGTAGAGCATTAAATTCTCTAAAAAGGTGTTTTGAATTTGATTTTTTAACTCGAAAATTCATATACTTACGGGCTATGAAAGCTGATGAAAAATCGATATGTTTTTTCAACTTTCATAGCCCGTAAGTATATGAATTTTTGAGTTGAAAGAATCAACTTCAAAGTATTTCTTTATAGAATTTAATGGCCTATAAGAATATGCCTGGTAAAAATCTTTACCTAAAACGGTTCAAAAGTTATAGCATTTTTAATGAAAACCTCCAAAATCTGTTTAAACTAAACATATCTGTTTTTCATCAACTTTTATAGCCCGTAAGTATATGAATTTTTGAGTTAAAAAAATCATCTCAAAAGCATCATTAAGAGAATTTAATGACCTACAAGAATGTGCCTGGATAAAATTTTTATCTCAAACGGTTTAGAAGTTATAGCATTTTTAATGGACAAAAATTTTTTTGCGTGTTATTCAGATGGGAAATTTCAAATGGCCACCGACACCTTTTAAAATTGAGCTAAAAATTTCTCTCAATGGGAGAATTTTTTTTCAACATATAGGCCCTTTTGAGGCCATAAATTCGATAGGTCAGGTCAGGCTCACCCTACTACACAGGCTTGAATTTGGAGTCTTTTTCGACAATTCTGATCGGAGTTTTACGTGTTGTTGTTAATTAGCGATATTTTCAGGTATTTGAAGTGCGAAATTGATGGTAATTGTTGCCGTTTGGTATTTTATAATAAATCAAAGATCAAATCGTTGATCTATTTAATAATTGATTTGAAGATAACGAATCAAAAGGATATTTTCGATGAGATGAATCGTAATTATTTGGAATTACAGAAAATCAATAAACATCTCCAACAACAGATTCAATTAAATAAAAAACAATTAAATGAGAAATTATTAGAAATCAAACGATTCAATCAAATCAATCAGAATTTAGAGAAACAATTCGTTGATGATTTACAAGAAATCAATCGATTGTTCTCGAATAAATTACAAGATTTCTCGAGGCGTATTTTAGAGAAAATCTATAAATTAACACAACAATTATTGAATTTAATTAAGAATTTAGAAATTATCAAACATGCAACTGTACTGAAAAGTGATACGAATTGTCGATTGTTGCAAACAATGGAGGATTTACGTTTGGAACAAACCGAAGCACGGAATTTGATACAGGATCTAAAGAAGGACAATTCGAATTTGAAAACACTTCAAACTGGCAACGAAAAGTTGATACTCGATTTGAGACAACAACTCGTCGACAATCAACACCAATACCAACAACTCAAACTGGAGAAAGTAAGGATTTGTTCTTTAGGCGCGGTAGGGTAGTAAATTTGTTCGGTGCTGGGAGGGAAGAGTGGGAGCGTTGCTATAGAGACAGTTCTGCCAATTGTGTAAAAGAAACACTAGGCTCTAAACTTGGTATCATTCATCCGTGTAGTAGAGCGCCCTCTGGAACGAAACTAAAATTTCCTGGCCTACCGCGATTTATGATATATATGAAGATTGTTTTGAGATAAGCGAAATTATATAAAAATAAACTTCATCTCTAACCTAACAAGTTTCACTTCTAACGCACTTTCAATTTTTTTTTTGTGATATTGATTATTTTGTTTTAGGATGAAATCGAGAAGGACGTGAAACAGGCCACGTTGATTATTGCCCAGAAAACGGCGACAAATGATGAGCTAACTAAAGATTTGATGCAAGCCAATCAAATGTTGGTCAATTTCAATCATTTATACGAAACGAAGAATAAAGAAGTATTGTGTAATATACAACTCGGATTTTATCAAATTTATTGCAATTATTTGTAGATAGAAGATTTGCAGGCTAATTGTAACAGTAAAGAACGTTTATTGCAAGATTTGATGCAAGAATACGATGAGTACAAACTTAAATTCAATCTAAACGAATTCAGTCGTATTAAACAGGAATTATTTCAAGCCAATAAACGTATCGATGATATTGAGAAGTCGAATCGTGAATATGTGAAAAGTAATTGTCGCAAAAAGATCGAATACAGTGTTGGCGAATTGATTATATATATATTTATACTTAGTCGATTGGCCAATACTGTATAATTTCTGATAATAATTATTTGATATGATTTTAGTGAATGAGTTGTTGACGAGGAAATTGTCTGCTGGAAGTTCATTACAACAACATTGTCGATGAAATTATTATTATTGTTTGCAATTGTATTTCGTAAATTAGTCGAATAAGTATTTTTGCTACTATTTTTTAAGAATTATCGAATTTTAAATTATCAAGATTCTGTAATTTTTCCTATTCTAAAATTGTGCAAAATATTTAGTGTCTAATCTTGGATAGAAGCGTTATGTATTGAGTGTTATACAGGGACGGCGATTCGTCTAAGTACATATGCTCAAATTTGAGAGAGAGAGAGAAAAACAAGTGACAATTATGGCCTTGAATCTAATCAATTTCCGGAGTCCTCTATCTTTTTCCTTTCAATACCATAGTTTAAGGTAAGTCTCTTTATTATCGACATTTCATCGACGTTTCTCCTAAATTCCTGTACTCGTTTTCTCTCTTTTACTCTTTACATTTCTATTATTCTTACCTGTTTCATTCTTACCCATTGTGTATTTCTCACTATTTTTCCTTCTGTCACATTCCTCCCGTCTTGTTGCTTTCCGTATAAAAACCTATTTTACTTTTAATTAATTTAATGTTGATCAATTCAAGAACACAGGAAAAACGCGAAAGTTTAATCACATTTAAGCCAGACACGGTTATACTATACAAGAATGGCATTTTATCTAGGGATATCATACGATCCTGCGGTTGAATGATATAGGAAGCTGAGGTACTTAGGATGCAAGTTCAATCCTGTAAAGGTGTGTGCGTGTGTGTGTGTGAGAGAGAGAGTGAGATGAGAGTCGTCTGTAAACATGGAGGCTTCCCTTCTGAATGTTTTTGTTCAACATAACAGAGATAGAGAGAGAGAGGGGAGGGACGAGAGTCGTCTATGAACACTGAGGCTTCCCTTGTGAATGTTCTTGTTCAACATAACAACAGAGATAGAGAGAGAGAGAGAGAGAGAGAGAGAGAGAGAGAGAGAGAGAGAGAGAGAGAGGGACGAAAGTCGCTGTCAAAACGGAGGCTTCCCTTCTGAGCATTTTTGTTCAATATAACAGAGAGAGAGAGACAGAGAGAGAGAGAGAGGGACGAGAGTCGCTGTCAAAACGGAGGCTTCCCTTCTGAACATTTTTGTTCAATATAACAGAGAGAGAGAGAGAGAGAGAGAGAGAGAGAGAGAGAGGGACGAGAATCGCTGTAAACACGGAGGCTTCCCTTATGTATGTTTTTGTTCAACATAACAGAAAGAGACAGACAGAGAAAGAGAGAGAGAGGGAGGGACGAGAGTCGCTGTAAACACGGAGGCTTCCCTTCTTAAGTTTAAAGGAAAATAATACTCCATACGCTACTATTTATCACATTTAAGCCAGGCGCTCCGTATATTTATTGTATATGTTCCTAATCGAGCTTTTTCTATTGACAATCGTAAAATAATTGTGTCTTTTCATTAGTTCAACCACCACTTAATCATAATGGAAATGAACAAATAAAGAAGGCTGAAAGCTAAATTATAACTATAAGCTTTCAACAGACAAATTATCAAAGTTTCGATTTCAATAATGCTGCATTAGCAAGCCATCAACCTTCTAAAACTATACATAGAAGAAAACGAAAGCTCTTTTTACGCCTTCGAAAGATCATTTAAGAAACGATACGATAAGAATCTACTGCCCATGATTTTATTTGTTTATACTTATTTACGGGGGCTTGGCGAAGTCAACAGAGCTCAGCAACCACTCTGTACACTTTAAAAAATATCACAAGTGGGCGCACAGAGTGCACTCATCTCATATATTACATGAAATACTCCTGAATAGACTGTTGGTATCGAAAAGAATACGGTTTCAACTATATTCATTCTCTCTTTTTATCTATCTCTCTCAAGGGAGGCGCTTTATCCATGTTGCGCATGCTTGAAAAATCGTTAATGCACAGAACAGAGCTGAGGCCTCAGATGATAGAGAAAACGTGACACATATAGGAGTATTGCATATACAGGAAAACTAATTCGACTAGCCACTTAAGGAGAGTGGGAGAAAGTCTCCTCCTACTCACGGATTACTATAGAACAATTGTGTGGTCAGAGTAGGTTGAATAGGAGGAGTTTTTTATGATTATTATTTAGACGCTCCCCTCTGTTGTTAAGATACGATTACGTAGTCACGGTTAATAGTTGCTATAAATACGTGTGGAATTCATCTGACAAAGACACAAAAACATGTGTTGGCTTTGTCGTACTTATAATGAGACATTTCAGAATCAAATTTCAATCAATATTTATTTAAAAAAAAAACTTATAGAATCACGAATTAAATCAGAATGAGATGTGTCCAAGAGTAAGGAGAATTATTCAAAACTCATTTGTTGATATTCCTTGCCTTATCAGCTAAATTCAACACGTATTTATAGCAACTATTAACCTTGACTAAGTATGCGTATCTTAACAGCAGTGGGAAATGTATAAATAATAAAAATAAAAACCTCCGCCCATTTGACGTACTCTGACCACACAATTGGAGGAGGAGACTTCCTCCCACTCCTTCCTCGTATGTTGCTAGATGAATTTGGTTCCCGGTATGACCCATCCTTTATCGAGAAGGAGCCCTGCCCTACTTTAAGGAGGGCAATGCAAACCGATCATTAGATATCATTATTGAGAGTACGATAATTTAGAAACTTTGTAATAAAACAACAAATTGAATAATTGCAGAAATTTCTTCATTTCTCCACTGACAAGACGTTGAGTGAGTTCCTAAAATTCACAACACAATGTCATTGGAGTTGTTGAAGAATTTGATAAAAGTTGGCAAATTCTTCTGCCTTATACCAGTACATAATAATAAATTAAAAATAATACAAATAATCTATTCAATAATTTTATTAATAATATCATTTTTTATATCACTTCGTCATTCTATACGTTTAATACAATATCTACCACAAGTTGAAATTGTTAATATATTTGTCACTGAATTATTTTATAATTTATTTATAATACGTACAACAATTAATTCGCTACTATTAAAAGGAACATTATATAATAATTTAATGAAACAATTAACAATCACCAATTATCAATTTGATGAAACAATAATGGCATCTACAAATTGGAAATTTATTAGAACTCATTTGATATTTGTAATAATTGAAATTATTGTTTTATTATCAACAATTACGATATGTTTAGGTAAAATACATTATTCATGGTTTCGTAATTTCTATCAAATTATCAATTTTCTACGTTATCAATACATAATATTAACTACATATTTTGCGATAATTATTAATATAGAAATTGAGAAACGTTATCGATTTCTCAATAAACAATTATTATCATTATTAGAAGATCAAAAGGATCGGAAAGTTGTTGTAACGAAATTACAAGAACAATTTAATTTATTGAAGAGTACAATTGAAATCTTCAATCGTTGCTATGGCTGGCCGATATTATTATTAATATTTTATTTGAGTTTTCTAATTCTAAGCTACATGGATGGTTTAGTGGAACGATATCATCCTTTAACTTGGATAATACCGTTTACGGCACTCAATTTAATGATGCTTGTAAGTGTTTTTTTTTTGTGTCATGTAGAAGGTGCCAAACATCTGCACTTCAAAGGGAATCCAATGGTGGATTTATATTAGACCCATGAGGCCTAGGCCCATTTAGAAACGTCTCAAGGAGTGTTTTGTAAAATTTCTCAGCTTAGAGCTTTCAGAATCGGTCTTTTAGGCTTTTTCTGAAAAATGCCCTGCAAGGGTGGCATTTCAAGCTAGGCTAGGAGTTAAATTCGCCATTGGCCTTATAGTGTATTTCATGATAAATCTGTGGGAGTCCAGATAGAGATAAAGAGAGAGAGAGAGAGAGAGAGAGGAGCTGGGTTTACAAACGTCTTTCTCTTTTCTATTTCACCTCCAACAGCCAAATTACATGAATATTTATTGAAATTTCAGACAGCTCTCATCTTAACGATCCTTTCCATCGATGGTGTCATGACACAGTTACGAAACTTTCATAAATTAATCGAACGCAATCTATTTCTTGTCATTACGGATGGTGATGGTGATGATAGAAGATTGTTTGAAGAATTTTACCAACTTGTTAAAGTACAATTTCCCTATTATACAACTGCTGGTTATTTTAAAATCGACAGAAGTATCTTTTTGAATGGTTTAAGTATTATAATACTCTATTTAATAGTGACAGCACAACTTGATGTTGTTTATTTAAATTAAAAGCGATTCACAGATTGTGTTCTTCTAACAAAAATTAACACTTAAGCTGGGCTTAAGTCACGCATCAGCACGACGCAACATTGAACAGACGTACCTGTTTTTTCGAGATATCGCAACTGTAATGATTGGCAGCACTGCAGCACTTATACCAACATAGATTTGTTGTTGTCAGTGAGATTTACACATCCTTTGAAAGAGTAAAAATCAACAATTAATTTGTTTTTTTTATTCAACCAAAAAATTGAAATTCCGACTGTTTGCAAGCACAATTCATGAATTTTCCCAAAACATAACAAAAATGCATTTTATTTTTCCAGCAAAAATCAGATTGCCCTTGAAATACTCTTAAAAGCTGAATTTTCGTCCCCGATTACGTTTCATGAATTGCATCATTTCCTCTACTAATTTTCTATGCCAAGAAAAATTGTCTCGGATAAACGGATTCCGACTACGCCACTGGCGAAACTGCCTCTCTGATCTTCTGTTGTGCCTATGGGGCATCTCAAGCTCTCCGATTCGTTCAAAACTAATTAAACCAGAAGTCTGTACGGACCCAAAGTCGATCACACCCTAGAGCAGTGACTTTCTACCTTTTTTGCGGTGTAGAAAGTTGCCAAACATCTGCAATGTAAGTGTAATCTATAATTTCATTGGAAAAGGAGGCATTCGAGATTTATAGTTTTCCTCTCTTGCCTCCACGACAAGCCACGCCTTCAGACGGTTGAATTACATGAAATGCTCTTTTTAGATTAGAAACAATAAATATTTTGCTATATTAATGAGTAAAAATGGAAACTTCCGGAATTCATGATTTTTGGTCCTTGAGTAGAAGACACTGCTTTAAAGGATATTGAGTCATTTTGAAAATATGTTGAATAAAATAATTTTACAAGGTAAATTTCAACTCCCTTCGTTCATGTCTTTTAGAATGGTCTCGTCTGTCTGTATATCAAAAATTATAAAAAACGGCAGTTCCAATCTCGGTTATTTATAAGTTTATTAGGGTTATACAGATGTGGCATTTCATCTAAGCATGGAAAGAAAGAAAACTTATTTTATCGCAAATCTAGTGGCACTGCCCTTTCAAGGAAAATTCATGAATCTTCTCAAACAAAATAATAAAATGGCAACCTATCCCCATTTTCTATGTCAAGAAAACTAATCACAGTTGGGACTCACGAGTTTTTGCAGGTATGTGGATGTTGACTACGCCACTGAAAAAACTCCCCCTCTTCTGTCATGCCTACTTATTATCCCCAGCTCTCCACACCCTAGACATATGTCCTTAATCGAGCTTTTTCTATTGATAATCGTAAAATAATTGCGTCTTTCCATTAGTTCAACCACCATTTAATCTTAATGGAACTTAACAAATAAAGAACGCTGAAAGCAAATTTGTAACGATAAGCGTTCAACAGACCAATTATGAAAGTTTCGATAACAATAATACTGTATTATCAAGTTATCAACTATCTAAAATTGTATATAGAAGAAAACTAAAGCTCTTTTTACGCTTTAGAAAGAATGTACTGCCCATGATTTTATTTGTTTATACTTATTTACGGAGGCTCGGCGAATTCAACAGAGCTTAACAACCAAGTTTGTACGAAACATTGGAATGCAATCCAATTGTCTGTGATCACATTTAAGTTAGACACTTTGTGGACTTACAAAAAGTGTTACAAGAGGGGCACAGAGAACACTCATCTCATATATGAAATACTCCTAAATAGACAGTTTGTATGGGAAAGAATGCAGTGCCAACTGTATTCATTCTCTCTCTCTCTCTCTCTCTCTCATACGAGGCGCTTTATCCATGCTGCGCATGCTTGAAAAATTCTTAATGCGCATAACAGAGCTGAGGCCTCAGATGATAGAGAAAACATGACACTATCTGTTTCACTTTGTCGGGGCAGCTTCCACTTATAGAAACTGTCCATATAGGAGTATTGCATATACAGGAAAACTAATTCGACTAGCCACTTAAGAAGGATAGTGGGAGAAAGTCTCCTCCTATTCACTGATTGCCATAGAACAATTGTGTGGTCCCACTGTTGTTATGACATGCATACTTAGTCAATAATATCAACAAACATGTGTTGTCTTTGTCCTACTCATAATGAAACTTTTCAGAATCAAATTTCAATTAATATTTACTTAAAAAAAAAACAACTTATAGAATCACGAATTAAATCCGTACAAAAGTAAATTATCTAAAAGTTCATAAATACCAATTATGGAATTGTAAAAATTAAAAGTGAATTGAATCGATCAAAAGATTTGTTCAGCATTAAACTCATGACGTTATCTAGCAACGGACTATTAAATTGTTTGTATCTTTGAAAAGAATAAGACACAGTATAATCCGTTCTTGTCTAACTCATTACAAAATGAGATGTGTCCAAGAGTCTAAGGAGAATTATTCAAAACTCATTATATGAGTACGACAAAGACAACAAATGTCTGTTAATATTCCTTCTTTTATCAGTTAAATTTAACACGTATTTATAGCAATTATTAAACTTGACTGCGTATCCTAACAACAGTGAAAAGTGTCTGAATAATAAACATAAAAACATCCGCCCATTTGACGTACTCTGACCACACAACTGGAGGAGCAGACTTCCTCCCACTCCTTCCTCGTATGTTGCTAGAGGAATTTGGTTCCCGGTATAACCCATCCTTTGTAATACAATGCAAGCCGATCCTTAGATATCGTTATTAAAAAAATGATAATTTAGAAACTTTCTAATAAAACAATAAATCGATATTTAGGTAATCTTAATAACAAATCGAATAATTATAGAAATTTCTACATTTGTCCACTGACACGTCGTTGAGTGAGTTCATTAAATTCACAACACAATGTCACTGGAGTTGTTGAAGAATTTGATAAAAGTTGGCAAATTCTTCTGCCTTATAGCAGTGCATAATAATAAATTAAAAATCGTACAAATAATCTATTCAATAATTCTATTAATAATATCATTTTCTTTATCACTTTGGCATGCTATGCGTTTAATAAAATATCTACCACAAGTTGAAATTGTCAATAGTTTTGTGACTGAATTATTTTATAATTTATTTATAATACGTACAACAATTAATTCGCTACTATTTAAAGGAACATTATATAATAATTTAATGAAACAATTAACAATAACCAATTATCAATTTGATAAAAGAATAAGGATATCTACAGCTTGGAAATTTATTAGGACTCATCTGATATTTGTAATAATTGAAATTATTGTTTTATTATCAACAATTACGATATGTGTAGGTAAAAAACATCATTCATGGTTTCGAAGTTTTTATCACATTATCAATTTTCTACGGTATCAATACATAATATTAACTACATATTTTGCGGTAATTATTAATATAGAAATTGAGAAACGTTATCGATTTCTCAATAAACAATTATTATCATTATTGAAAGATCAAAAGTGTCGCAAAGACGTTGTGAAGAGATTACAAGAACAATTTAATTTATTGAAGAATACAATAGAAATCTTCAATCGTTGCTATGGATGGCCGATATTATTATTAATATTTTATTTGAGTTTTCTAAGTTTAAGGTACATGGATGGTTTAGTGGAACGCTATCATCCTTTAACTTGGATAATACCATTTACGGCACACAATTTAATGATGCTTGTAAGTGTTTTTTTGTCATGTAGAAAGGTGCCAAACATCTGTACTTCAAAGATTATCCAATGGTGGATTTTGTCCAACGAAATTGATGCTAAAATATTATTTTGAAAGATTTCTCATTTTAGAGCTTTCAGAATCGGTTTTTGGCCAATTCTGTGGTCTCTTTAATGTATTAAACAATTCTTTAAAGAGTTACAAAATCTGTAAGGTAGTGAATGCTCCTAATATTTGAAATGTCCAAAACCATGTATAATTCTTGGGACTTTTTTCTTCTTGTATAATATGGAAAAATGCTCTGCAAGGGTGCCATTTCAGGCTCGGCTAGAAGTTAAATCCGCCATTGGCCTTATAGTGTATTTCATGATAAATCTGTGGGAGTCGAGATAGAGAGAGAGAGAGAGAGAGAGGGAGAAGAGCTGGGTTTACAAACGTCTTTCTCTTTTCTATTTCACCTCCAACAGCCAAATTACATGAATATTTATTGAAATTTCAGACAGCTCTCATCTTGACGATCCTCTCCATCGATGGTGTCATGAAACAGTTGCGAAACTTTCATAAATTAATTGAACGCAATCTATTTGTTGTCATTACGAATGGTGGTGGTGATGATAGAAGATTGTTTGAAGAATTTTACCAACTTGTTAAAATACAATTTCCCTATTATACAACTGCTGGTTATTTTAAAATCGACAGAAGTATCTTTTTGAATGGTTTAAGCATTATAATAATCTATTTAATAGTGACAGCACAACTTGATGTTGTTTATTTAAATTAAAAGCGATTCAGAGATTGTGTTCTTCTAACAAAAATTAACACTTAAGCTGGGCTTAAATCACGCAACAGCACGAAACAACATTGAACAGACGTACCTGTTTTTTGGAGATATCGCAACTGTAATGATTGGCAGCACTGCAGCACTCAAACCAACTTGGAAGAAATACCAACATAAATTTTGTAAAAAAAAACTAACAGTGTGCCTATTTTTTTCATTTGTGTTTTTTTTACTTCAACAAAAAAATTGAAATTCCGACTGTTTCCAAGCACAATCAGGGCCGGCGGAAGCGGGCATTCAGAGCATGCCCTGCATGCGGGCGCCGCTACGACAGGGGCGCCGCTTCCGGGACACAGTTCTTGAGTTCATTTTTGATTAACAGAATTTTAGAAGTTAATTTTATGTTATCACATCAATTTGCAGTATAAAAAATCGACTATTTTTGAAGTGAAACTTCTTTAGCCGCGCTTGGGTGCAAATATTTTTCAATGTATTTTCCCTATGTAACGAAAATGCGAGACCCCGTGAGGGAAGCACTTCCCCTCTAACAGACAGCTGAGAGGGAAGAGTGGGGGCGTTTCCAATAGCGTCGCTTATACTCTGTGAGTTCTGCCAACTAGGATCTAGAGTTGATGTCATTGATCGATGTACAAATTTCAAGGATTACCCCGATTTATAATTTTTATATTTATAATGTTATAATAATTAATGGCGTTAAATTGAGATAAGCGAAATGCCGAAAAATACAACTGCAGAACAAAAACGAGCCTTCAGGCGACAGAAAGAAAATAAACCAAGAAAAAAAATGAGCTTCATCTCTAACCTAAGAAGTTTCACTTCTAACGCGCGGCGTTCCACGCACTTTCAATTTTTTTTTCTAAAATGTACCTTCAAAATTCCAGGAGATGTGAGGCCATATTCGATGGATGGCAAATCCTATTTATAGTCTTCGTCATTTTTGCATCTTTATTAAAAGTGAAAATATCGCAAAAATTTTGGTGAATTCCACTTTAACCTTAAATAACTTTTGAAAGAGTGAATTTATCAAAAAATTATAAGAAACCTCTTTTGTAGTGCGTTCAATTTCCTATAAGAGTGTACCATGATCTTATCAATGTGATAAACGGTTAAAGAGTTACAAAATTTCATATCATGAAGAAAAGCTTTTCCTATGTTAATTAAATGGAAAATGGAAAATCGCGATGAGGCACCTATTAATATTAAAATTATGAGCTGATATTTTCACAGGCTCATTTTTTCGACATCCTGAACAAAATTTGCTGGGTACTTTTTGGAAGAAAAATAATAGTCGATTTTTTTGATGCAGTCTAATAAGCAAATATTTATTATTGATCAGCAATCTTACGTTTAATCAGTGATTATACGTAAAATTGCTGTTGGAGGGGGGCGGATGTGTAAAGGGGGCGCTTAGACATAAACTGCATGCGGGCGGTAAAGTCCTTAGCACCGGCACTGAGCACAATTCATGAATTTTTCTAAAAAAATAATAAAATGGCAACGTATTTTTCCAGCGAAAATCAGATCGTCCTTGAAATACTGTTAAAAGCTGAATTTTCAGCCCCGATTACGTTTCAAGAGTTGAAACATTTCATCTGCTAATTTTCTATGCCAATGAAAAATTATCACAATTGAGTCTCCAAGCGAGTTGTTGTGGGCAAACGGATGTTGACTACGTCACTGGAGAAACTGTCTTTCCGATTGGTTCAAAACTAATTGAACCAGAAGTGACTTTCGATCTTTTTTGCGGTGTAGAAAGTTGCCAAACATCTGCAATGCAATTATAATCGTTGACGCTATACTGCAATTTCATTGGAAAAGGAGGCATTCGAGATTTATAGTTTTTCTCTTTTGCCTTTACGACAAGCCATGCCTTCAGGCGGTTGTATTACATGAAATGCTCTATAACGTGACCTCATTTTAGTTTAGAAACAATAAATATTTTGCTATATTAATGAGTAAAAATGGAAACTTCCGGAATTCATGATTTTTGATGCTTGACTAGAAGACACTACTTTAAAGGATATTGAGTCATTTTGAAAATGTGTTGAATAAAATAATTGTACAAGGTAAACTTCAACTCCCTTTGTTCATGTCTTTTAGAATAGTCTCGTCTGTCTGTATATCAAAAATTATTAAAATCGACAGTTCCAGTCTAGTTTATTAGGGTTTTAACGGCACTTCAAGGAAAATTCATGAACCTTCCCAAACAAAATAATAAAATGGCAACCTCTGCCCATTTTCTATGTCAAGAAAAATAATCACAATTGGGACTCACGAGTTCTTGCAGGTATGGATGCAGGTATGGATGTTGACTACGCCACTGGAAAAACTCCTCCTCTTCTGTCATGCCTACGCATTATCTCCAGCTCTCCAATTCGCTATCCCAAACTGGACCACACCCTAGACATATGTCCTTAATCGAGCTTTTTCTATTAATAATCGTAAAATCATTATTGTAAGGTCTAGTAACCAACGATACAAAGAAACTGTGATCTTTTATTATTTATGATCAAAATACAAACAAAACACAAACTCTCTTGACAAATATTAACAATAAACAAACGATTTAACAATGATTGATTCTTAAACAACGAAACCAAACGATGTAATTTGAATATACAAATATAGTAATCCTTTTGAGAAGGGAGTTAGATGGCCAACAGGGGAGCGCGATCTGTATAACTCGGGAGATGCTAGTCCTGTCAAAAAGGTCCACACAAGGGAGCGCGATTTGATTAGAAGCTAGATCACCTTCTGCTTGCTTTTCGTGTTGGAAGTGGAGTAAACCCATCGGCAAAAGGTTTGGTACGGTACCGCAAACTATAACATAGTACGCCGTCTACCAGGCAGGTGATGAAGACAATGTTGAATTTTATAATCAAATTCAGAGGGTTTTATATTATTTTTATTATTAAACTGTAACTCTTTTCTTATAATTAACAACTTGTTAATAACTTGTCAATAATAATGTTAAAATATTGATAATAATAATAATCCAATAATTTATTTTATATTGGAGAAATCAGGGTATCTTAGGAAAATCGTTATGACGAGAGATAAACAAAAACTAAAAAATTAATAAGATGCGTTAGTTTTCGATAAAATAAAAAAGGTTATTCAAGTTGGTAATTATAATAAAAGAATTATAGTTTATTAATAATAAAAAATAAAAACACTTTGAATTTGATTATAAAATTCAACAGACAAACGGGTAGTACCGCGTGGTACGCCATCTACTGGATCGGGCGGTAGGTGATGAGGGGTGCTGCCTACTTTATATTGTATAATAGCGTGGTGTTACATTGTGTCTTTCCATTAGTTCAACCACCACTTAATCCTAATGGATTTGAATAAATAAAGAGCGCTGAAAGCTAAATTATATCGAGAAACTTTCAACAGACAAATTATCAAAGTTTCGATATCAGTAATACTGCATTATCAAGCCATCAACTTTCTAAAACTATACATAGAAGAAAACTAAAGCTCTTTTTACGCGTGATTTTATTTGTTAATATTTATTTACGGAGGCTCGGCGAACTCAACAAAGCTTAGCAACCACTCTGTGGACTTATAAAAAGTGTCACAAGAGGGCGCAGGGAGTGCACCCATCCCATATATAAAATACTCCTATATGGACAGTTGGTATGAGAAAGAATATTCTAACATTACGGTGCCGATTGTATTCATTCTCTCTCTCATACGAGACGCTTTATCTATGCTGCGCATGCTGTGAAAAATCCTTCATGCGCATAACAGAGCTGAGGCCTCAGATGATAGAGAAAACGTGATACTATCTATTTCACTTTGTCGGGACAGCTTCCACTTATAGAAACTGTCCATATAGGAGTATTGCATATACAGGAAAACTAATTCGACTAGCCACTTAAGAAGGAGAGTGGGAGAAAGTCTCCTCCTATTCAAGGCATACGATAGAATAATTGTGTGGTCAGAGTAGGTTGAATAGGAGGAGTTTTTTTATGATTATTATTTAGCCACTGTTGTTAAGATATCCATACTTAGTCAAAGTTAATATCAACAAACAGTTGTTGTCTTTGTCGTACTTATAATGAAACTTTTCAGAATCAAATTTCAATTAATATTTACTTAAAAAAAAACAACTTATAGAATCACGAATTAAAACCGTACACAAGTAAATTATCTAAAAATTCATAAATCCCAATTACGGAATTGCAAAAATCAAAAGTGAATTGTATCGATCAAGAGATTTGAATCTATCACCTCCTGTTCAGTATTAAGCTCATGACGGTATCTAGCAACGGACTATTAAATTGTTTGTAACTTTGAAAAGAATAAGACACAGTATAATCCGTTCTTGTCTAACTCATTACAAAATGAGATGTGTCCAAGAGTCTAAGGAGAATTATTCAAAATTCATTATATGAGTACGACAAAGACAACACATGTTTATTGTTATTCCTTGTTTTATCAGTTAAATTCAACACGTATTTATAGCAACTATTAACCTTGACTAAGTATACGTTATCTTAACAACAGTGCGAACCTCCGCCCATTTGACGTACTCTGACTACACAATTGGAGAAGGAGACTTCCTCCCACTCCTTCTCCTTATGTGGCTAGAGGAATTTGGTACCCGGTATGACACATTCTTTGTAATGGAATGCAAATCGATCCTTAGATAGAACGATAATTCAGAAACTTTGTAATAAAACAACAAATCGATATTTAATGTTAATAACAAATCGAATAGTTATAGAAATTTGTACATTTCTCCACTGACAAGTCGTTGAGTGAGTTCGTTAAATTCACAACACAATGTCATTGGAGTTGTTGAAGAATTTGATAAAAGTTGGCAAATTCTTCTGCCTTATACCAGTACATAATAATCAATTAAAAATCGTACAAATAATCTATTCAATAATTCTATTAATAATATCATTTTCTTTATCACTTTGGCATTCTATACGTTTGATACAATATCTAGCACAAGTTGAAATTGTTAATATTTTTGTGACTGAATTATTTTATAATTTATTTATAATACGTACAACAATTAATTCGCTACTATTTAAAGGAACATTATATAATAATTTAATGAAACAATTAACAATCACCAATTATCAATTTGATAAAAGAATAAGGATATCTACAAATTGGAAATTTGTGAGGACTCATCTGATATTTGTAATAATTGAAATTATTGTTTTATTATCAACAATAACGATATCTATAGGTACAAAAAAACCTTCATGGTTTCGTAATTTTTATCACATTATCAATTTTCTACGTTATCAATACATAATATTAACTACATATTTTGCGGTAATTATTAATATAGAAATTGAGAAACGTTATCGATTTCTCAATAACCAATTATTATCATTAATGAAAGAGCAAAAGTGTCGCAAAGTTGTTGTGAAGCGATTACAAGAACACTTTAATTTATTGAAAAGTACAATTGAAATCTTCAATCGTTGCTATGGATGGCCGATATTATTATTAATATTTTATTTGAGTTTTCTAAGTTTAAGGTACATGGATGGCTTAGTGGAACGCCATCTTTCATTAATTTGGATAATACCATATACGGCACACAATTTAATGATGCTTGTAAGTGTTTTTTTTTTTGTCATGTAGAAAGGTGCCAAACATCTGCACTTCAAAGGTTATCCAATGGTGGATTTTGTCCAGCGAAATTGATGCTAAAATATTATTTTGAAAGATTTCTCAGTTTAGAGCTTTCAGAATCGATTTTTGGCCAATTCTGAAGTATCTTTAATGTATTAAACAACTCTTTAAATAGTTACAAAATCTGTAAGTTAGTGAATGTTCCTTATATTTGAAAAATCTAAAACCATGTATAATTCTTGGGACTTTTTTCTTCTTGTGTAATATGGAAAAATTCCCTGCCATTTCAGGCTCGGCAAGGAGTTAAATCCACCATTGGCCTTATAGTGTATTTCATGATAAAGTCGAGATAGAGAGAGAGAGACAGAGAGAGAGAACTAGGTTTACAAACGTCTTTCTCTTTTCTATTCCACCTCCAACAGCCAAATTACATGAATATTTATTGAAATTTCAGACAGCTCTCGTCTTAACGATCCTCTCCATCGATGGTGTCATGAAACAGTTGCGAAACTTTCATAAATTGATTGAACGCAATCTATTTTTTGTCATTACGAATGGTTGTGGTGATGATAGAAGATTGTTTGAAGAATTTTACCAACTTGTTAAAGTACAATTTCCCTATTATACAACTGCTGGTTATTTTAAAATCGACAGAAGTGTCTTTTTGAATGGTTTAAGTATTATAATAATCTATTTAATAGTGACAGCACAACTTGATGTGGTTTATTTAAATTAAAAGCGATTCACAGATTGTGTACTTCTAATAAAAATTAACACTTAAGCTGGGCTTAAGTCACGCATCAGCACCAAGAAACAATGAACAGACGTACCTGTTTTTTGGAGATATCTCAACTGTGATGATTGGCAGTACTGCAGCACTCAAACGAATTTGGAAGAAATACCAACATAAATTTTGTAAAAAAGAAACTAACAATGTGACTGTTTTTTCCTGTCAGCACATCCTTTTAAACAGTAAAAATCAACAATTCATTTGTTCTTTTTTGCTTCAACCAAAAAGGTGAAAAAATTTTTCCAACAAAAATCAGATCGCCGTTGAAATACTGTTAAAAGCTGAATTTTCAGCTCACATTACGTTTCAAGTGTTGAATCATTTCATCTGCTAATTTTCTATGCCAAGAAAAATTTTCATAATTGGGCTGCCAAGTGAGTTCTTGTAGGTAAACAGATTCTGACTATGCCACTGGAGAAACTGCCTTTCCGATTGGTTCAAAACTAATTGCGGTGTAGAAAGTTGCCAAACATCTGCAATGTAAGTGTAATCATTGACGCTATACTGCAATTTTATTGGAACAGGAGGCATTCGATGTTTATAGTTTTTCTTTCTTGCCTTCACAACAAGCCATGCCTTCAGACGGTTGAATTACATGAAATGCTCTATAACGTGACCTTATTTTAGTTTAGAAACAATAAATATTTTTTGAAGATATCGCAACTGTAATGATTGGCAGCACTGCAGCACTCAAACCAACTTGGAAGAAATACCAACATAGATTTGTTATTGTCAGTGACATTTACACATCCTTTGCAATAGTAAAAATCAACAATTCAGTTGTTTTTTTTATTCAACCAAAAAATTGAAATTCCGACTGTTTACAAGCACAATTCATGAATTTCCCCAAAAAATAATAAAATGGCATTCTATTTTTCCAGCAAAAATCAGATTGCCCTTGAAATCTTCTTAAAAGCTGAATTTTCGTCCTCGATTACGTTTCATGAGTTGAATCATTTCCTCTACTAATTTTCTATGCCAAGAAAAATTGTCTCGGGTAAACGGATTCCGAATACTCCACTGGCGGAGCTGCCTCTCTTATCTTCTACTGTGCCTATGGGTCATCTCCAGCTCTCCGATTGGTTCAAAACTAATTGAACCAGAAGTCTGTACGAACCCAAACTCGATCACACCCTAGAGCAGTGACTTTTGACCCTTTTTGCGGTGTAGAAAGTTGCCAAACATCTGCAATGTACGTGTAATCGTTGACGCTATACTGCAATTTCATTGGAAAAGGAGGCATTCGAGATTTATAGTTTTTCTCTTTTGCCTTCACGACAAGCCACGCCTTCAGACGGTTGTATTACATGAAATGCTCTATAACGTGACCTCATTTTAGTTTAGAAACAATAAATATTTTGCTATATTAATGAGTAAAAATGGAAACTTCCGGAATTCATGATTTTTGGTGCTTGACTAGAAGACACTACTTTAGAGGATATTGAGTCATTTTGAAAATATGTTGAATAAAATAATTTTACAAGGTAAACTTCGACTCCCTTCGCTCATGTCTTTTAGAATAGTCTCGTCTGTCTGTATATCAAAAATTATAAAAATCGGCAGTTCCAGTCTAGTTTATTAGGGTTATACAGATATGGCATTTCATCTAAGCATGGAAAGAAAGAAAACTTATTTTATCGCAAATCCTAGCGACACTGCCCTTTCAAGGAAAATTCATGAACCTTCCCAAACAAAATAATAAAATGCCAACCTCTCCCCATTTTGTATGTCAAGAAAACTAATCACAGTTGGGACTCACGAGTTTTTGCAGGTATACCTATGAATGTTGACTACACCACTGGAAAAACTCCCCCTCTTTTGTCATGCCTACGCATTATCTCCAGCTCTCCGATTCGCTATCCCAAACTTGACCACACCGTAGACATATGTCCTTAATCGAGCCTTTTCTATCGATAATCGCCCAATAATTATGTCTTTCCATTAGTTCAACCACCACTTAATCTTAATGGAACTGAACAAATAAAGAACGCTGAAAGCTAAATTATAACGAGAAGCTTTCAACAGACGAATTATCAAAGTTTCGATATCAGTAATACTGTATTAGCAAGTCATCAAGTTTCTAAAATTGTATATAGAAGAAAACTAAAGCTCTTTTTACGCATGTTTTTATTTGTTAATATTTATTTACGGAGGCTCGGCGAACTCAACAAAGCTTAGCAACCACTCTGTGGACTTATAAAAAGTGTCACAAGAGGGCGCAGGGAGTGCACCCATCCCATATATGAAATACTCCTATATGGACAGTTGGTATGAGAAAGAATACTCTAACATTACGGTGGCGATTGTATTCATTCTCTCTCTCATACGAGACGCTTTATCCATGCTGCGCATGCTTGAAAAATCTTTAATGCACAGAACAGATCTGAGACCTCAGATGGTAGAGAAAACGTGACACTATCTGTTTCTCTTTGTCGGGACAGCTTCCACTTATAGAAACTGTCCTTATAAGAGTATTACATATACAGGTAAACTAATTCGACTAGCCACTTAAGAAGGAGAGTCGGAGAAAGTCTCCTCCTATTCACGGATTACGTTAGAAAAATGTTGTGGTCCCACTGTTGTTAAGATACGCATACTTAGTCAAGGTTAATATCAACAAACATGTGTTGTCTTTGTCGTACTCATAATGAGACTTTTTAGAATTATTAAAAGAAAAACGAACTTATTCGCTGGGTGCGTGACCCCAGCACCACCTAACGATACAACTTACGGTGGCTCTTTTGAGAATATTTACATGTATTGGATGCCAAATATAGCTATGGAAAAAATCAAATAAACTTGAAAAAAATTTTGTGCTGAAAATGAGATATAGGTTAATAACAATAACAGTAATGAGATCTCTCAAGTGCGGTTTTTTACAGGAAAAAACAAAATTAATCCATCAGATTGATTAATTGATTAATTGAAATTAATGAGATGTTATATTTTATATTATTCAAAATATATTAATATTATATAAAAAGCAAAGCTTTATTACGTGTCACTAAAGGTTTAAAATTATTCATTGATGTTTATTTTACGTTTAAGAATATTTTATTTATATATTTAATTCAATTACAATGTCAGTACATGGACCAAAAAAAATTAATAAATTGACCAATTCATTAAAAAACATCAATTATTTTGTACAATTAATTATATCCTTCATTTTTTTTTGTTGGAAATTATTGGTGGTTGTAAATTTACCAAAACTCAGCATATATGTATGATGTCATCTACACAATGAAATAGATTTTCAGGAAATTTATTTAATACTTGATAAAGTCTTAATCGTTGCACTATCCGTTCGATATGAATTCTTACTTTTGCTATGCTGTAAGTTTCTTGAGTCTCTTGTTTTGTAAATTCAGATTTTTTCTCTAAAAAAGGTGGCATAACCATTTTTAATTTTTGTCCACTTGCATCGATAACTGTTTTAATTTCCGGAAAACCTTTATCAGTCAAAACAATGTTCTATGAACGTTAAATAGTACGCCAAGAGCCGAAAAAGTAAGTCCTGTCTTCTTTTTTTCGCTGATTTAATTTCCAATTGGTAACCGGAAACTTATAAAATTTACAATTGCTATTTCTACTAGTATTTTTACAATCGACTACGCAACAACTTTGATGACCCATTTTATTTTATTTATTTAATTAAACTGACATACGTGTTATTTTCATAATAAATTTCGTAATAAAGAGCCACCCTTAGTTCTGTATTATCCGCAGCGAGCGCTGACATCAGTTTTGTTTCCCCCACTATGCCTTACGCACCCAGCGAATAGAATCACGAATTAAATCTGTACAAAAGTAAATTACCTAAAAATTCATAAATACCAATTATGGAATTGTAAAAATTAGAAGTGAATTGTATCGATCAAGAGATTTGAACCTATCACCCCCTGTTCAGCATTGAGCTTATGAGGCTATCTAGCAGCGGACTATTAAATTGATTGTAACTTTGAAATGAATAAGACACAGTATAATCCGTTCTTGTCTAACTCATTACAGAATGAGATATTATTATGTCCAAGAGTCTAAGGAGTATTATTCAAAACTCATTATATGAGTACGACAAAGACAACACATGTTTGTTGATATTCCTTGCTTTATCAGTTAAATTCAACACGTATTTATAGCAACTATTAACCTTGACTAAGTATATATCTTAACAACAGTGCGAACCTCCACCCATTTGACGTACTCTGACTACACAATTGGAGGAGCAGACTTCCTCCCACTCCTGCTCCTTATGTTGCTAGAAGAATTTGGTTCCCGGTATGACACATCCTTTGTAATACAATACAAATTGATCCTTATATATCGTTATTAAAAAAACGATAATTTAGAAACTTTCTAATAAAACAATAAATCGATATTTAGGTAATGTTAATAACAAATCGAATAGTTATAGAAATTTGTACATTTCTCCGCTGACAAGTCGTTGAGTGAGTTCGTTAAATTCACAACACAATGTCATTGGAGTTGTTGAAGAATTTGATAAAAGTTGGCAAATTCTTCTGCCTTGTACCAGTACATAATAATAAATTAAAAATCGTACAAATAATCTATTCAATAATTATATTAATAATATCATTTTCTTTATCACTTTGGCATGCTATACGTTCAATACAATATCTACAACAAGTTGAAATTGTTAATATTTTTGTCACTGAATTATTTTATAATTTATTTATAATACGTACAACAATTAATTCGCTACTATTAAAAGGAACATTATATAATAATTTAATGAAACAATTAACAATCACCAGTTATCAATTTGATGAAACAATAATGGCATCTACAGCTTGGAAATTTATTAGGACTCATCTGATATTTGTAATAATTGAAATTATTGTTTTATTATCAACAATAACGATATCTATAGGTACAAAAAAACCTTCATGGTTTCGTAATTTTTATCACATTATCAATTTTCTACGTTATCAATACATAATATTAACTACATATTTTGCGATAATTATTAATATAGAAATTGAGAAACGTTATCGATTTCTTAATAAACAATTATTATCATTATTGAAAGATCAAAAGTGTCGGAAAGATGTTGTGAAGAGATTACAAGAACACTTTAATTTATTGAAAAGTACAATAGAAATCTTCAATCGTTGCTATGGTTGGCCGATATTATTATTATTATTTTATTTGAGCTTTCTAAGTTTAAGGTACATGGATGGTTTACTGGAACGTCATTATCCTTTAATTTGGGTAATACCATATACGGCACACAATTTAATGATGCTTGTAAGTGTTTTTTTTGTCATGTAGAAGGGTGCCAAACATCTGCACTTCAAAGGGTATCCAATGGTGGATTTTGTCCAGCGAAATTGATGCTAAAATATTATTTTGAAAGATTTTTGGCCAATTCTGACTATGAGATTTCTTTAATGTATTAAACAATTCTTTAAATTGTTACAAAATCTGTAAGTTAGTGAATGTTCCTTGTATTTGAAATGTCCAAATGTATAATTCTTGGGACCTTCTGCTTCATGTGTAATAATATGGAAAAATTCCATACAAGGGTAGCATTTCAAGCTAGGCTAGGAGTTAAATCCGCCATTGGCCTTATAGTGTATTTCATGATAAATCTGTGGGAGTCGAGATAGAGAGAGAGAGAGAGAGAGAGAGAGAAGAGCTGGGTTTACAAACGTCTTTCTCTTTTCTATTTCACCTCCAACAGCCAAATTACATGAATATTTATTGAAATTGCAGACAGCTCTCATCTTGACGATCCTCTCCATCGATGGTGTCATGAAACAGTTGCGAAACTTTCATAAATTAATTGAACGCAATCTATTTGTTGTCATTACGAATGGTGGTGGTGATGATAGAAGATTGTTTGAAGAATTTTACCAACTTGTTAAAGTACAATTTCCCTATTATACAACTGCTGGTTATTTTAAAATCGACAGAACTGTCTTTTTGAATGGTTTAAGTATTATAATAATCTATTTAATAGTGACATCACAACTTGATGTTGTTTATTTAAATTAAAAGCGATTCACAGATTGTATACTTCTAACAAAAGTTAACACTTAAGTTTGGCTTAAATCACGCATCATCACGAAGAAACAAAGGACAGGCGTACCTGTTTTTTGAAGATATCGCAACTGTAATGATTGGCAGCACTGCAACACTCAAACCAACTTGGAAGAAATACCAACATCGATTTTGTAAAAAAAACTATTTTTTCCATTGTCAGTGACATTTGCACATCCTTTTAAACAGTAAAAATCAACAATACACTTGTGTTTTTGTTGCAGTGAAATTCTCACTGTTTTCAAGCACAATTCATGAATTTTGCCAAAAATATTAATAAAACGGCAACGTATTTTTCCAGCAAACATTAGATCGTCTTTGAAAACTTAAAAACTGAATTTTCAGCCCCGATTACGTTTCTAGAGTTGAATCATTTCCTCTACTAATTTTCTATGCCAAGAAAAATTATCATAATTGGGTCGCCAAGCGAGTTCTTGTAGATAAACGGATTCTGACTACGCCACTGGAGAAACTGTCTGTCCGAACCCAAACTCGATCACACCCTAGAGCAGTGACTTTCAACTTTTTTTGCGGTGTAGAAAGTTGCCAAACATCTGCAATGTAAGTGTAATCGTTGACGCTATACTGCAATTTCATTGGAAAAGGAGGCATTCGAGATGTATAGTTGTTTTCTCTTGCCTCCACGACAAGCCACGCCTATATTAACGAGTACAAGTGAAAACTTCCGGAATTCATGATTTTTGGTGCTTGAGTAGAAGACACTCCTTTAGAGGATATTAAGTCATTTTGGAAATATGTTGAATAAAATAATTTTCCAAGGTAAACTTCAACTCCCTCCGCTCATATCTTTTAGAATAGTCTCGTCTGCCTGTATGTCAAAAATTATAAAAATCGCCAGTTCCAATCTCGGTTATTTGTAAGTTTATTAGGGTTATACAGGTATGGCATTTCATATAAGCATGGAAAGAAAGAAAACTAATTTTATCGCAAATCTAACGGTACTGCTCTTTCAAGGGAAATTCATGAACCTTCCCAAACAAAATAATAAAATGGCAACATCTCATTTCCTCTACCCATTTTCTACATGCCAAGAAAAATAATCACGTATATGGATGTTGGCTACGCCACTGGAAAAAGCTACCCCTCTTCTGTCATGCCTACGCATTATCTCCAGCTCTCCGATTCGCTATCCCAAGCTTGACCACATCCTAGACACACCTGAAACGGATGAACTGTTTTTGGTTTAGGATAAAAACCACTAAAATTGACCTTGGCATTTATTTTTTGCAGGACTAGTTACTTTCCAGTTGCACCAACCTTACAATAAAAGTTACTAAAAGCTTTTCTGAATTGTACTCAAATATACGTACATCTATCCTTTTCTAGCATATACTGTTTATTCGATTACTGTCACCAATGATGCATTAAAGACAAAGACTGATCTACAACTTGAGTCTTAGCTTATTTAAACACTTCTATATATACATTTTGATAGCGGTACTCAAACAATTTGTTGGAATTGGTAACCCAAAGTTGATTTCCACTGATCTAGCCGTATGACGTAACAATCTGGTTCGCCCACTAGATCACACAATTCGGCTATATTTAGATGACCCGTTATCTTTTCTAGTCGATTTTTTTCAATGTTACAGGTTAAAGATCAAAGTCAAATGCTTGCATAATCATCAAATTCTCTCATATTCGACAAACTTTAAATGATTCAATCAAGGATATCGAATTGTGATTATTTTGATAAAGAACACGTACAAAAATTTGTAATTATTATAAAAGAATCCGTTCATAATGAATACAATCAGTTTCAATTCATTGCAGAATGAAGACTTTAATTGTAATTTTAATCATTTTTCAGGTTAGTACAATTCTAAAGGCGTCTACACATTGGTACGTTGCGCAACGACTTAACTCGTCTGAAATTTTCAGGTCCACGCAGAAACGTTGAATTTCAAACAAATCTTCCAAACACCCAAACACCGTGATTATGATAAATTAGAGATTTTGGAACGTTCCAGTTTTGGTACTGCTGATGATGATGATAATAAAAACGGACCAGCATCACAACCGATTAACGATAAAACCAAAGCCTCAGCAAATGCCCAAATTTCATTGCGTTTCGGTCAAGAGAAAATACTGCCGTGTGGATGTCGACAACCGTCCAATTTACCACCACCGTACCCATATTTACCGCCGCCATGTTGTTGCGCATGCGCCTACCCACCATTAATGTACCCATATTCGTACCCATCTGCACCGCTGCCATCACCTGGCATCCAATCAAAGTTGGAGGAGGTGATTTGCGATTTAGGTAAAGTGGTGTCTGCACTGGCACGACAGACGAAACCGGTTCCAATAGAAGAGGTTAAAGATGCCGTGGAGCCAGTGGTGGAGAAAGTTGTGGATAAAGTGGCCGATAAAGTCGCTGATGAAGTTGTTGAAGAAATTATCGATACTGCTACGGATGCTAAAGATGAGACTGCACCTGATGTAATAGAGGCGACTTTAGCCGAAGATCCGGCACCAGTTGCCGAACAATCGGAGCCAATACCTGCCGAAGAACTACCAAAATTGCCGGTGATACCAGAACCGAATGTGAAATACTTGAAAATCACCGTACCATGCCCCAAAGTGGACGAACCACCAGTCACCGTCATCAAGGACCCGATACGTAACGCTTTGGTACCGCATTTTTCACCTGGTCGCTCCGATCTGTTACTCAGCTACCCAATTTTTAAGCCCCACAATCATCAGTACTACACCAAAACTGCGAGTAGTGAGGCGCAGTTTTCGGATCCGTCGAAAACTGTAATCATCAAAGAACCCACTGTGACGCATCAGTATGAAAGTGTGATCGTACCTTTAGATGATATGACAATTGACAAGACTGTACAGCGGCCGTTACCTTTACCATTTCCGGATCCTGCATATGCACTACCGGCCGTACTACCGGAGTATGTACGAATCACGAAACCGGTAATTGTACCGAAACCAATCGTACCAACTTTACCGCAAATAATTCTACCACCAACAGGACAACATGTTACGGATTGTAGTTGTCAGTGTTGTACCAGATATGCTAAAGAATTAAACGAATAGTTTAATTCGTGTAAAAATTCATTAATTTATTATAAAAAAAAATGTAATAATTAATTAGAAAATAATAAAATTAATTAAAATTTAAAGGTTATGTTAGTTGTGGCGTAAACACTCATGTGAAACGACCTTAACGTTCCGTCAATTACACTATGACGTCACTGCGATTGTTTTATTTAATCGAATTTTGCTTAGCCTACTTTGTTAATGTTTGTTTTTTTTATTGCTTGCAATATTTTATGATTTTTGCTAATGCATCATTTTTTTGTATTTGCTAATTATTTCATTTGTTTTTTGCAACAACAAACGCACAGCCTACTATAATCGATTGTCTATTGTTAATCGATTGAAATCAATTATCGATCATGTTTTCATTGAAATTTCTATCGGTTTTTTTGGTTTTTCTATTGTTAATCGATGTCATTTATGGACGTGTAACGTATAGAAATGGAGATGTTGAGAAAATACCGCAAAAATCGTAAGTTTCTTTGAAAAACCGTATATATACAGGGTGGTTTATCTAAGCGTGTCCACCGCCAATTTAACGTGACGCTATTTGTTTTACAATCATATTTTTAACAGTAATTAGACAAAAAAACAAATAAAATTCAATTTTCGTGTGATTTATGTGTGTTTCGTTAATTGAAAAATTGCACAATTCGATTGTCTTTTGTTAATTGCCAAAGATGGTTTGTTTTTTCGAAATTCTGTCAATAATTGCTGGAAATTATGTAATCGTAACGGATGGAACCGGAAAAGTTGCAAAACCACAAAAAAAAAGTCGTAAAATCCGCCCAAAACCTAATATATACAGGCTGGTCCAGCTGGGCGTTTCATTATTTGAATTTGGCCCACTTTTCAATTGTTTTACAAGATTTTCTCTATTTGCAGAGACTTCAGCCAATCCGATGATGACATTTTCAATTTCATAGCGAAATTATTGAATACGGTCCAATCGTCGCGCAAGATTTCAGCACAACGGCGACGTAACGAGGTCGAGAAACGTCGCCAATTCACCAATGAAATTCAAGATATTCTCACGCAACCAAATTAGCGACTCTTTCAACGGTTTTATATATATTTTTTTTAAAATTGGAAATAAATGTTTATAAAAAATCTAATCTTATTTCTATTGACTAACGCTCTTTTAATTTATTGTGTGTTATCAGTGGCTTTAGGGTCGAAGTTCAAACCAACAACTTATAATAGAATTACTGTGCCTCTATTTTTATTTGTAATTTTTTGTCGTGCTCTTTAGATTTCTAGGCGCTATTGCAACAAGTCAGAACAGAACTAGCAAAAGATTGATTGCATGAACTAAAAGGCGATATAAATTTAGAACTATTATAATAGTTCTAATATCCAAACCTACTTCTTCTTCTTCTTTTTCTTCGTCTGCTTCTCCTTCTCGTTCTCCCCCTTCTTTTTCTTATTTTCTTCTTGTAGTCTAGATCAAAAACTACTTTTCTCTTGTTACCCTTCTTTTCATGGATCTCCAGGGTGTCTTATTGTCTTCGATTTGCAATCTCACAGTTTTTACTATGCCTTCTAGATTTGCAGGCCCTATTGAAAGAAGTCAAAAAAGAACTAGCAATAGAGATCGACTTGCCTTGTTTGCATTTACTAAATAGCGATATAAATTTAGAACTAACATAGTAGTTCTAGTATCCGAACCTACTGCTTCTTCTTCTTCTTCTTCTTCTTCTTCTTCTTCTTATTTTATTCTTTTAGCCTATAAACAAAACTACTTTTCTCTTGCTACCCTTCTTTTCATGGGTCTCCAGGGTGTCTTATTGTCTTCGATTTGTAATCTTACAGTTTTTACTATGCATTCTAGATTTGTAGGCTCTAGTGAAGTCAAAAAACTAAACAAGAGATGAGCTTACCTTATTTTGCATAAGCTAAAAAGTGATATAAATACAGAACTGTCCATTCTAGTGAGCACTATAAGTTATTCTTATAGTTTCCTGAGTCACTGTAGCTCTTATGTCCAAATGTATGACCCAGTAAAGTCCAACAGGTGGACTTTTTTGAAATTTTTGGGTTGTTTCGTATATCTTCTCAGAGATTTTTGTCAGTCATCTTCTTCTACATCGCCTTCTGATTCTTCTTCTTCCTTTTCTCCTTCTTCTTTTAGTCTAGATCAAAAACTGATTTTCTTTCTGCTATCCTTTTTCCCATGGGTCTTCACGGTGTCTTATTGCCTTCAGTTTGCAATCTTACACTTTTTACCATGCCTTCTAGATTTGTAGGCTCTATTGAAACAAGTCAAAAAAACTAAAAAACAGATACAAATATAGAACTTTCCATTCTAGTCATCACAGAAGTGATATTTTCTTCTTCTGTTTTTTCTTCTTCTACTACTACTTCTTCTTATATTTATTCGTCTTATTCTTGTTGCTCTCCTTTTTCTTCTTCTTCTTTTAGTCTAGTCATGCTATTCTATTTTCATGGGTCTCCAGAGTGTCTTAATCCCTCCGGTTTGGAGTCTTAACATTTTTACCGTGTTCGTTAGATTTGTAGGCTCTATTGCAGCAAGCCAAAAAACTTCTTCTAATGCGTCTTCTGATTCTTGTTCTTTTTCTTTTTCTCCTTTTTATTAATCTTTTGTTGTTGTTGTTGTTGTTGTTCTTATTCTTTTGCTTCTTCTTCTATTGTTTCTTCTTCTTTTGTGTCTTCATCGTTTTCTATTTCTTCTTCTTTTAGTCTAGATCAGGACCTATTTTTCTTCATGATATCCTTCTATATTTTCATAGATATTCCAGACTGCCTTATTCCGTCAGGTTCAAATTCTTACTATTTTTCACCGTGCACGTTAGATTTGTAGGCTTTACTGAAACAAATCAAAACTCTTCTTCTGCTGCTTCTTGTTCGTCATCTTCTTCTTTCTTTTTCTTCTTTTTCTTCTTCTACTACTCGTTCTTCTTATATTTATTCGCCTTATTTCTATTGCTATTCTTTTTCTTCTTCTTCTTCTTCTTTTCGTCTAGTCATGCTATTCTATTTTTCATGGGTCTCCAATTTGGAGTCTTACTATTTTTATCGTGTTCGTTAGAAATGTAGACTCTATTGAAACAAGCCGAAAAGCTTCTTATAATGTTTCTTCTGCTTCTTCTTTTTCGTCTTATTTTCCTTTTGTTTCTTGTTCTTTAGCTTCTTCTTATTCTTTTTCTTCTTTTTCTTAATCTTTTTGTTGTTGTTGTTGTTTTTGTTGTTTTGCTTCTTCTTCTATTGTTTCTTATTCTTTTGTGTCTTCTTCGTTTTCTATTTCTTCTTCTTTTAATCTAGATCAAGACCTATGTATTTTTCTTCATGATATCCTTCTATCTTTTATAGATCATCTAGACTGCCTTATTCCGTCCAGTTCAGAGTCTTACTATCTTTACCGTGCACGTTAGATTTGTAGGCTCCACTGAAACAACTCAAAACTCTTCTTCTTCAGCTTCTACTTCTTCATCTTCGGCTTCTTTTTCTTTTGCATCTTCTTCATTTTCTATTTCTTCTCCTTTTAGTATAGTTCAAGACCTCATGCTGTCCTTCTTTCTTTTCATAGATCTTCCTTCCGGCACGTAACCTTACCATTTGTACTGTGCTAAACTAGCAATTCTCCAGTTGTACCAACTTTACAGAAAAATTACCCAAAAAAAGGCGCGAATTTTGAAATTCAACACTTATTTTAAGTGACCCTGAACTCTAGTTACGTTCTAATTTCGCCAGTTCATCAACGAAAATCAAGAGTTTTTATTGCAAATAATTATAAAAAAATAAATAAATAAATCTAATCGTATTGACTAACACTTGAATGTTATTGTGTTATCAGAATGGCCTTAGAATGGTCGAAGTTCAAACTGACAACTTTTAATAGAATTCCCATGTTCGACCAGAAGAACACGACAACAAAGACGTAACAAAAACAAATGCATCCTTGATTACAATGATAATTGCAAAAATTAATTCTCTTAACTTTTACGGCACACAATACCAAATTAAGTCAATTACGTTTGATTCAATCAAATTTAAGGCGACTTATCAATAAAAGGCCAACGATTAACATTAACTTTGTGACCGCGTATAAAAGTCGTAACGGAATTTGTAAAATGCTCACATACACAACAGACATCACAGTATCAACACTTTTTAAACCAAGGAAAAAAAAACAAAAAAAAAACAGTCAAAATGATTGCTCGTCTCATTTTCACAACTTTTGCCGCCTTCTTCTTATTCCAAGTAAGTCGTACACAATTTTTCGCGTTTTTTTTTTGCTATAACATAAAGTGAGCGTGATTAATTGAACAAACAATTGAAATAGTTGATGGTTGATGCTGTCGTGATACGTCGTGATGTTGGTGCTGCTGCTGCTGCCGAAGAGAAGCCGAAAGATGCCGCACAAACAATTGACGAGGCACTGCAATCGTTCAAGACTGGATTGGATGATTTGTTTGCTAAAATCCAGGTAATTAATGAATCAACTACTTGCTAATTTTTGTTAGTTAATTAATTAATTAATTAATTAAATGTTAAATTCTAGAATAATGAATTAGTACAGAACGCGACAGCTAATCTGAAACAATTGGGTGAGAGTATCCAACAGCAGAGTAAAGCTTTAGTTGAGAAAATCCAACAATCGACAGCAACAACAAAGAATTAAATCCATTGTTAACATTATTAACATTTATTATTATCATTATTATTATTATTATTATTGTGATTATAATTTGAATACAATTACGTTTTGATTGAATTAAGGCGTAATAAAAGAATCCTTTGATAATTGTTTTTTTTTTGTTTTTATTGCCAGGAATCTCATTTGGTATTATGGTGTAATCGATGTTAAATTATTAATAAATTTTAATTACTTTTATCTCTATTGTTATTCTTAAATGTTATCGTTTTGATTGATAACCTTGACCTTGGTTTCTATCGAAGTCCGATTAGAATTAGAATGTTGGGTGATTTTCAAGGCCAAGCGAAAGTTGGTTTTAAGGTTAGAAATGGCGGCGTGCGTTGTACGCGTATGTGCACGTAGCTTTAGTTTGATTGGAACGTAGCGTTCTTTCTCTCATCTCTTGCCCAACCTCTTATTTTGCTTCTTCCTTTGCCGTCTTCCAATGTTTTGCCTCATTTTGTCCGTTTTTTCTCAGCTTGTTTTGGAGCCTGTAGGAGATGCTTTTTTCCCCTTTTTGATGCTTTGCTACGAGCTGTTTTCCCCATATTTTCGTTCTGTTTTCCTTTTGAAATAGTTGGTTTTAAGGTTAGAAATGGCGGCGTGCGTTGCTGTTGTACGCGTATGTGCACGTAGTTTAGTTTGATTGGAACGGAGCGTTCTTCCTTCGTTCTTCTGTCGCTATTACTTTCTTCTCTTGCCCAGCGTCTTATTTTGCTTCTTCTTTTGCCGTACTCTTCGTATTTTTTGCCTCATTTTGTCCGTTTTTTCTCAGCTTGTTTTGGAACCCGTAGGAGATGCTTTTTTCCCCTTTTTGATTCTTTGCTGCGACCTGTTTTCCCCATTTTTTCGTTCTGTTTTCCTTTTGAAATTCTTTACTTTCAATTTCTTCTCCTTTACTTCTCCTAGAACTAAAACTAGAGCTAATTAAAAGACATTTTTAGCCTTGTTGCTTCTTCACATCTTCATCGTTTTACTTACACTTTTTTGTTAATATTTTTAGTTCCTTTATACATTCTCCTCCTCTTGCACCATTTTATGTCTACTTTGATCTTCCTCCTGCTCTTTCTTTTGGCTTTCACTGGAATCTTCGACTTACTTTATTAACCTTGTTTCTCTCACATCTTTGCTTAGTTTTCTCATGTTCTTTGTTTTTCCATAAGTTTTCTTCTGGATACTCCTCTTCAATTCCCATCTTTTACTTGGTTTCCTGATTTCTTGTTCTTTTCACTATTCTTTCCAAATACGTTCTTTTTGCTGCCATTTCTTCATCTACTCAAAGTTTTCTGGTTCTTCGTTTTTCTTCGTCTGTTTCATCTTCTTTCCATTTTCATTTATTTTAAATAAGAAAAACTCAAGCAGTTGAATATGTAGAATTTCTTCGTTTTCTTCTCTCTTACCAAAAAAAAGTTTTCCTTTCCTTTGGTCAGTTTTCTTCATTTTCGTACTCCACTTTGTCATGTCATTTTTGTTTCTATTCGATCTTTTCCATTTTTTGAACATTTTCCAAAATTATTGTTGATCATTTCTTCGCCTTTGCTAATTTTTGTTTTTTTATCGTCTTCCTAAAACAAGAAAATCACTATTTCGACTCTTCCACCACTTTTGGCAGTTCTTAGCGCCCATTTTTCTACCCTTTTCTGCATTTATTACGGATTTTTTGTTTTTCTTTCTTCGTTTTTCTTCCTTTCTTATCGTTTCTTTCAGCTGTAATTTTCTTCTTTTTTCTAGTATCTTCTATTTCACTATTTTTGTTGTTTTTTTTTGGCAATTTTCTTCTTTTCTATCTTCCACTTTCTTTACAATTGGATTTCTTTATGAATTGTGTTATTATTTTCACACTTGTTTTTGTACTACACTTTGCCATCTTGCAAGTTGTATTTTTTCTCTTTCAATTTTCATATCTTCCTCCTTCTTCATTCCCCTCCTTTTTGCATAATCCCTCCTGCCTTCTTGCGACTGCAATCTGCTCAGCACTCTTCACACAAACCTATCCTTACACTGATGCCAAAAACATTGAGAGCCTAGCAAAAAGACGTTTTTTCTTTGTTTTGTAACTAATAAAAGATGAAAACGGAAAGTTTCCAACCACATTCCATCGATTTCATCAAACCCAAAATTATCACAATCTAATCAATTGTTTTGAGAGCCATTAACCCCCACAATATTTGTATAGGAAAAAGTCAAACAGAAGAGGACAGAATCCGGATCTTTGGTTTTGGCCATGACCGATTTGGCAAAAAAAAAACGAACAAAAACAAAAACAGCAGCGATAAAAACGAATAAAAAAAAATAGGTGATAAGAACAATTTCCAATACCGTTGGGGGCAAAAATACAAAAAACATTCTAAGAAACGCTACGATATCGAAAACATTTCCATTTCATTTGTGGTTTATTTGTCGATTAAATATTTTGAAAATAAAATCAAACAGTTTCGACGATAAAATGCACCAAAAATGATGTAAAGTCGACAAAGATTTCAACTAATGATTTGATAAAAGATGAACCATCAAAGGTCAAGGTGGCAGAAGGTCCGGGTAGTAGGGTGGCACGGATCTAGAACATATAAATACAACAACGAATCGGAGAAAAATCGTACAGTTTCAAAACTTCGTTCCACATACAACGACGATTTCGAAGAAAATGACCAGATTCGCAGCAATCCTTATCGTTGCCTTGATCGCCTTCCAAGTAAGTTGTGAATTTTTCAATTAGAATCGTTAATTTCTTAGAAAAAGTCTAATTAGTTACTGAACGGGATTCGAACCACTAATCAATCGATACTTTGCAACACTTACAGGGTGTCGTTGGTAAACCAAAGAAACAACAAGCCCAACCGCAACAATCGCAACTGGAAGAATTAGCCGCTAATGCCCAAGTCGTTGTACAGAATGTGACACGTGTCTTAGGTGTGCCCGAATTGCCCGATTCAAAGAAAGTCATTGATGATTTGAAGACCAACACTCAAACGTTAGCCGATAATGTGCTACAAGCCGTGGAAAAATTGAAAGGTGAACTGAAAGCCCATCAAGGTGATGTTGAGAATGTTCTGAAACAGGTCGAACAGAAATTGAGCGAAACGGTCACACAATTGCAACAGGCCGCCGGTCCGGAAGCCACCGCCAAAGCTAAAGAATTGGGGGACAATTTGGATAATGGCTTGAAGACTGTTGTGGGACAAGTTGAGAAATTGATCAAAGCCGTTGAACCGGATGCAACAAGTAAATTCTAATTATTTTTTTTTTAGAAATTCTCGAATTAATTTGGGTTTTTTTCGGGGAAATTTCAGAGGCCAGAAACGATATCCAGAATGCCGCCAAGACTTTGTTGGATCAAGTCGTCGATATTGGTAACAATGTACAGAATCAAGTGAAAGCCACCATTGCTGAACACGAGAAAACACACAAACACTAAGAAGAAGAAAAAAACATCGAAACGATAATGTATTTTATTTATAATTAGAACTATTTTTTTTTTAATTATTTGTAATTATTCATATAAACGAATAAACATTGATTATTATGTAAATTATGTGGCATTCAATCTTACAATTAGATTGCTGGAATAATCGAGATTTTTATGGAAGGTCTAGAATTATTCAAATTCTAAAAATGGCGCCAAATTTCTAGGGATTTTTCTGCTAATGTGTCATGGCGTCAAGGACAAAACGGTCACTTTTGTCAAATATGGTTTCCATAATTTTTTAAAACCATGTCAGTTATTAGAACAAAAAAAAAAATAAAGTTTGTCTATTATTGGATTTATATGCAATATATTAAATATAAATATAATTTTCCCACCCTTGATGTTGGTAATTGAATTGTGACGGTTATCCTGACCTTCAATCTATTCACGAAATATGTGAATGATGTGAATAAATCAAGAGAAGGTGCCAACCTTAGCGTCATAAAACCCCAAGTTTGTCCTTGAAATTGATTTATCAGAGAATTGTAATTATATTAATTGTAAATAATATTTATCGTGTGAAATTAATCAATTCAATTAGAAATTTTACGTTAAAAGATAGTATCAGGATGTAGATGAATCCAATCAATGTTTTAGATCTTTTATTATTATTATTATTATTTATGGTAATTTCCTCAATTAATAATTTAGAGACCAAAGTCGGCATTTTCTGTTGCTAAAGTTGGTAATTCCTTAATTTGTAGCATTTTGAAAATATGGGTTAGGTAATATAACCTTAATTTTTACTTTTTGGGGTGGGAAAATTACAAATACATTTTTAAAATATTATATAAAAATGATTTTGCATTTGATGGATAACGTTTTATCATTGGATTAGTAAGTAAATATATACTTGACAAGTAATTTAATAAAATCTCATATAATTAGTTATTGTTATCAAAATATAAAAGTAAATCTTTCACCTGTTAAAGCGTTTTTTTTTTCTTCTAAAAATCCAAAAACAGGTAGGTAAACTGTATTTTTCTTTGCTCTAATAGACGATGTTCAGGTACAATCAACCCCTTATAATAGGGGTAGGTGGTATCTGAAAATGTCTGTTATGCTTATCCGACATCACGAATAAAGTAAAATTGGTTTGGTACTGATTACTGTAGTCATATGCAAAACTACACAACTAGTCGGATTTTGATGAATCTTTAAGGGTCGATTTTACATCTTAAAACGGCTTAAGGGGCGCCAAGAAAAATTATGCACTATTTGTCAATGGACAACAGCATATTATCTACAAGCACAAGAAAATCGAAGGCGGACATCTCGGCTGTGTTCGATTCGGACGCTTTCACGCTTACAGACGCTATTTTTGGTCGTTCGATTTGGTGTTTTAGCGCTAACAAGATCAGCTGATCGCTTTGACAGAAGTCGTTCGATTTGGAAGCGAAAGCGCGTCTAAGCGTGGAATTTTGAAAATTGACAGATAGTCTGTTTGGTTTTAAAAATTTACAAATAATAATAATTACCGATCATTGGATAATATTCAAATATTGGCATAGATTAAACCAGATCAATTGGTATTAAATTCCTAATACATATTTATACTAAATGTAATTTAATCTTTTAGATCTAATCCCAATAAACATGTGATGGTTATTTACGTTGGTCTGAATTTTGATAATTCGCCGTTAGTATTAAACAATGTAATGCTTATTTGCATACCATTTTATATTTATATGACATGGCTGGAAAATTTCAGTGTTACAAGTTATAAGCTTATTTATTTTATGCAAAGATTACTTATCGTTTTAATTTCTCAACGTTAGCAATAGATGATAAAAAAGTCATTCATCGGTTGGCAAATGAAGCATTGGAACATTTCTTTAGTTATCCTTATAATTTAACATGTACACAGCTTTGTAAAAAGTGGACCTAGGTGTTTTACAATTTAGTTCTTGTTGATCTGTAATTTCTCGTGATTATTAGTGAGATTTCGTTGTTTGATTAAACGTGGCCTTCCGAGAACAAGGATGTGTAGATGTTCGACCGTTTGCCAAGTCAATTGTAAAGATACAGAGTATCTAGTTGGACTAAGAATGGCGTAGATGGCGTGCACACGCTATCTGCTGCACCACCTCGATAGAAAAAGCGTCTGTGAGCGTTGTTGATGACGTAGTGTCTGACGTCATAAAATTGTTAGAAATCGTTGTAGCACGGAAATTGACAGATGTCAAAGCGCGAAAAAGCGTGAAAGCGTCCAAATCGAACACGGCC